>CM062810.1:666973672-667290839 GCA_031772625.1 Pinus tabuliformis | reverse complement strand
TCATATGAAATTGGAACTTCTTTCGAGGAGGCACACTCTCAAAACCTTGCGAAGGATGATAGGATTTCTCACTGAATAGATATTAGTGAGTTACATTACTATGAGTTGTGAGTCAAACCTGATGACTATAAAATAGATACAATGTGAAATAGATAATACAATAGTTCAACCACTTCATTATACTCAACGATGTTGTTATTAGAGTGACCAATGCAAATCCCTTGCATGCTCACTAGCTTGCCATTTGGAGCAAAGATAGCCCATGCTATGGAGGATAGGTTCTCAGTACTACGACTAACACCATAGGCATAACCAATATACGGTTCGAGAGAGGTTGACATCTGAAATCAAAAAGTAAAAAGAATCAACAAAACCAATGGGAAACTTTGAAAAACAAACTCTGAACACACTTAACACACCTATAGATAATATGTACATAGTGTACTATGCATGGGATCAAGCATAGTATTTCTTTAGGTACAACCTATTTCTAGGTTGTGCTAGTGGAACTCCATCGATGTCTACTAACTCATAGTCCCCTTTTCCAAGAACATGCTTGACAATAGACATAGGTTGGAACTTTCCTAGACCTAACTTATCTTCCTCCTCATCATACAAAAGAAGTAGATCTCCTTCCGAGAAGACTCTAGGCTTGAAACTATTGTCATATTTTTCTTTGAGGCATATTTGATGAGCTTCATTGGCTAAAGCAACATCGCACTAGGTTTCATCCAAATGAGTTAGACATAAAAGACACTCCTCCTCTACATAAGTAGTAGGAATAAGTTCAATAGCTAGTTTCAGCAATGAAATTTCGCATTCGATGGGAAGGATCACTTCCAGACCATAAACCAACTAGAAGGGTGTGAATCCGATAGTAGTCCTAACTGAGGTTCAGTATACCCGCAAGGAAGCTTAGAGGATCAACTGTCAGTCTTGTTTATTGACTCTTATTATATGTTGAAGAATAGTCTTAAGAACTTTATTGACATCCTCAACTTGTGCGTTAGTATGAGGATAATGGAGTGGAAATTTCATGTGAAGGTCCAAATTTGGAAGCTAATTCAGTCATCATATGAATCTGAAAATGCTCCCATGATCGCTAACTATTAATTACGAAACACCAAACCTAGAAATAATGTGGTTGAAGAAAACGTATGTAGCCATTTTACTTGGATTGTCAAATGTAGGCATCGCTTTGGTGCACTTAGTAAAGTAGTAAAAAAAACAATGATATAACCATGCCCCCTAACCGAGTGAGGGTTACGTGTCATAAATTAGATACCCCAATTTTCCAAGGGACCAACAACGATAACGGGATGCAATGGAGCAAGTGGATCAAGGATTTTATGATCATACATTTAGCATGCATGACAATTCTAGATTGTGATGATACAATCATGGAAAATGGTGGGCCAAAAGTAAGCTGCATGCAAGATTTTTTGTGTGGTAGAGTGACTACATAAAAGTCTGCCACATGCCCCTGAGTGGCATTCATTAAGAAATTTATTGTCCTCCTTAAGAGTGAGGAACCTCTGTAAAACCGTATCGATACCATGACAACAAAGGGTGTTTATGATAATCACATAATTTTGACATTGGTACCAGATACGTCACTGCTTAGAGTGAGAGGTATTAGGTCCGAAAGTCTAGGTTTGGAGATAGATTAGAAAATTTCCATACCATGGCTCAGATGATGAAATAAAAAATAATGAATCATCAGGGATAGAATCTCTAGATGTATATTTAGCATCAAACGAAGGCAAATCGCACATTAGCTCTACGAAAACTAAGGATTTCTTCGAATTTGATTTGATGAATTCCAGGTTGAACTCTTTGTTATCAGGAAAACTAGTGTACATTTAGTGCTGCTAGTCCCACTAAGATGGGTAGCTATCTTAGAAACAAACAAACTAAAGTTACTTGCATTTTCCTTTATGAGAGATAGATGAGAGAGAAGCAGAGAGTACCAAACTCAGTCTTTTGCTAGTCTCCTTGCTTGTTTCCTCCCTCCCTTGATAGAGCTTTCGCAACTCCTTTCTCACTTGTCCCGCTTCAAAGAACACCTGTAAAGTCAAAGAAGAAAAATACCATCAAAGCATAGAGATATATAGCCATAAACAACGTAGGATCGGATGTACATTAACCATATAAATGCATATACAAATACAAGATTCAGAGATATACAAGCATATGGACGAAAGCTCAAATAGCTTTATTAATAGAAGTAGTAGAAGAGGGGATTACAACCAAGCTGTCTGATCTAGCATCATCCTCCCAGCATGAAAGCCATCTTCTCCTCATACAAAGAAAGATCACCCAACAATGTCTTCAAAGAGAAACCAGTAGCACTTCCTTGCAAATTACAAAATTCCAGCCTTTTGGATCTCTAGGATGAGGGATCCATATATAGATGTTTTCAGGAGAGTGAGTCAGCTTCTAGGATTTTGATTAGTGTCATTTCACTAATAGTTCTTGATTCCATTTGGAGATTTCAGATCTCTTACTCATCCCTAGGTGAATTTAGAGAGGCAAGTGTCATATGAGCAGTTTCTAGAAGATTCCTTGAGTTTCCACCTAGCCAACTGCTTCTGCCATTTGTCTGCTCTCACTCATCACACCATATAGAAGGGCTTTTCAATATGCATTGCAACCCCCATGCGTAATAAGTGATATTCATCGCACCCTCAGCATGGAGCAGTCTGTATGGTCTAGTTGTGACCAGTTCTGTGTAGTTTTTCAAGGAGAAGTTATGGGAAATGATGTAATCAACTGACCTTGTTCCTTTAGGGTATGAAACAAGACTTTTAGGGGTTTAGAAGCCCTTGGTTTATGGACATATGTGATTGGGGTTGCAATGCTCAAATATGTCTATAACACTCTTGGAGAATAAAAATCCACTTATATTATTTTCTCCCCTAGTAATTGATGTGGCAATATATATGTCTTAGGTTTGCAATCTGAAATAATCGTAGTTTTCTGAAGCAAGATGTAATGGTGAAATATCTATACGGCTTGAAAGGTCATCAATTCTAACTTTTCTACATGAGTATACTAGATCTCGATACCATTGAAGTTTCGACTCAAATAATAAATGGGATGTTCAATCCTCGTAACATGTTCTTGGACAAAAAGCACATCTATAGTAAATATGATGGTAGCGAGATACAAGAGATAGTCGCACTAATAGTCAGGGGAATATAAGAGAGTTGGTCGAATCAATACATCTTTCAAAGCATCAAACTTTTTTTGTGGAGCATCATCCCAATGGAATGGGATCCCTTTCTTCAGTAAGTGAGTAAATCCTTTGGTCAGTTCAACATAGTTAGGGATGAACCTCCAAGAAGTTATCTTTCCCTTGGAGTCTTTGTAACTGAATGAGGGAAGAAGGCCCAATAAATTCAATGATTCCCTAGACTTTCAAAGGATCGATATGATTTTCTTGTCCTGAAGCAACAAAATCAAGGAGCCCAGAAAAACTGACGTAGAACACACACGTGTGCAGTTTAATTCGAATGTTATAATGTCTACAATAGAGAAAAATAACACGTAAATGCATGGAATGATCAACACGACGCTTGGAGTGAGCCAGGAGATCATCCAAATAGTGTGGCATAATATGCTTGATGTCATGGAAAGCATAATCCATTACACATTGAAACATCTCAGCTGCATTCTTTAAACCAAAGGGGAGATTTATATATGAAAAGGTACCCCAAGGAAAAATAAATGTAGTTTTAGGTTGGTCCACTTGAAGAATGTTGATTTTATTATAGCCCGAGAATCCATCCATGAATGAATAAATATTGTAGCCAATGCAATCATCAAGCACGATTTATGTCCAAATAATAACAATACTCAGATCATGTTTCTTCATGACAAGGACAATGTTTGATACCCAATCAATTAAAGGAACGGAGTATATGAAACCAACCAGAAGAAGCTTTTGGATTTAATCTATTATCCCATTAGCCTTCTTAGGATGGACAATACGAATTTGCTATCATATCCATTTGTCATAAAGATACGTATTAATTTCATGTATCACTATGTTTGGGTCGATACGTGGAATCTCATCATATGTCCAGGCAAAGACATATCTAAACTCACGAAAAAGGGCTCGATAAATCTCAATTTCATATGAAGAATAAGATGCTCTTATGTATATATTTTCCACTATTCCTAATTTAATTGAAATATCTATAGGAATCATTTATTTGATATTGGAAAGGTTATTTTCACAGTTGATCTCATGAATAGATATGCAATTTGTAAAGGGTTCGAAAAAATAGGTAGGTACACACCACTGAGATTATCTTCAATGGTATCTGTTATAGACATTTTTGGGTCCTACAACCCCAAGCATGAAATTTCCATAAACCAAGGGCTCCTAAGTCCCTAAAAGTGTTGTTCTAACCACTAAAGGAACAAGGCCAATAGATTACAACTTCTCCGAGAAGTTCTCCATGAGAAACTGATCAAAATTGGTCAAAACAGGATCATTGCAGCTGCTCCACTAAGCTAGGTGCGTTGCATCTCACCCAAATACACTGTAAGGGTGCGTTGCATTTCAAAAGTCCCTTCTGTGGGGTGCAATGGGCGAGAGATGACAAATGGCAGTGTCATTCCGCGAGGTGGAGAGGCAATGGAAGCTTCTAGAATCTTCTCATGTGACACTTGCCTCAATGAATTCGACCAAGGATGAGTAAGAGGTCATCAGTCTCCAAGTGGAAGCAAGAAATATCAAAGAGAAGACACTAATCAAATCACAAGCTGGCTCATCCCCCTTACAGATATCTATATATGGATCCCTCATCCCACAGATCCAGAGGCTGGAATTTTTCATATTGTAAGGAATTGTTGTTGGTTTCTTGAGACAAACATCAGATTGTTGGGTGATCTAAGCTTTGTTTGAGGTGAAGAGGGGATTCTTTGCTGGGAGGTTGATGCTGGGTTAGAACAACTAGTTGTAACTCCTCTCGGCTCTTTTCTTGTTTATCAATAAAAGCTATTTGAGTTTTCCTCCATGCTTTTGTGTCATTGATGCTTGTTACATTTGTATGGGCAATTTACATCTGATCCTAGATTGTTTGTGATTACAGATCCATGTCTTTGTATAGTGCTATGCTTCTGTGATCTTACAGGTACTTTTTGAAGCTGGGTGTGCAAGGGAGAAAGTAGCTGAGGACTATCAAAGAAGAGAGGGATCAAATCAGGAGATTAGCGCAAGACAGAGGTTGGTCTTTCTATTCCTCTCTATCTATAATTCATAAAGGAAAAACAAAAGTAGCTTTTCTCTGTTTGCTTCTAAGGTAGTTATCACACCTTAGTGGGATAGAGTAGTTCTATATAAACACTTTTCCCTGTAACAAAATGGCGAATCCACTAGGGAGCTAATTAGTTTGTTTGTTTATCATTCTTTGTTGTTTGTTTCATAAACTTACAAGTAGCATTCGAACTGCATTTTCCATAACAAATGTGAAGTAGACAACTGCTACTTTAATCCATCTACTGGATCTGTTTATGATTTAAACGACTGATTCACAAACTATCTAATTTCCCTTGTGATAGCTCTTAGATCCTCCTTAGATCTACCCCTGATTGTTGCATTACTGATTGCTTTTTTCTCGGCCAAAACCCAAGAATTGAATTGCAAACTGTGACCCGGAACCTGAACAGAGTCTCGTTTCTGGCCTAGCATAGGTACTGTTCAGAGATTTTGAATTTCAGCGCACTTCCCGAGTGGACAACCTGTGCTGCATGTCAGATTCTCTATGTTACAGGTGCGCTGATCAGACTAGCTATGTGCAGTGGTGGCTTCTGTGGTTCATTCTTTCCAATTCTATTCTTAAATTTTGCTGCCTGTGATCAGTATATGTCTGTTTGAAACCCCTTTTCCTTTCTTTTATTCCGCCTCCTTGGTACAAAAGAACTATAGATGTTTTTATGTGTTTGTTGAGTCGTTTATAGTTATCCTTTACAAAAGTAGCGTAATCGTACTATTGTCCTTTGATTTGAATCTGTCGCAAGTTTCGATTTCAATCGTAGGAAAGAGTTTGATTGCTGTTGATGATCGATTATCCTGTTACTATTTCTTTTGGTCTAAATTTGTAATTTTCTAGTGTCGAGAACAAGTATTCATTTCAAAATCGTAAGGTGTTGTGATCGTCTCCATTTTTTATTTCGAAAAGAAACTTGTTGATATCTGTCGCTTTAAAAGAAATTCAGATTTGTGCATCAACTTTCTTTTTAGCATTCATATATTAAGAAAATCGAAAACAAATACATGCATGTGCATTTGCATATAGACAGTCTGATTGGCTTGATTTAGGAAAGTGCATTTAGAGAGTGCTCTTTGCTCTTTGTGAAAAGATTATGTCTTTCTTTTCCCTAGTAGCTAGGATTTTCATTGCATAAAGAAGATAAAAAGTTTGTTTATGATCTTAGATTGCATTTTAGGAATTACATCTACATCTCATGGTGAACCCGAAAGGCAAACTTTATAAACAAGATCAGCTTAAAATAAATTCAATGAATCTAACAACTCTTTGGAACTTAACGCACAACACTTAGAAGTCTAGGCTAGAGACGTATTTGGGCGTCGCAAAGCCTGGTAACTGTTGTTCTCACTGATAGTTGGGTGATTCCTCCACTTTGATACGATAAGTGCCAGTACGGACTTGTGCTCCCACATACCTTCGAGTATACTTTGGGAGACCACAATAGGCTTAATCCTTTATCCATAGGAAGCTGTGTCTGTCGCCCTATCGATCGCAATGCACTGAACACAACATTCAGGAAGATTGACTGTCGTACCGTAAAAAGTATTCTGCAGTTTTGCGATTGGTTTGGTAATCCCTCTACCTAGATTTCCAGAGCAGTCCCTTTCGTTCCTTTTCAGACTCCTTAACGGAAAAGGTCCATCTGAGCACTTGTCACTTTAGGCTCATTAAAAATCGAAGGAGACTAGAGTCATCTTTTGTTTTTTCTCAACTCTTAAAAATTGAAAAAACAAGTTGTGTCAAAGCGTCTAAAATTTATTTTAAACAAAATATTCATTACCCTTTCCTACGTTGATCGTGGTTTGAGAAAATGGAGTCCACCAACCAAGGAATTCCCCTTGGGGGAAATCCTAGTCCCTTCTCCTCTTGGGGAGATGTTGGTGCACCCCATATGGCCACGTTGTCACTTCCAAGACTGAAAATTGGCTTGCCTGTATGGCTCTTCTCAACCTCTATCGTTCAGAACACCATAATTCCTGAACAATCGAATCAGAAACTAGACGAGTCCAGAGTTACCCACCAACCTTCTACTTCCTCTAATTCTTCCTCTACTCCTTCCTCTTCGCTTGATGGGGCTGGTAAAGCAAAAAGTCAAGTACCTAAGGAGAAGAAGGAAAAGAAGAAGAAAGAGAAGAAGAAGAAGGAGCCAAAAGCGAATGGGGGCAAACGAGTGTCGTCTAGCAAAAATCCACACACTGCACCGACCAAGCCTAAATCGCCATGTGTCATTTGCAAAGGAGACCACTATCACAGAGATTGTCCTTGCATCCCTCGGATCTTAAGGGACTGGTCTCCTCGTTTTCACAACCCGATGTCGTCAACCTCCGATAGTCATGTTGAAAACACACCGTCAACTAGTGAAAGTGAAGCCCTAGGACAAAAAGGAAAATATAGATTTCCTTGTAAACTGTGCGAAGGAGATCATGCCGTCCACCGTTGTCCCTTCTTAGATGAAGCTAAAAGAGTTTTGGACGATTGTCCGGTTTCACTGTTACGACTTCCTCCTGGATATAAAAAACTCTTGCCGAGTCCGTCACTAGTTGAAAATCCGGCTAACCCGCTCAGGTGGTCAGCCGAAGCATCTATCATTGAAGATAAACCATCTGAACCCATACCAGACGAAAGTAAAAAGGTCGAGGCGGAAGTTGACCCGCTGTTGCCTTCGGAGGTTCCATCTTCAGATGATACAGTCACAGAAGAGAACAAGGATGACACCGTCCAAATTCTTTTCATAAGCACAGACTCCAACGAACATGGGGGTAATTTACCCGTTCCTTTACCGCAGGAAGGAAGTTTGTTAGAGTCATACCCGGCCGTCTATTCGGTCCCACCTCCAAGCAACCTAGTTGTCTCCTTCGACTGGAATCATCTAGGCAGACCTCGTTTACCAGCTAGTATACCATTCCGAATCATTATTCAAATATATAGAATGGTTATGGCTGGTACCATCATAGATGAGGGGGCTTTTATGAGTATCCTTTCCTCAACTGCTTGGAAAGCACTTGGTTCTCCATCACTTTTGCCTGAGATGAGAAATCTAACAAGTTTCAATAAAGGAACCAGTCAACCGTTAGGGATCCTTCCCAATGTGCCCATAACATTGAGAGGGAAAACCGTTCACATGAACGTAATAGTAGTTCAAGGACCCCTGAATTTTAATCTACTCCTTGGACGAGACTATATTTATTGCATGAGAGCCATTGTCTCATCACTCTTTAGAGTAATGTGTTTTCCACAAGAAGGAAGAGTGGTCAAGCTCGTAGACCAGCTTTCATTTCCCGGATCACGCATAGAAAATAGTCATATACCATCCCTAAATGGTCTTTTCATGCAAGAAAAGTCTCAATCTCCAGTCCGTCCACCTGATGAGCGCAAGTGATTCAGGAGGGCGTGACTGAAACCCAGGGGGCATGCACCCTGGTCTGCTTTGGCAGGAAAACTTCAGGTATAGGGTAGGTTTCTGCAAGAGAATATGACCTCCGTACTCCCATCTGTGATTGGAAGAGGGAGTTGCACTGGAATAAGATCCTCCTGTCAAAGTTATGTGAGTTAGCGGGCATCGCCACTCAGCTCTGTTTATTTCAATAGACATCGCCGAAGAAGTGTTTTGTTTGTGCTGTGAATAGAACAATATTTGGGTAACCTGTAAGAGGTAGGCCTCTCTCGGTAAAACACATGTTTTAACAGAATAAAGAAGAGCTAACCTTGAAACTCTGTTTTATACCTCGGGGCATGCAAACCTTTTGGAGTGCAAGAAAAGAGTGATCATTTATCTGTTTTTTGGATTGGTCGTTTCCTAACTTGCATAAAGAAAGGATGTGGGGCAAAAATCTAAAAATTGCCATTTTTATGAGGCATTCTTATCACACAACTGGATTAATCGAGTAGTTTTAGCACATAGTTCAAGCTTGTTAAAAAATAAACATAAGCCATGAGCAAATGTTTCCTCCCGCGTTTAAGCTCGTTAAAAAATGAACTATCCCTCGGTAAATAACCATCGTGAATGTAGTACTTCAGCCATTAAAGTCTTGGTCGTGTTTGCACCGTCACCTCCACTTTTTCATTGGCTGATCATTCACCTCCATTTGATTGTTTACCCATTTTGAGGAACAACTGCGAATAGTGATTTCACTAGCCATCCTTGTGACACTGCCGTGATTGGAAAATTCCAAACCTTACCTGGAATCAGCTGCTACCCATTTTATCACTCGTTCCTCAAAAGACGAGTCTCCTTTAAGCTCTTTTCAACTGACTCATAAAATATGAAAAGATTTCCGAGCCATTGGCCTCTCCAACTCGTTGAAGTGACATGAAGTGCTATCCCTCCTCTAGATTTTAATCTTTTTGGACCTGAGGGATTATTACACAAAAAGATCGAGCGCTTTTTTTCTTCGGCTCGTTAAAAGTATCGAAAATTCATCCCTTATGTATTGTTTTATACTTTTTTGGACTTAATGGATTAGACGATGAAAAAGGAATTTTGGAGTTACCTTTACGTTCCTTTTCAGACTCTCTAAAATTGAAAAGGACCGAGTTATCTTTGTCGTTAAACTCGTTAAAAACATTAATAGCGACAAAGTTGTCTATAGGCGAGAACGAGTTTCACTATCGCTAGGCTCGTTAAAAAATAGTGATGGGTTTGCCCGAAGGGAAAATTATAGAACAAGCATATGTTATCATCCTCAAGCTTGACAAAAAAAGAGAGGTACTACTCAGCAATGACTGGGGAAAATTGGGAAGAAAACTTAAAGAAACTTTGTTGGTAGCAAGTCGCTCTTGAACATGACACTTCCACTCCATGTCCGAGTCGGGTTGGGTTGTTTCATTCACCGGTCACTTCACCATGGTCACGCCATACCATCAACATTTGGGGTTAATGCTACCAATCCATCACATCAGTGTCGCCGATATGTTCAAGAGAAGTCATTCAGAGAGTTCACCTATGTCTCACCCACTACCATACATTATACTCCATTCTTTCATGACCGCCACCCTGAACCTTATATCACCAGATCGTTTTCACCTCCATTAAAATCATTTGCTCTGTTCCGTGTCATTGGTGTGGGATTCATTAAGGCCCTCCTGTGACGGATCACTTCTTGTCGACATCAGCTCATTATCGAAGAAGTTGATCTGGGAACACCCCATTCAGTACTTTGAAGCTTGCATGCCTCAATGGCAAGTTTCTCACTTCTGGCGACGGGTTTACATCAATGGCCTTCGACCGAAAGATTTTTCGTTGTGTTCGACGCCAAGTCCTTTATTCACAACACGTGAATTGTACTGCAGTACCTTGAGGGTCATTATCATTATCGGTGATTCCTCTCGCGCTTGTTAACAGTTTACATCATTGACTGGTAATCAAGCGATGTCTTTCCATGTTTGACTTCAAAACATTTCTCACATTGATTGACTTTTACTTAGAGTAAAGATCGGACGAGATTGAAGACCTCGGATCTAGTTTCATCCATCCGGGCTATGATATATATTCAAGGAAATAAAGACATTAAATGTACATCATTGCTGCACAGATAATCATCCACTCAAAATGATGATGTCTCTATGAGAATCATCAGTCTACACTCAGACGATTGTTTGTCCTATGTACATGAAAATGAATTTATAAAGCTGAGAATGGGAATGCCCGCCTCAGCCGGATCATGAAAATATTATGAAGATAATGTATTGTATTGTATCTTATTATAGGTCTCCTCTCCAGCATTGAAAGAGCTTCGGATCCTCATAATAAAGCATTTCACCCGACATCAAAAGATTAGCGGCCTCATGCTTTAGGGGGCAACTGTTATAAACATTTTTGGGCCCTACAACCCCAAGCATGAAATGTCCATAAACTAAGGGCCCCTAAGTCCCTAGAAGTGTTGTTCTAACCCCTAAGGGAACAAGGGCAACAGACTACAGCTTCTCCCAGAAGTTCTCCATGAGAAACTGCTCAAAATTGGTCAAAACAGGATCATTGCAGCTGCTCCACTGGCTAGGTGCGTTGCATCTCACCCAAATACACTGTGAGGGTGCATTGCATTTCAAAAGTCCCTTCTGCGGGGTGCGATGGGCGAGAAATGACAAATGGCAGTCTCATTCCACGAGGTGGAGAGGCAATGGAAGCTTCCTGAATCTTCTCCTATGACACTTGCCTCACTGAATTCGACCAAGGATGAGCAAGAGGCCATCAGTGTCCAAGTGGAAGCAAGAACTATCAGAGAGAAGACACTAATCAAATCACAAGCTGACTCATCCCCCTAACAAATATCTATATATGGATCCCTCATCCCAGAGATCCAAAGGCTGGAATTTTGCATATTGTAAGAAATTTTTGTTGGTTTCTTGAGACAAACATCAGATTGTTGGGTAGTCTAAGCTTTGTTTGAGGTGAAGAGGGGCTTCTTTGCTAGGAGGTTGATGCTGGATCAGAACAACTGGTTGTAACTCCTCTCGGCTCTTTTCTTGTTTATCAATAAAAGCTATTTGAGTTTTCCTCCATGCTTTTGTGTCATTGATTCTTGTTACATTTGTATGGTCAATTTACATCTGATCCTAGATTGTTTGTGATTATAGATCCATGTCTTTGTATAGTGCTATGCTTCTGTGATCTTACAAGTACTTTGTGAAGCTGGGCGAGGAAGGGAGTAGGTAGTTGAGGACTATCAAAGAAGAGAGGGATCAAATCAGGAGATTAGCGCAAGACAAAGGTTGGTCTTTATGTTCCTCCCTATCTATAATTCATAAAGGAAAAAAAAAAGTAGCTTTTCTCTGTTTGTTTCTAAGGCAGCTGTCACACCTTAGTGGGATAGAGCAGTTCTATATAGACACTTTTCCCTGTAACAGTATCTCGTAAGGAGGAACGATGATGATGGTTGTCCTGTGGTGTGTCATCTAACATCATGATATCCATGATGTTTTCACCGTTAAATAATACTTATGAGAAAGGGTCAGAGGCCATGCCATAATCCAGTGATCAACTTAACCAATTGATCTAAGAAAAATTATGGGTCGCACAAGCCAAAAAGATGGTTTCGTAATATTTCTAAACGGAGCTAAGCGGCATACAGTTGCCAAAAATTTTGATGTTATTTTCATTAGGTACAATCCATGTATTGGCTAGGACTATAGAGGATGATATCATATTGATATAAGCAACTGAAGAGGAGGAGCCAAGAAGAAGAGGAGGAGGGAGCGAAAAGGTTCCCTTAAGTGATGAATCCTTCAAAAATCCAACTCTGATATGCTGATAGGAATGTAGGGCTTCCCATACAAGAGGGACACTTCCACTAAAATTGGAATCAGAGAGGAAAAAGGTGAGTAGATCTATGGTGATGACCTTGCCTTTATGAGGAAAGGTGATCATTCAAAAGCAAGTTGAAACAACAACAACCATAACATAAACCTATGTATGTCCTAGTAGAAGATTATAATTAAGATATTTATCAATAAATTCTAATTCAATATAGATGGTTTTTCCTCTCGGTTCCACATGGAGGGAATTGAGAATCCCACAATGTTGATGTGTCCTCCCATCAAAGGTTTTTAATGTGGTGTTCGATTGACTGTGTTGGGGTGAACCAATCACCTTCTAGCAAGACAACAACATGACGCAGGTCAAGGCTCCCTCATGCACAATAGAATGATGAATGTTCTTACCATGGAAAATGACCTAAATCATAAAATATAACTGAGATGGTAGTCGAGGGGTATAGTTTTCAAGAGATAAAAACACTAGGTTGGAATCTGATGGATCCACACATCCGATAGCCAGCAAGAAGGCCTTATTTTGTGTGAGGCAATTTTGTGACACCTTAAGAGTTGACATAGCTAATGGAGACTGATCCAACTCTTCAACTATATTATAATTTGGGGTGGCTCTCAAACAAGTGTTGAAAGTAGACTTATGGATAACACCATTCTAAGTCTTGATAGCCAATTCCATAAGGTCCAGAGGTTGAAAAAGATTAGATGAAGGTGGTTCTGAATTGGCAGGATGATCAGTAGCCTATCCATTTGATGGATTCACATTGCCATAGTCCTTATTCTAAGTGGCCACCATGACATCGTATTTAAGTTCTGAGGATGAAATAATCAAAACCGGGTTAGAGGAAGAAGCATCCCAGGAAAAAATATAAGTCTCTTGTTTGGGAAACGAGTTGGCCAACACAGTGGGAGAAGTGGATGATTTAAGAAATTGATTCACTTCAGTGTAGTGTGGACAATCACATTAAAGTTATTCTTGTTACAAATCAAGCATGTGTATCAAGGCTTTCGTTTCCAATAAGAATATGAATTTTCTTGTTTATCCCGTGGTGAGGAATATTTATTTTCTTACCTTTACCTTTATTCTCGCTTCGAGGTCACCGTTGAGACTTGACTTTATCAGATAAAACAACATTTATATTGGAAGCAGAAGCTACAAGAGGATGGGATTTAGGGTTTTGCATAGGATCGGTGAGAGAAATACTAGATGGTTTACTCACCACCTGTGGATTAGTAGAACCAATAATTCCATCAGCAACTTGAGATTCTTTACCAGGTGGAGGAGGAATAATATTCAAAGGTTTCAGCGCATTTGGTATCTTATCATAGAGTGTTCCTGATTGGGTATAAAATGTATCAAAATATTGAGCATGAGTGATAACATTCTCTTCGGTCACAACTCCACCTTTCGCCACATCTTCTGTTATGGGAGATAATGAAAATTTGAATAACCAATCCACTCACAACTAATTGAGAACAAAATTTTGATCCAAGCACGCGTTCCGTCCGGACCAATAGGAAAAGGAGCTACGATTAATTCGCATTTTTTTCGTCTTATCAAAGTTGTTGCTGTACATTCTTGAACAACTGATGAATACACCTACACTCATGAATTTGATCTGAAATGTGAGTATATTCTAATTGTTTGTAGTTAGTTAATAGTTTTGTTCCAGTTTCCTATTTGATGGGTAACTGGAAATGTGTGAGGAAGATGGTGGCTAAAGTGTTGAAATAGTGAATTGATGCTCTAGGTAACTCAATGTACGATTTATTTGTAATACTTGTAAGCATTTTTTTGAAATGATGAAGTCAAATGAAATCATCATTAAGGGAGTTGGATGAAAACCATAGATTTTTCATCATTACATGCGTCGATGTCTCTTCCCCAAGATTCCCATCCAATTTTGGGATATCATAAGGAAACTTAGTGGGAATAATCAAACACCATGGTGAATGACCAATGCGGTTGTTAGTGAGTCATGTTAAATCTTGTAATTCAAGAGTAGCCATAAAAGGTAATTATCGATTAAGCTCCAGAGGCACAGGACCCGGATATGAAGTGATAGCTTAGGAAATGGGCACTTGCATTCTTGGGTAAGGAGGTTTATGATAATAAGGAACTTCGTTACTAGGATATGGAGGGTTCTTATAACCAGCATACAAGTGATTTCGTTTCCCTACCCCAGGATGGTGATAAAGCTTGTTTAATCAATTTAGTGTCCTAAATTGCTTGCCTAAATTATCAAACAAGGTCTGTAAGCTGATGAAGTGTAGTGCACTATATGTGCTTAGTTAACACTTCCTAATTCATTTTTTTGTATTTTTATATTGTTTTGGGGATTTCTGTTCTTTGATTCCTAATGATGTACAATCTGAATTATGAGAAACTGAATCTAAACTTCCTAAAGGTGAACCAAGAGCTAAAACTAGTCAAAATATAATTTAAAAGAAGGAAAAAGAGAGCATCTATCCTATCTTGTCATTAATCCTATGTCATGAATCTAATTATTAAAATTAAAGGTGAAGTTGTAATGCATGTTGAGATAAATACAAAGAATGAAATAAACTGAAGTACTTCTACTTACATTAACCTTCAATTTTGAAAGATAACCTTCTTGAGATGGAATACAAGCAACCTTTTGTACTTTATGATCTAGAGAACTAAATGAAAACATGTTGAAGGTAACTAATTGATTCCAACCATTGTGTGAAGTGAATGTTTAACCATTTAGTTTTGGATGGGTATCAACTTGAAATGGTGATCAAAACATTCATTAACGCAGTGTATTGACAATCTGAACTAAAAAAGTAAATAACAAAACAATGAGTAAAATAGACAGCAATGCATTCTCATTACTTCAACCTTAATCTCTTTAGAAACAAAATCATTTCCTTTCATGAAATATGTTGGAGAAACAAGACTGCACAATTGAGTTTTAACGTTATCATATTGATCAAAACTAAAAGAAATCAACCTAAGTTAGAAATATTGTTTAAAAAGAAAATGGTGAAATTAAAACTAAACAGAAAATGAATGGAAAGAAAACCTCCTTCAGTGCAAGGGCCCTTTGCAACTGACTGGGTTGAGCTACTAACTAATTGAAAATACTCTTTTAAATGATCATTGGTCAACAGACGGCTTTATATTATTGATCGGGATTTGTAATCTTATGGAAAGGCAAAGGAAAGAACTGAGAAAAGTTGTCAAGGAGAGGTTAATTCCGAGGTTCAACAAAGTTGTTGGAATGGTTGGGTTTTAATTTTCTATCCTCGAAAAGGCACTTGATGTGATCCATATTGTTTCCCAATAGGATTTTGCATTTCCCCCTAGTATGGGTTCGATTTGGATTGTCCCAAATTTTGAACAATTTGACATACCGAAACATGAAGAGTGCATTGCAAAAGTGATTGAGAAGGTGAGGGACCTTTTATAGGTTGACTAACCAAGATTTGGGGGGAATGAGGCACAATTGGAATAGGCTGTAAAGGTTGGATCACATGTATTCTATCTTGTTGAGGTGTTGATGGATAGGTAGGAATGTGTGATGAAGACAATACCATTTGAGGATTCAGCTATCGATCCCAAAAGGAATCAGGTTGAATGGGTAAAGTAGATTTCTAAACATTGGGAGTCATTCTAGGATAAGGAGGACTATAATTAGTCAGGCTACCATATTGAGGTATACTAATAATAGGTTTCCCAATTTCCATGGGTGGATGGGATTATGGAGGCAACTATGATCCAAATGGAGGGTACCCAACATATGAAGGGTTAGGTTGTTGAGGATAGTTATGCCCAGTGACATAAGGGTTCACCTAGTGCTCTACTATAGGTGTAGGTGGAAGGAGAGGAGTAGACCATGTGGCATTCAGAAGAGAAGTACCAAACATTATTCTTGAATTAGATGATATGGTAGAGGCATAATGACTAGAATCCACACTAGAAAAGGTACCATATAATGATTGATAGCAAGGTGAGATGGATGGACCACCATCAAATTGAGTTTATGGTGATGTCACCAACATAGATGAGGAAGTGAAACTTTATGTCTCAACCATAATGGTGGACACAAACTAAAAATTTGAATCAATTCGAGTCCTGGTTAACGATCCCAATGAATATTGTTGAAAGAGATCCAGAAATAGGCCTAAAGAATTAGGTAAAGGAGATTGTGTCAGAGTTTGAAGAGACAAAAGAGTATCAGTTTGATAAAAATAATTTATTTCCTAATGGAGAGGAGTAGAAGGACGAGGCTCTTCTTGAGGGATCTCTTCAATACTCATAAGTCCATATGGAAGAGGTTCACTGTCAAGCCCAAGGTATACTGGTTCTGTCTTAAACAAAGGAAGACAAGAATAAGGTCCCAACGAATAAGGTTAATATGGTTGAGGCTCCTCAAGTTAAATAACTTCAAGAAAAAAAGTTTTTGACTGAGGGAGGTCAGATTCAATGACCTCAGGTAACAAAGTTTGAGGGACATTTGTTTCAATTGTGTTAGTGTCACCAACTGGAATAGATGTAATCTCAGGTTTAGAACTCAAAGGGACAAGTGATTCTGATTTATCAATACTAGGAGGAGGCCCAGAAGTAGTTCCTGATGTTCTTGATTCGATAGCTTGCATTTCCTTATGCTTTGGACGATGGTTCGGAGTAGCCTCTGGAGGAAGAGGAGCCTTATTTTTTATTCTACATGAATTATAGGGAGGGGGATTTTGTTCTTACATGTTGCATAATAAATTTTATTAACAAAAAAATAAATAAATCAAAAAGAGGATAATCTAGGAATAAAGCATTACCAAGCAACCGTGAACTACAATATACACGTCGGTGAACGAAGGAATTAATGTACGCCATCCAATCTCCCCAAATGTTGTGTTTGGTGTATCATAGTATATACAAGGTGGAAAAATTGATCACCTATGGATGGATAGAAACCTATTGGTGACTCCCAAAATATACGGGAGGGTACATGGGAGTGCAGTCCATCGTAGTTTTGTCTAATGCATAACTGTTCGATGACAACGTTCCCGTATACTTTACATATGTGGAGAGCCACCAATGTACCTAAATGTATGTGGAATATGATCCCATGCACTCACATATGTGGAACAAGATTTCACCCCTCAGATGCAACGCTGGAAAACAATGACAACTCCTATGTTTAACGACATAGAAACATGTCTCTAGCGTAGACCTCTAGATATTTGTTTTAATGTTACAAATTCTTGTTATGTTGATTCAATAAATTTTACTATTTATCTTTGACTATGTTTCAATTTTGGGGCTCACCATGAATGTCACCTAAATATCCTAAAATGCAAATCTAGCATGAGAAAATACAAATATTTTCTCTTCTAATGAAAATATAGTTAAGGAAGGGAAGAAAAAATCAAGATGCAGCATAGAATATGCAACAAACAAGATATAATATGCATTTTCCCTTATGATGCAAATATTCCTATGCTAATCTACATGTAAAAATCTAAATGCCAATGAAATTTTCTTATTTTTGCCACACTTAATTTTTGAAATGAAGAAAACTAAGATGGAAAATTTCAGTTACTAATTCAATTTCACTTTTCAAAATGAGGACTAAAACAACAATTCATCTAAGCAATCATCAATCAAACGAAATAAGTTTGCAACTGACCAAATGATAAGAACAAAGAAAAATCAAAACCAATTCTTACCAAAGGTAAAAAACACAAATGCAAACCAAATGGAGGATTTGGAGAGACCACAAGACACTCAAGATTTAGGTAAGTTAAGCTGGAAGTAAGCTGACCAAAGAGAGGCTAAAGAACGAAGCAATTGTTTTTACAGAAGAAAAAACCAATTAAGGTGTAGAAGAGGCACCAATGCATTGCAAAACTGGTATAGAATGGGCCTACATGAGGTGCAATGCTCTGTTAGAGGCAATGGGGGAGCGTTGAGCATGGGAAAGAAGATTCCAGCAAAAAAATTGCAAAAAAGGCTCAATGAAATCACTTACTATGTATGTTCTTGGTTGGATAATACAACAAAGGTCTGCCAAGGAGGTAATAGATCACAATGGACAAACAAACCACCAAGGGAATACTCTGTTGTTTGTGTCTGAGTATGAACAAATGATTCAATCCCGTTTCCTACATTAATATGTCAATCTGGGTTCATACTCTTTTCAAGGTAACACGCAAAGTATATGCAGGGGCAAGGCTACAATCTACACCAATCAAGGGTTTGTAATTAAGAAATCAAAGCATCGTTGTAAAAGTAATGAAAGCTAAATTGCAGAAAGAAAATCATTCACAACAATCTATGGAAATTTGTAACAGCAATAAAGAAAATACTACTAGTAAAATAAATATACATAAAAAGGACACACGCATAACACTTGATCAAAAGAGTGGGCCCAACTCCTTGGTCAGGGTTGTGCTTAACTCACATATTGAGAAAAATATCAAAAGTCTGGAAATTTCATTAACAAGAGTTCCACTGTTACAAGACTCAATTCTTCCATCATCTAGCTCCCCTTTCTCTCTAAATTATGTCTTTTAAATATAAAAACATCCAAAGGAAATTTACAACAAACTAATCCCAATATTCAAGATGAGATCTGAGAGATCTGTCCATCATGATTCACCTAGAACAAGTCGAATTTTGTTATTACAATTTGGGCAATTCTGGAAAACGGCCGCAACAGCAAATCTGCAAATATGTCCTTCGAAGAACCTTGCGCTTCTCCCAATTCGAAGAATCTTGCACTTCTCCCAATACAAATCGAATTTCTAAAAACAGCCCAATGAGTAATTGATTTGGTTCGTTCTGATCAAAACCCATGTCTCAGGTTTTCCAGATTCTCTTTCATTTGCCCAAATCGTCTAACGCAAAATGCCCACTTCTTATGCCAGTGAATTCATGAGTTGGAATATCGAATTATCTGTTGAAGACCAAATCTGCAATATAAAAGAGATCTTGGAGGCTAAAATCATGAGTGAGGTTATCACGAATGAATAAACCAAAATCATGCATAATAATCATTAATTATTAAAAAGAAATGAGATAATATATTATTTACCCACAAGAGCATAAATGATTATGAAATGGAATTATATAATAAATTATGGTAAATAATGTGATAAAAGAATAGTGGAAACAGATGAAATGAATGTTCAGAAGTGGTAATAATAATGACCAATTAAGAGTCCAACATTCCCCAAAGTGAATATGTTGCATGTCCACATGCAACCCAATGCCTCTATAAATTAGGGCAAATAATGGTTTGAAAAATATAAGTGAATAATGCTCAGTGGTTTTTTTGTGATATTCTCCTAAACTTTTAATAAATCGAACACTCATGTTATTTCACCTCAATTGTTGATTAAAACAAAATAACGTGGAATGAAATCTATGGATTAAAATTGTTGAAGCTAATGTAGGTTGAGCTTGTGTAAGTGATGTGAAAGGTGGAAGCGATACAAGCTCAAAGAAAGTAATCAAAAGGTGTAGTAGGATTTCCTTCCCCCAAACTGATTAGTTTCCCTGTCATCAAGGTTTTTTTATAGCACATCTCATGAGTATCCTCAATCAGTAATTCATCAAGATTCAAAATTAGAATTAGGCCTCTTTATACTTCCCCAAAATAATAGTAGATTTGTTAAGCTAGGATTAAATAGAGATTGATTGGGTAAAACAATTATTTTTTGTTAAAGATATGAAACTTGTAGAATAAAGTAATGATAGATTAGATGATAAAAAATGTCAAATATCAAATAGCCTAAAAGTTTCATCCCTAACATGTAAATTAAATATTGATAACTCAATAATAGATATAAACCATGACCACCATTATCTAAGAATTGATTAAATATTACCCCATGAACCATGAGTTCTAGCAAATCTTATATATGCAACAGTGGCATTATCGACAGTTAGTTTTGAGAAAAGAAGGTAACCAAGTAGATCATAGTATTGAATTAACCTCTATACCATAGGCATGGCCACTACTGCCAGTAGGCGCCCATAGCCTCGACAGGGATGTCTTTTTAACCCATTAAGATGTCAATGTCCCATCTATTAGAAATAAGTACATAGTTACAAAATCATTTCAATTTACTTAGATGTCTACTGAAGATCATTGTTCTAGCTTGGTAACCAGTTCATAACAATTCCATTCACGAGAACTAACAAAAGTGAAAATGTCGGCTTATGATGCAACCTCTTGTCCTTCAGTTTTATGACCGAAGTCCATTACCCTGGCTTGGTGACCAGTAGTGGTAATGTCACTCTATTAGGACCTATGATCATGGTAGGTCAGCTCGTGATGAGACCTCCTATCCTCCAGTTGACTATTTATGTTTAAAATTTAGCTATGGTTATTTTTAATCAACAAAAGATCACTTAATAGATGGGGTGGCACGCCAACTCCTTAAGAGCTAGGGATGGCATAAAACGTTTTCTAGTAACTATTTTCAACTCGGGTAATTTTGGTTCTCAAATACTAATAACCTTCAAATGATTATTGATAAATATCTTTTGGTTTTTTAAGATTGAGGTTTGAGGAATAATTCATTAGATAGTGATGGAAAGATCTAAGTACAATTTTGTGGTCATCATCATAAATTTTACAAAATCAAGGACTTGACAAATTAGGAAAGTTGAAAGTTTCCATGATGAAATCATCTTTTCATAATTATTCCTTAAAAAAATAAAATTATGTTTATAGATAAATAAAGATAAATTTACTACCCAATCACTATGTCAAAGATGACCTAGACAATTAAATGTGTTTCCCCATTCACCAAGTTAATGACATCGTGCATGATTCAAGTTCCAATGTGTGTGGATAAGTGGGGGTTATGGATTGTTATGGATTATGGTGGTAATAATCATGAGATGTATGAGTTGACATGAAATTTTAATAACAATGATGACATGACATCATTGATATCAAATATAATACATTTTTTATCGAATGCAACACCTCCCCCCAACTAAGATATGGCCATCCTTGGTCATAATTGAAACATCAATCAAATACACGAAGTTTATTAGGGACGTACCTGAAGACCTACCTTGGCAGAGTATCAACATGTGTAGAGTAACAACACTTGGTACATAGAAAATATTTCACCACGAAGTAGTAACACTGGTGGAGTAACAACATCAGTGGAATAACAACATTGGTGGAGTAACGGCAGTTGCGGAGTAATGGCATTGGCAGAGTAATGGCACAAGTGGAGTAACGACAGTTGTGGAGTAACAGCACCAACGAAGTAATAGCAGTTGGAGAGTAATGGCACCGGTGGAGTAACGATAGTTGCAGAGTAACGGCACCGATGGAGTAACGACAATTGCGGAGTAACGACACTGGCGAAGTAATGACAATTGCAGAGTAACGACACCCGTGGAGTAACGACAGTTGTTAAGTAACGGCACCGGCGGAGTAACGGTAGTTGCAGAGTAATGGAACCAGCGGAGTAACAACAATTTCGGAGTAAGACACTGGCAGTGTAATGGCACCTGCGGAGTAACGGCAATTGCGGAGCAATGGTACCGGCGGAGTAACGACAGTTGTGAAGTAATGGCACTGACAGAGTAATGGTAGTTGCAGAGTAATGGAACCAATGGAGTAACAACAATTGTGGAGTAACGACACTGGCAGAGTAATGGCACTGGTGGAGTAACGACAATTGCGGAGCAATGGCACCGGAAAAGTAACGGCAGTTACAGAGTAACAACAATTACGGAGTAACAATACCCAAGGAGTAACATCATCTAGGGAGTAATAGCATCCAACACTTAGAAAATTTTCAGGAGTAACAACAGTGGTAGAGTAACAACACCCAAGAAGTAACAATATCGAGGGAGTAATACCATCCAACACTTAGAAATTTTTTGGGAGTAACAGTAGTGGCAGAGTAATAGCACCCAATGGGTCTGAGGAACCCGTACACTAATAAGACTCAGGAATAAATGGAGAAACATCATGAAACCTCGAGAACTTCCTTCATTTATTTTGAGAAAACAACATCATAAAATAAATAAGAAAATAAACAATTTTTTTATTGAAAAATAGTAAATAAATAAATAGTTCAAGTTGAGACGACTATGATTTTAATTGCAGCAATGTTGTTCCTTAGAGAATATCAATTTGTTTCAAGAAACAACAATATGTCAATCTACCAATGGTAAATGAATGGAAAATGTTTTGGCAGAAATGACTTTGATCTTCAAATGAAAAATAATTCTCCATTTCTCTTGTTATGAATCCATTAGGTAATGAAAAAGTCTTTATGTTGTTGGTGAGAAATAACAAGAATAATTTGTAACAGACCATTATGATCAATGGCACCTCAAAAGAATAAAAATTATATGATATTATATTTCTTAATAGATGCTTGGATGAAAATCTATTATTTCATTATCATTGCCTTCAATAATCACCTGTTCAAAAACAAATTGACCTCCTTTATTCTCCTCGAACTTGCAAAAAGCGAGCGTGTACCTGTAATAAAACATGTAATCATGGAAGAAGATTGGTGATCGGGCTCTCTAAACCACACACACCAGCGGGACAGCGGTAGCCAACCACACTAACCAGCAGTATTTTAATCATAATTTTTTTTTTCGTCCGATTTCCATGATTCCAAAGCCAAATAAAAGTGAACTAACGGGGATATCTCCAATTGAAATAGGTTTTAAAAATTCCATAATATGATATGTCAAATTTACATAGAACAGCCTGCATAACGGAGTCATTTTCGATTTCCCAACTTAGACCAACAGTTGATATTTTAAGCATAACTTTTTCGTTTGACGATGGATTAGACCGATTCAAATTGGAGATTAAAGTATATTCACGTAACTATATCCACTAGAAACAGGTTTTGAAATCATGAAGAGTTGATGGGTCGTATGTGCGAAAGAATAGTCGGAAAAACAGAGTTTTAAAGGTGCTGATTTACGATAGACAATCAGTATTTCGGTCATAGCTTTCTCGTACGATATCGAAATCGGGTGATTCAAATTGCATTGTAAACTAAATTAATAGGGTGATATACCATAGAAACAAGTTTCAAAAATCTAGTCATTTAGGCCTCGAAAAGCGGACTGTCTCAGCTCTATTCCTGAGCTGTCTACTCGACATACTGTCAATGTTTTGGTCATAAATTTTTCATTTCAAATCAAAATTGAGTGATTCAAATTGGTTTAGAAAGTATAAATAAAGGGCTACTTAGTATAGAAACAGGATTTGAAAATATTCCCATTTTGTTCCTTAAAACATGACTGTACCGACTGTGATTTCAGTGGTTTGGTCAAGCCCACATGCCCTAAGATATGATAATTTTTTTATTTTTTTTCAAAATGATGATGAGTGCTTGTAGAAATATGATTTTCAATATAATACATATACATACATAGTTAAATTCAAAATTTTACTACTGATATTGATATACTCAGCAAGTTGCAGCAAACACAACTCGTTCTACATATAACAAAAATTATTTATATACTTATTTATTCTATTTTCTACACTAACCTATTCTACCTTGAAAAGTAAAGTATACTTATGTATAAGAGTACTTCCATTGGAGCCATTTTAGAAATAAGGCCTCAAGTGTATACACTCTTGAATTTGAGAAATTTCTGTCAATAAATACTGGGATATGAGAGACCAACTTCCCTTGAAAATATGGTGTCAAAAATTGCTGAAGTATGGAGTGACACTGCAAACAAATAATGGAGTGAAACCAATCTTCAATATATCCTTTACTTTCTTGATTTACCATAGTTGTCATATCATGAAGTTCTTGAGTTTCTAAAACAACTTGTTGACGCAGGCTAGAAGAAACCTCCTTTTCTTTTACAATTTTTGGATTTGAAACATTTCCAATCTCGATATACATTTTCTACAATTTTTTATGCGAGATAGGTTGGGTGGGAAGCGTAAGTAAATTTTCCAATTCAACATTGTAAGCCTATTGTATTGGTTTATTACGGTGAGGGTGTGGAATGAGTTGAGAAGGATATTGTGTAGGGCATGGATGAATTTGATGATGTAGTTGATTGGGATGTGTGGATGATCTTGACATGAAAGAAAGGTGTTCTTGAAAATATGGGAAAGAGTATGGATGATATTTTTGTGCTACAAGATAAGGGAGAGTAGTCATGTAATCAGAGGATGAACCATGCCAAACTTGTGGACAAGATTGATGGGGGTTATATTGAGATTGGCATGGCTGCGTTAACACAAGAGTATTCGATAATAGATTATGCAAGTAAGACATTGGAGAGGAAGTGTTTTGAAATGTACATGTAGGCCAAGGTTTCCATGGTTGTGAAATTGTTACAGCTTCTCCATCTCTTGGAATGTTGTTTTCAGCCCAGGTAATAAAGAGAAACTATCCATGGGATGCTCCTTTTGGCATTGAGGAACAATCACTTCTTCAAATTCTGCTTGCCTTTTCTTAACCTACAAAACATGCAATTGTCAATTTAGAGAGCTAATAAAATCAACTTTAAAATGTTCAAATAAATCACTGATTTCATCTCTTATATCTCTTGTTCTTGTAGCAAATTTGGAAAGGAAAGAAGAAAATTCTATAGAATTCTTACCAGCCTTGGATATTCCTCTTGAATACCTTATGCATAAATCACAAACATCATCATATGATAGATGAAAAACATCACATTTTCCTATCAGATTGAGGATTTCTATAATTTCATCTTTGATCCCTTTAAGAATGAGTGTTTTTAAGATCTCTTTTTCCAAATTATTATACTTTGATTTTTGAAGGTTGTACTTAAATCGCTCCAAATAGTCCTCCAAGCTTTCATCTTCCCCATGTATCATACTGAAAATATCTTCATTGGCCTTGCAATAGTCTTGGTACTTCTCCAAAAATACATTCTTCATGTCCTCCCATGTTTTGATGCAATTTCCACCAAGGCTCATGAACCATCAGAAAGATTCTCCTTTTAGAGTAAGAGGAAACACTTTCAACCTTTGATCATTAGTACAATAATCATATCCTCTAAAAAGTGCTTCAAACTCAAATAAGAATGTATCTAGGTCCTCATTATCCAAACCATGAAATTTGGTAGAGAATAAGCAGGAATTATACGCATTTATGTCACTCCTCCTAGATCGTTGATAGGGAATTCAAAAGTAACAATGTGAGCCATTTCTTACCATAATAGAAGATGTTCTTCATACGTTGCTTTAAGGTTCCTCCTTCAGATATTCCTATCATTTTGTTAGTGGAATGGGTGGTGCTTACATCACCACTTTGAGTGAAATGATAAGATTTCTTCAAATTTCTACCTTTTTCTTCCTAGTTAAAAAAAAACAATTTGAAAGAAAATCTAAAGCTCAAGACCCGGAGTAGGGTGTCAAAAGACCCTTCCCTCCATAGGACAAGAAACCAAACAAGAAAAGAATGCATACAAGGAAATCTAAAGCTCGGGACCTGGAGCAGGGCATCAAAGGACCATTCCCTCCCAAGGATGAGAGATTAGTTTTTCCAAAATCAAAACAAACAAAAATGCAGGAAAAAATTTAAGCTCGGCACCTAGAGCAAGGTGAGAGAACTCTTTCCCTCCCCGGGACGAAAGAGTGGATCCTATAAAATAAAAACAAGCAAAAATGTAGGAAAAATAACTACGCTCAGGACCTAGAGCAGGGTGTCAAAGGACAATTCCCTCCCTAGGACGAGAGATTGACCCTCTGGTCGATACAGATCATGTCTTGCACCATCTTAGCCTTCCTCGGCAGTGATGCCAAAATGTTGGTGTCCGAGTGTGAACAAATTATTCAATTTCTTTTCCTACATTAATATGCCAATCTGAGTGCGTATTCTTTTCAAGGTAATGTGAAAAGTATATGCAGGGGAAAGGTTACAATCTACATCAATCAAGGGTTCACGATTAAGAAATCAAAGCATCATTGTAAAAGTAATGAAAACTAAATTGTAGAAAGAAAAGAATTCACAACAATCTATGGAAATTTGTAACAACAATAAAGAAAATATAACCCATAAAAGAAATATACATAAAAATGACACACGCACAATATCTGATCAGAAGAGTGGGCCCAACTCCCTAGTCAGGGCTGTTCTTAACTCACGTATTGAGAAAAATATGAGAAGTCTAGAAATTTCATTAACAAGAGTTCCACTGTTACAAGACTCAATTATTCCATCAGCTAGCCCCCCTTTCTCTCTGAATTGTGTATTTTAAATATACAAACATCCAAAGAAAAGTTACAAAAAACTGATTTCAATATTCAAGATGAGATCTGAGAGATCTGTCCGTCATGATTCAACTACAACAAGTCGAATTTGGTTATTAAAATTTCAGAAATTCTAGAAAATGGCCGCAACAATAAATTTGCAAATATGTCCTTCGAAGAACCTTGTGTTTCTCCCAATACAAGTTAAATTTCTAAAACCAACTCATTCGGTAACTAATTTGATCCATTTTGATCAAAACCCATGTCTCGGATTTTCTAGATTCACTTTCATTTGCCCAAAATGTCCAATGCAAAATGGTCGCTTCTTATGCCAGTGAATTCCTGAGTTGGAATATCTAATTATTTGTTGAAGACCAAATCTGCAATCTGAAGGAGGTATTGGAGGCTAAAATCATGAGTGAGGTTATAACGAATGAATAAACCAAAATCATGCATAATAATCATTAATTATTAAAAATAAATGAGATCAGATATTATTTACCCATAAGAGTATAAATTATTATGAAATGGAACTATATAATAAATTATGGTAAATAATGTGATAAAAGACTAGTGGAAATAGATGAAATGAATGTTAATAAGTGGTAATAATAATGACCAATTAAGAGCCCAACATATGTTTTCCCCTATGGCTGCTAATTTTTTATACGGGATTTACAATTGTGTATAAAAGTATCTCCCCTAGGTTGATGGCTAACCTACAACAACAAAGAGACAAGGAACACAATGTTTTTCCTTAAACTAAATAGATGATGGAGTGAGTCCTACCTAGAATCCTTTGAACACTTTTCTCCTTCTCTATTTTGTAATCTCCAAGTCTAGCTCTAAATGCCAA
Source organism: Pinus tabuliformis (assembly GCA_031772625.1). NCBI lineage: Eukaryota > Viridiplantae > Streptophyta > Pinopsida > Pinales > Pinaceae > Pinus > Pinus tabuliformis. The sequence continues at coordinate 667,263,225 of CM062810.1, read as the reverse complement.
AATTAGAACCTCCAGAGTCAGATAACACAAGCGAAGAAACTATGAGATCTATGGAGTATCATATAAGTACTTCATTCAATATATCAACATAGTATTGAAATATATCAAATAACAACATAACATATAGGAAAATAGTTAATTATTTGCAGTAATATAAACGGAAGGAGATTACACCCATAAGTAGCAGCTAATCTTGTTAAAGATATCCTACAAGTTGTTGAATTTTACTTTCCTTGTCACAATATGCACCTCCAATCAACCTAAATGGATGAGAAAATAACCACTCATTACAACAGCATAAGGGCAGAATAACTCTCCAAAAGCCAACCCCCAACCACATTTAAGGGTGCGAATATTTAGAGAAGTAGGGTAAGTTGGGAGTTCTAATCCAATTACCAATATAAGGTTCGAGATCCACCTATGATGGAGGGATAGGATCAAAGGATAAGTCGAGAAAACTTCAAAGTAGGGTAGGATAGGGTTTGACAACTTTCTTAAAGGTAAGTAGTTAAAACAACTTCTAGAAACTCCTAAAAGGGGGGGCTTCTCGAATCTTGATCATTCTCCCATATTTCTAGAACCAACACAGGTGCAAAGGGGAGCAACCTACTTGTGAACAATGTAGGCCATAGTGGAGCACCCTGTAGGTGATTAGACCCCAGTAGGCATACAAGTGTTGGGACTCAGAATTGACCAATTTTGACCTTATATTTTTGCCATAATATTATCCTTTTTCAGTCATAGGTTGAAAACTTTTGATTGTATAATGACTTAATCACCCCAAGGTACGAAGTAGCTTTCCGCATATCTATATGTTTAATTGTTCATTGCATATTCGTGAGTATCTTTATATTTATCCTTGGAAAAGCTGACTAAGTTGCCAAGTAATTGTCTTAAGCCTGCAGGAATTATAATTTATAGTTGCTGTAACACCAGAAACAACAACTACGCAGTTGCCGTAACACCAGAAACATCAACTACGCAGTTGTTGCAACACCAGAAGCAGCAACTATGCAGTTGCTACAGTCAACAACAGCAACCATCTAAAGCAGGCTATTTTGCAACAGTTGGGAATAACAAACGGCAACTATCTGAAGAACGCTGATGCGGCATGATCAAGCAGTTGTCTAAAGCGAGTAGAACACAGTTACCATTGCTTAAATCAGGAACAACAAGGGGAAACAACAAAGGAATGAGAGGATCCCAAGAAGACGGTCAAAGTCGGTTACCAGCAGTGTAACAGCCAGAACCTAAGAAAGAATATATTATTATACTGTTGTAACAGCGTTCTGTAATTCTTATTTTTGATAGAATGGGTTAACTGAATGAACTGAAATAATCTATTGTAATAGATGTTCTACATGAGAAGGAGGGGAGTGTGGTCTGTAAGTGAGATTTTGTCAGACATCAATAAGTCTGAACTTTATTGTACTTGAATCTTTTGGCAGATGAATAGAAAATTGTTCTGAGCACTTAATCTAGCCTTCGTGTTCTGGGGAATCTTGTGAGAAGGACTGGGCCCACCTTCCTCACAAGATTCACCCATTTAATTTTCTGTCAAGTGTGTAAGTGTGTAATAGTTTCTTTCTGCTGGTACTCTGTTTGGATTCTGTAGCATTACCTCTGGTATTTCCGTTTTGCTAGTACTCTGTTTCATTAATTGCTTGAAGTTGTGCAAGGATATTTCACCGGTGAATTAGAGTGCAGTGTGTATTAGTAATCTGGTTACAGGGGCAGGTGCTGAACGTCCTCACCTGGAGGATAGGGTCCTGATCCTCTGCCAACAGAGCATCCATCTCTTTGCTTTTCAGATTTGTAGTCTTAATTAATTACTTTCATTTTATCGGTACTGTGATAACTTAGCGTAAGAATCACGTATACTACAACTTTTTAATGCTTTTAGAATTAAGTACATACAGTACGCAGTAGCCTTTGGAATAAAAAGACTTTCCCACGTTGACAATTAATGTGGTACTTGATTGTTTAATCAATAAACAATTCAACTAGCCAACATTTTGGCGCCGTTGCCGGGGAAGGCAACTAAATATTTCTAAAAGCGTTAATGATTTCTTTGTGAAAATAACAGGTGCATGAGAGGACGCAAGAAACCTAATTTCGCAGGCAGCAAGGGAGGAAGAAAGACTTTTATTGACGAGATCATCTCAAAGGCCGAAAGATCACAAAGGACGAGTTCCCAGAGACCTCAAATCCAATACTCCTCACAAACGGATCAACAAACAGAGGAAGTACTGGGACGTGAAAGGAAGTTGGAAGTACCAGAATACACTGAGGAACCGGTGGAAGAACTTGAAGATACAGAAGACAAAGTAAGTGATTCAGGAAAAAGGCCAATGGAGGATAACATAATAGAAGCAAGAGGGGAAAATTCACTCTCTACCCTGGACTTTCCTATTGGGAGATCCCTAGAGGAACGACCCCTATGAAGAACATTCCACTCTCAGCATTACCCAACTTCCATGGGTTATCCTCTGAAGACCCAGATGAATTCCTCTTTGAATTCGATATACTATGTAGAAGTTATGATTATGTGAATCCTAATCAGAAACTAAAGTTGTTTCCAGCAACACTAAAAGGGAATGCGTTGAGGTGGTTCATGCGCTTAGGAGCTCAGGTAATCACCACCTGGGACCAGATGAAAGAAGGATTCCTGGCCAAATATCAAGACTACTGCCGAATGAGAGAAAGGAAGGAAGAATTGTTTAAAATGGCTCAGAAGGAAGACGAGAGCTTAGAAGATTTTGTGGAAAGACTGCAGTATAATCTGCAGAGGTCTGACCATCCCAATATGAGTAAAGATATTCTAAAAACCATATTGCTGAAAGGGGTAAGAGATGACTACTTGGAAATGTTGAACATGCTAGGAAAAGGGGACATTTCCAAAGAATCATTTGATGAAATTATCAATCTCTGCATGAGATGCTCAAGAGGAGCAGGCAACAGATCAAAGAGCAGGGATAATGTGTATTCAAGAGTTTAGAAGTCAGCCTATGGAGGAGCAACAAGAGCCGAAATAGGTAACTTATTAGAAGAATTTAAAACTGAGATGCTAAGCTCTTTTGCTTCACAAATCGATGCTCTGCAGGTTAAGAAGAAACAGGCGGAAGCAAAAGCTGCTCTAGCTATTTTCTGTTCCAAATGCAGAGAAAAACACCCACTCAGGGAATGCCCACTGGATAAGATACATATCTGCACAATCTGCGAGAAGGACCATGAAACTCAGCAATGCCCCTCTTTGCCTGGAATCAAAGCAGCATTGGAGTCAACTGAAGAAGAGGCTGAAGCAGTGTACCTGATGACACAGAGGAGGCAATGGCCACAAAGACAAGGTATGAGCTCTAACACAGCATTCAGTCGTTGGAATAATAATCCTCCTTTTCAAACAAACCACCCACCCATGAACCAAATGAAGTACCCACCCTTTAGTACAATGAATTTTCCACTTATGCAGCAACCAAATCTTCCTTTCCCTGATCCTACTATATGGAATCCTTGGGCTCCCCAGCAACCGTATTTTAATCAATGGAATCCAAACTAGGCAGCCCAACAGATGCCATTTCATCAACAACAACAGTCTCTTTCCTTACCATCTAATACTCCTCCAAATAACCAGGCAATTAGACCACAGCTGCATGTACAACCTAACCCCAATCCAAATAACAATAAAGCCCTGCAAGTAATTGACATTCAAAATCAGCCTGTCTCTCCCCTGCAATGTAACGATATCCATCTTCGCTCAGGGAGAATTGTTGAACCCATTATAGATGATATTACTGACTCTGACAAAGAAGAAGTTAGAAAAGAAAAATCAGCTAATAATAATGATGAAACAGCAGAATCAGCACCTAATAATAATGATCAAACAATAGATCTGCCATTCCCTGAACAACTGGCTCTCACTAAAACACTTGAGCAACCTACCTTTAACCTTTTAGGAGAGCTACAGAATTTGTATGTTAAAATCCCATTATTGCAAGCATTAAGAGATGTTCCTATTTATGCTAGAACTATTAGAGACATTTGTATAAAAAAACTGGGAAGAAAGGCTAAGGATCCCCTCACAGTTCATGTGATGGGAGAATTAACTGCTTTAATGACCGAAAAAGATTATCTTGTGAAGTATGGTGACCCTGGTCACCCTACAGTAACAGTCCAGGTTGGAAAAACCTTTATCTCTAAAGTTCTAGTAGATTTAGGAGCTGCAATAAATATTATGACACTCGAAACAGCACAATTGCTTCAGTTAAAAAACTTTATTAGGGAAACTCCAACTATCTTAGAGTTGGCTGACCGCTCTACAATTAAACCTGAAGGGGTCATTGAAGATCTTATAATTTCTGTAGAATCCTGGAATTACCCGACTGACTTTGTGGTGTTACAAACTAAAACAAAGTTGGGGGGTCATCCGTTGATTCTAGGGAGACCTTGGTTGGCTACAGTAGATGCTTTCATCAACTGTAGATCAAGATCAATGACCATCTCTAATGGGCAGGAAACTAAACAGCTTACCCTCTATCCTCATGCTACACCCATGATTAATAATGACAATTCTGTATGGGTAGACTATGAGGATGAAGAAACCCAACCTATATTGACTATTGGACAAGCCTTGACTTTTAAGGACTCCACCGAAGATGAATTAATCAGCAGCTTTATTTCTGAACCCTCTTCGGTCAGCCCTGAAACATATAATCACTTCACTGCAATCTTAGAATCTGAATCCCAGCAGAACATGAAAGATGAAAACTTATTTCAGACAGCAGTAGGCAGCCCTTCCAAAAGTACAACAATTGAAATTGAGCCTGGCAAAACATTAAATATAAATCCTGACTTGACTGATAATGAAAAACAGCAATTAATAAAGTTACTCCAAGAAAATAAAGAGGCATTTGCATGGGACTACACATACATGAAAGGGATATCCCCTGAACTATGCACTCACTGTATTTATATTAAAGAGGGATCCCGGCCAGTCTGTCAACCCCAGCGAAGAATGAACCCCAACCTTAGAGAAATTGTGAAGGAGGAACTTGAAAAACTCTTGAATGCAGGATTTATATACCCGATATCTGATAGTGAGTGGGTTTCCCCACTTGTAATTGTACCCACGAAAAATGGGAAATGGAGAGTATGTGTGGATTACAGAGCATTGAATAAAGCCACCCAAAAAGACCATTTCCCTTTACCATTTATTGATCAGGTATTGGATAATTTAGCAGGTAAGAAATTCTTTTCATTCTTGGATGGGTTTAGTGGATATAATCAGATTAGGATTGCACCCCAGGACCAGGACAAGACCACATTTACTAGCCCATGGGGGACCTTTGCTTACAGAGTACCTCCATTTGGGCTATGTAACGCTCCAGCAACATTCCAAAGAGCAGTGATAGGGATCTTTTCTGATATGTTAAATGATTCATTAGAAATATTTATGCATGACTTTACTCCTTATGGAGTGACTTTTGAGGATGCACTGCAAAATCTTGAAAAAGTACTTAAGCGGTGTATAGAAGCACACCTTGCCTTAAGCACTGAAAAGTGCCATATGATGATGAATCAAGGTATTGTATTAGGTCATTTCATTTCATTTATAGGAATTCAAGTCGATCCAGCTAAAATACAGGTAATTCAGAACCTTCCTATCCCCAAAGCACAAACTGATGTAAGAAGCTTTTTAGGACATGTTGGATACTATAGAAGATTCATTAAGGATTTTTCCAAAATAGCTTCTCCTCTATTTGTGTTGTTAAGGAAAAATGTTGAATTTAAGTGGACTGATGACTGTGAAAATGCATTCAATAAACTTAAACATCAGTTGTCCGCAGCTCCCATTTTGAGAGGACCTGATTGGGCACTACCCTTTCATATCTCCTCTGATGCCTCAGACACGACAATTGGAGCTGTCCTGGGTCAGGAAGAAAACAATCTCCCCTATGCCATCTATTTTATTAGCAAGAACATGACACCAGCTGAGCTAAATTACACAGTTACTGAGAAGGAATTTCTAGCAGTTATTTATGCTATTAATAAATTTCGACATTATATTACTGGCTACACTACTTTTGTGCATACTGATCACTCGGCCATTAAGTATTTAATGAATAAATCAGTTACAAATGCCCGAGTCACCAGATGGTTATTACTATTACAAGAATTTGATATCACAATTGTAGATTGGCCAGGAAAAGAAAATGTAGTTGTTGATTTCCATTCTCGTTTAAAAACTGATGAAAATGCTCCAGTAGATGATTCTTTTCCTGATGAGTATTTATTTGCAGTATCTGCTCACTCACCTTGGTATGCAGACATTGCCAATTATCTAGTTGCAGGAAAATTACCATCACACCTATCACACAGGGAAAGAAGAAAGATCATCCAGCAAAGTGCTAGGTACAGCTGGATAAGCGGGTGTCTGTTCCACACAGGAATAGATCAAGAAATCCGGAGATGCATTGGGGAAGACGAGATTTATGATATACTAAAAGCTTGTCACGATGGCCCTTGTGGAGGAAATTTTGCAGACAAAAGAACAACACACAAGGTACTTAGAATGGGTTATTATTGGCCATCACTTTTTAAAGATGCCAGAAAATATGTGAAGGCTTGCGACAGCTGTCAAAGAATGGGCCAGCCAAACCATAGGGATGAAATGCCACTTAATCCCCAGGTAACTCTTGAACCTTTTGAGAAATGGGCTTTAGATTTTATAGGTCCCATTAATCCTCCATCTAATCAAAGAGTGTACATATTAGTGTGCACGTATTATATGACTAAATGGGTAGAGGCCAAAGAACTCATTAAAGCTAATGAAGAAGCAGTACTAACATTCTTATTTGAAGAAATCTTTGTTAGATTTGGACTACCCAGAGAATTAGTCACTGATGGAGGACCTCCTTTTAATTCTCATGGCTTCAAAAGTACGCTCCAAAAATATCATATCAAGCACAAAATGACTACACCGTACCACCCCCAAGCAAATGGGCAGGTGGAAAGTACCAACAAGGTCATAGAAGCCATTTTAACAAAAACGATAAAGGAGAATAGAAGGGACTGGTTTCAAAGGTTGCCCGAGGCTCTATGGGCCTATAGAACCACTTGGAGGAACACAACAAGCTTTTCACCCTATGAATTAGTTTTTGGAAAAAATGCTATTTTCCCTATAGAGTTTGAGATTAAAACCTTAAGAACTGCCTTAGCTGTTAACCTTGATTTAACTGATGCACAGACAACCAGGTTGCAGCAACTTCAGGAATTGGATGAGAAAAGACTGGATGCCTTCCATCAAACAACTATGATACAACAACAAAGAAGCAGATGGAACAACAGAACCATCAAGCAAAAGCAGTTCCAGAAAGGTAACTGGGCTCTACTTTATGATTCCCGTTTCGAGAATTTTCAAGGGAAGCTAAGAACAAGGTGGTTAGGGCCGTATGAAGTGGATGTTGTTTTTCCAAATGGAACAATTAGACTTTTAAAAATTGATGGGAGCAGAACACCACTGTTAGTGAATGGCTACCGACTTCGGTTATATCAGCGGCCAGTTTCCAAAGAAGATTTTAAAGCCACTTGCATGGCAATAAAACAATATTCTTTTCCAGGGGAACTTGCTGTCCCTCAAAGCACTTGAGTTTCTATTATTTATGTAATTTTCTTAGGTTAGATATTCTTTTTTTTATTTAAGAAACTAATAAATCCTGCCAAGGATTGCGATATTATATTTCAGTATTTTGCATATTTTAGCCTGGGAAGTAGCTGAGAACAAAAGTTTCAAAGGAATTACTTTGCGGACTCGGAATTCCCATTGCTGCAACACCACTCCTGTTGCTGCAACATCATTCCTTGTTGCTGCAACGCCATTTCCCGTTGCTGCAACACTACTCCTGTTGCTGCAACACCATTCCCCGTTGCTGCAACACCATTCCCGTTGCTGCAACACTACTCCTGTTGCTGCAACACCATTTCCTGTTGCTCCAACACCATTTCTGTTGCTGCAACACCATTTCCATTGCTCCAACACATTTCCCATTTTTACAAACGACTTTTTCCCGATGATATAACACCAGTCCCTGTTGCCACAACAACAATTTTCCGTTGCTGCAACACCAATCCCGGTGCTACAACATCGCTTCCCGATCATGAAATACCCTTCCCAGCAAATTACCTCACGTACGAAAACACTAGTCTTACCACTTTAGCCCCCAAGGAACAAATCTTGATAAAATATACCACTTCTTGTGATGATTACAACACCCTACTATCACTTCCCGTCATTATCATTACAAATCTCCGATATTCCCATGCTTTTAGATCCGCGGTAATCATTATGATCCAGCAGAAGACAAGACAAGACTTTTTGACGCAGCAATCAAAAAGGTAAAATACGAAGGTACCCATGATTATGTATGGACATTAAATAATAGATAATGTGGAGAAGTTGATAAGACTATCAAATAACTGTACTTCCAATCATATCACTTACACGTACGAGGGGGGGGATTACCAAAGCAACTCTCATAATGATATAGTATGCCAACTACCGCCACCCTTAACCCTCCCGGTAATATGTAAAAGCCTCCCTATCATGGCATGTTACCATTTGCAACGTTTTACTCTGAACTAAAATTGGAAGCTCGGCTCTGAACTCTGAAATTCACTGAAACAACAGCTATGGGAGGAACCCTCATTACACATGAACCTGGCACGACAACAGTCCTTGAACTCTATCCAGAGATTTATCAAATTTTCTTGCAAGCGGGGTGGATAGAGTACTTCAGGAGACTTCCGGACTTTGACGCGCAACAAGTCCTCGAATTTGCATGCAATTTAACAGAAGGATTCTCTGTCATCCAGGGAGTTCAAATCCCAGTCACGGAGGAAATTATAGCCCAAGTTACCAGGCTACCAGCTAATGGCACACGGTGGTTCAGCGGAAAGCACCTGATTCTTAATGCGCAGCAGGATTTTCTCCGACCAGGCGAGCAGGTAGAGCCCAAAGGCAGAGGCGTAGCACTTCGGTCGTTACCTCAACCGTGGCCGAAAGTCGCTGAATTTGTCAAGCAATGTCTGACGTGCGAAGGCTGCTACCAGGTAATTTACCAGCATGATTTCGTCCTGTTGAATCATTTGAGAAATGGTCAGTTAATAAACATGCCATATTATCTATTGGGTTGTCTCAAAAACATGTCACGTTATGCTGTTAACGCAAAGCATCCACTTCTTTCCTTAAAACACCACCGCTTAGCCCAATTGCTGATTAATAGAGCCCTCGCTCTAAATAACCCTCCACCCCCCATTAATCCCCATCAGGAGGCAGAAATTCCACAGCCGGAACATGAAATTCCTCATCAAGAAGAGGAAATTCTTCACCAAGCTGAGGACACACCTCAGCAAGATGAAGAACTTCCTCAGCAAACGGAGGACATGCCTGAACAAATCCCTCTAGAAAATCCTCAGCAAGCAGAGCACATTCCTGAACAACTCCAGCAAACACCCCCGCAAGTTGCTGAGAATGAACAAGCAGCAGTAGAAATAACCACGAGAACAACCCCATCTCCCAATAGAACCAATCCTTCCATTCCCATACTTAGTATTTCTACTGATAATTCCGATAACAATATCCCCATTACCCTACTTAAACGAAAAATGCAGCAGGGAAATAAAACCCCATCGAAAAGAAGAAGAACTAGGGTTTCGGCTAAGGCACCTGCTACTCCGGCTACTGTCCCTATCCTAAAGAAAGTTAGCCTGAAGAGAAAAACGCCTGAATTCCCTGCTTCTCTAGCAAATCGAAGAACTCGGTCATCGGTAGCAGCTGAATCTCCTAATTCCTCCAGTTCACCGCCCATCACTATAAGGATCCGCACTTCCACCAGTCCTCAAAACTCCTCTCCCTCACCCTCGGAAGCTGAGATGCAGAGTGTCCATAGCTTCATGACATCATATTTTAAGACAGCTGACACACAAGAACCAGCGGCCGACACCCAAGGTAATAGTGACCAAATGGCTGCAACACAAGAAACAACGACTACCCCAGGTGACACACAAGAACCACCTGTGGGGAATACTGATCAAAATGATGAAACACAACCTCTGCCCCCACTGGAATCTACCGCTCCACAAGATCAACCTACCATACCTGCTCTGCAGGATGAAATTGAATTTCTGAAATCTCAGATTCAGGACTATCAGGAGGAAATAATAAGGGTCAAGGAAGAATATCAGAATGAATTCAGCCTATATGTTTTAGCACGAGTAGCGTCTGTAGCAGAGAAAAGTAATGATAATGAATATGTGTGTACCAATTGTGGTGAAATATATACTCAAGCAGGATATAAGGTAGTGGCAGAACCAATGAAGGAAGCCTCCGCTGTTGTAGATGAAATAAAAGAGCCTGCTAATACACAGACGGAAATGTCACAACCCTCTGCTGAAGTAAAAGAACCTGTTGACACACAAGAACCAACAGGCTCTCCAGAAAAAGTGCAGACAAAAGAACCTGTTGTCACACAAGAACCAACAGGTTCTCCAGAGAAGATGCAGGACCAAACTGAAGAGCTTACTGACACACAAGAACCAGTAAGTTCCCTAGAAACTACACAAGATCAAACAGAAGAGCTTGCTGGCACACAAGAACCAGCAAGTTCTCCAGAAACTGCACAAGATCAAACAGAAGAGCTTGCTGACACACAAGCACCAACAAGTTCTCCAGAAACTGCACAGGTCCGAACAGAAGAGCTTACTGACACACAAGAACCAGTAAGTTCTCCAGAGATTGCGCAAGAGAAAACAGAAGAGCTTGCTGACACACAAGAACCAGCAAGTTCCCCAGAAACTATGCAGGAAGAAACAGGGAATAAGAAAGAGGAGAATACAGATTTAATCCAACCTACCCAAACTGTTATGGAGAAAGAAGAAATAGCTTCAGGAGGAAATGAAGAAAAATTGGACTCACCCAGCCCTATTCAAATTGCCAAGGAACGAGAAGAAGAAGAAGGAAATGAGGAAAAAGGCACAGACTCACCCCGGCCCACCCAAATCACCATGGAACAAAATGAATCAGTACAACAGGAAGAAGAGACACTAGCCGGAAATGAAGAGAAAGATGTTGGATCATCCCAGCCTACTCCAACAGAGCAGATTACCCTTGTTGATGCCTTTACACAAACAGAGATTCCCTCTGTTAGTGATGTATGCACAGAAACAGATAGTTTTCAAGCATTAAAAGGAAAGTGGTGGAGAGAATATGAGCAGTCACAAGGCAAAGCATTCCAACAGCAAAAAGGGACCTGGTTCAATCATGCATATAGGAACTGGGAAGCACTTGAGCAATGTAGAGCTCAATAAAAAGAAATTACGGAATTAAGAGCTAGATTGTCCCAGATGTTTGAATTATTCCAAAGAATGCTTGCCACAAGGAAACCCTCTTTCAATTATGCCACATTTTTTAGGGAAAGACTCACATTTCTACAGATAAAGGCTGTCAAAGAAGGTAGGCCTCATCAGGTAGTCACATCAGAGTAGTTTATGCAGACCTTTGCAGAGGCACCTAAAAATGATCAAAACTTGTTATGTGAATTGTACCTCCATAATGAAGCCATGTCCGAAGAAAGAAATATGAATATGATACCTGTAGTTGGCGACATATAGCTGAGAGCCTTTATCTCCTTTTTTAGCTAACCAACTTACATGGCGGAATGCCTTTGCCTCAGCTCAACATAATGAACATAATTGTCTTCTGTGGATTAGAGTTGAACCGCAAAACGCCGCCACCTTCATTGCACAACACCTAAGAATGGTAAGTGATCCCGAAATGAAGGACCACATCAGGCAACTGCAAGCAGTGATCCTGAGAGACTGTCAGCATTATGTGAAGACTAAGGCATCTTTGGTTGTCAAAGCGAATAAATTGTTTTGGGAAAACTGCCCCAGGGAGAGGCAGGAATATCACCCTTATAATCCATCGAATTTGCAGGTAGCACTCTCAAGGGTACCTCATTATGTTAAATGCATGCAACACTGTGCTAAAAATTGGATGGGTTACAAACTTAAATTTCCACTTTTATGGTTATCTGGTGAACAATATAAGGGCTAGTTTGGACTATCCAAAAAAGAAGAAGCAGCAGCATGGAGGCATATACAGACTGTTTGTGCGTTCAGGAAGAAGTTTGATGCCACTTCATATAACTATTGTCTCAGTAATCTACATTGTTCATCCCAGTTCTCCGACTCAGACTCAGAGTAGGCATTGCATAGGGACATGCAATCTCTTCAGTTGGGGGGGATGTTGGGACTCAGAATTGACCAATTTTGACCTTATATTTTTGCCATAATATTATCCTTTTTCAGTCATAGGTTGAAAACTTTTGATTGTATAATGACTTAATCACCCCAAGGTACGAAGTAACTTTCCACATATCTATATGTTTAATTGTTCATTGCATATTCGTGAGTATCTTTATATTTATCCTTGGAAAAGCTGACTAAGTTGCCATGTAATTGTCTTAAGCCTGCAGGAATTATAATTTATAGTTGCTGTAACACCAAAAACAGCAACTACGCAGTTTCCGTAACACCAGAAACAACAACTACGCAGTTGCTGCAACACCAGAAGCAGCAACTACGCAGTTGCTACAATCAACAACAGCAACCATCTAAAGCAGGCTATTTTGCAACAACTGGGAATAACAAACGGCAACTATCTGAAGAACGCTGACGCGGCATGATCAAGCAGTTGTCTAAAGCGAGTAGAACACAGTTACCATTGCTTAAATCAGGAACAGCATGGGGAAACAACAAAGGAATGAGAGGATCCCAAGAAGACGGTCAAAGTCGGTTACCAGCGATGTAATAGCCAGAACCTAAGAAAGAATATATTATTATACTGTTGTAACAGCGTTCTGTAATTCTTATTTTTGATAGAATGGGTTAACTGAATGAACTGAAATAATCTATTGTAATAGATGTCTCCTCTATAAAGAGGAGACATCTACATGAGAAGGAGGGGAGTGTGGTCTGTAAGTGAGATTTTGTGAGACATCAGCAAGTCTAAACTTTATTGTACTTGAATCTTTTGGCAGATGAATAGAAAATTGGTTTGAGCACTTAATCTAGCCTTCGTGTTCTGGGGAATCTTGTGAGAAGGACTGGGCCCACCTTCCTCACAAGATTCACCCATTTACTTTTCTGTCAAGTGTGTAAGTGTGTAATAGTTTCTTTCTGCTGGTACTCTGTTTGGATTCTGTAGCATTACCTCTGGTATTTCCGTTTTTCTAGTACTTTGTTTTATTAATTGCTTGAAGTTGTGCAAGGATATTTCACCGGTGAATTAGAGTGCAGTGTGTATTAGCAATTTGGTTACAAGGGCAGGTGCTGAATGTCCTCACCTAGAGGATAGGGTCCTGATCCTCTGCCAACAGAGCATCCATCTCTTTGCTTTTCAGATTTGTAGTCTTAATTAATTACTTTCATTTTATCGGTACTGTGATAACTTAGCATAAGAATCACGTATACTACAGCTTTTTAATGCTTTTAGAATTAAGTACATACAGTACGCAGTAGCCTTTGGAATAAAAAGACTTTCCCAGGTTGACAATTAATGTGGTACTTGATTGTTTAATCAATAAACAATTCAACTAGCCAACAACAGGGAGCATTGGTCCTAAAACGGGATCAAAAGATGCAGTTTAGGGCTGAAATTCTAAGGGATGAAGGGAGCATGCTTAGGGCCTTATGTAAGATGGGGACAAGGGGGAATAGTATGTTGATTGATCACATTAGGGGACTCATTGATCATATGTGAAAAAATGGCCTATAACAAATGACCTAATAATACGTCAAAGAGATCAAGAGGAGAAACATCACAATACCTCATCTATGAAGGGCTTGATGTTGTGAAGGGGACAATGCTGGCTAACATAGAGATCTCGTCCTTAGTGAATCCACCTGATGGTGTACAACTATGGGTGTGGTGTGGTCAATAGGCCCAACCACTTCATGACCTCTATTGAAATGAGGTTATTTTTGCTTCTGCTGTCAACAATGCACTGTAGCGAAGAACCCTTCACCCATATCTATGAGTGGAAGAGTCACTCCCCCTCCTCTCAATATTTGGGCTCAATATTTTTGAGCTTAGTGGTGGAAATGGTGGTACTTGGATCCACATCAATAATCTTCTTACCTTTCTCATTCACCTTGTCAGGTCTGACTTAGAGTCAGAATGTGCATCTGATTCAAAAGTTTTTAACTCGGCCATGATTGACTGCTTGGCTTAACACTCACTTATGTTCTCAGTGTGGATCTTATGGAACACACACAATTTCTCTACGTCTTTTTTCTTTGTGGAGTTGTTTTTTGTTTTCTACTTCAGCGGGTTGTGCTCAGTCATCCTGTCTTGGCTTTTTATTTTGTTTTGTAGCTTGGGGACGCATTTCCATTACTTCAGATTAGTAGATCAAATGTATTGCTTCTTTTGTTTAATTTTTTTCTTGATCTTGATAGTGTATAAATCAAAGCGCCAAGCAATGACATGTCTAGGCGATTCATCTTATCCCGAATGTACTTGTACACATGCTCATGGTACTTGTGTAGCGAATGCCACTTAGAATCCTTGATATACAACTTCGTGTGAAGGGCATGAAAAATATTTGTAAAGTCTTGCACGTCTTGGTCGCTTCCTTGTCGCAGCATGGTCCACTTTATGTATTTATATTCCTAGCTTTCGACTTGGTAATTTTTTCCTTGATGACATCTCTAGAAAGAATTCCAATTGTGTAGCTGAAAACAATGAGGATACCATCTTACCCTTTTGTTCACAGTAGGTTTCCCACGAGTCCTTGACATGGGGGGCGACTTTAAGGAGTGAAAAGGTAATTTTTTCTTGATTGGAAAGGTCATGAAATGAAAAATATACTTCCAACATATTTAAACATCTATCTACGACGTCTACATCTATCTCACCTTCAAATATGGAAATGTCAAAGTTTACTTGTACCTTATGTTGAAGAATCTAGGGAAACGTAATTATGATAGGAATATTCTAATAATGATAACCATTTGTGAATCACTTTTACTTTTCTTGTTAGCTTGATCTTATTCTTATTATTAGTGCATGTTCTTTTACTTCATCAAATTGTTATCAAAATAAAAAGGACAAGAACACGAGATGTTGGCTATCTACCAGGGAAAAACCTCTCTCTGTTAGAGAGTAAAATCCTTCCTCAAATTTCTCTTATTGAAGATTCTATCGACAAATGCCAAACCCTATATCCTTGACATGAATATCCTCCAAGTACAAGTAATTCTTTGTCGTTCTTCTTCTGACACTTCATCCTCCTTCTTCTGGCACTTTGTTCTCCCTCTTCTCACACTTCATTTTCTTTTCGTCATCTGATATTAGTTCTAGATATGCTAGCTATAGAAGATATATTCCTCCTTTATTCTTAGTGGAATCTTTCATATATGAGGAGTGCCTTCTCTTTGTACCCAACAAATCTCTTTCTTTGATATAGTTGCCAGCCTGATATGGCAGTAGTGAAACCCTTATTTCTTCACATATGTGAGGGGATTCCTTAGGTGAATATCCTCTTTCTTCTTCGCTTCATTGAGCTACTTCTTTGCTTGAGTGAGAGGCCTTAAAGGGATAGTTATCTAGCCCAAACAATGAGATATGGATGATTGAGTAGAGGGATGCTATGATAGTAGACAGATCCTCTATATCTTCACATGTGTAGCTATAGTAGGCCTTAGGAAATTCCTTTAAGTCTCGATATATTTCCTTCTTCGTTTGTTGCACTAGAGGCTCGTTTCAATGCTTCTTTCCCACCCTTTACTCATCTTCTTATACATGTGATTTCAGAGGTTATTGATGCTTGTCGTTGGAGCAGTGGACAACCTCTATATATATAGGTATGTCTCTCCGCTAGGTTGACTTGAGGCTGACTTGACTTTTATACTTTGGATTTTCTTCTTTGGTGACCTCGTTGTATGGAGGAGACTTGTGACTTTGCTTGGAGGTATTATTTTGACTCTAATACAAGTATATACATGATATAACATTCCCTTAAGGGTCTTCATCATTTCTTTTGACTCTTTGAATTCCCTATAGCACTTGAACATGTGCTAGACCTATTCAATGAGCAAGAAACTCATTGATATAAATAACAAAAATAATATTAATTTTCTTTTATAAATACAATATCAAAATTATGTTTATGAAGATCGAACCTAGTTACACTTTCTTCAACACTTCCTCTTAACTAGGGAGGTATTCACAAATCATTACAAGGTGTTTGGCTATTTTTCAATATTGAGTAATTCACATAAGAGAAACCAGATTGGAAATCCATCTGTTATAGCATCATAGTAACCAACATTGTTTTATAGAAAGACCTTGACTAACAACTTTACCTTTCATAAGATTAGAGCACAATGTTGGCAAGACCAATGATTTATATGCACCTTTATCATTGTCTCTCAAGGTACATACCCATCTGGTTGTTCACTTAGTATGACCTTACAGGACTATTCTTTTCTTGGTTTCCCAACCCTCAAATAATATTATTCCTCTTGCCTACTCTTATCTTGGATGCCCTACACATCCTCAAAGAGCATCAGATGCCAGATTATTACCCAATCCTCCATTATTTCTTCCAATGTGAAGACAAGAATGGTGTGTCTATATCTTCCTCTTAATTGCAGAAGGTATGCCCAAGTTTCCTCTAACAAGGAACTTGCTCAATATCCTTTGTAATTAGGAAATTTTTGGAACTGCCTCTTACCTAGGGGCTTGTTCATTCATCAACAAATTCTTTTTCCTGGGTCCTTCAGTTGTTCGATCTCCTTCTTACTTTGATGTCATGAGGTTTTTTGAGATTCTTATTTGTATGACATCAACCATTGATCACTTTCCTTCCTATTTTCTCATGTCATTTCTTCCTTTGTGGAAAGTGGCCTTCTTGATATATATCAAGATTTTCGCATCATCTGGCTACTCCTTATTTATGTGTGTCTTTCCTAATACTTCAATACAAAAGCCCTTCCTGATCTCATCCTAATATTACTTCTTCAATAGTGCTTTGCGGGATGGCCTCCCATCATGACATCTTTGTAGACTTGAATGAGTTATCTGCATCTTAATATCTCGAAGGCCTTCATGGGTGTCAAGGGTCATTTGATCTTTTTCTTTATGAAAGTTTTCATGCTTTCTTTTAGGAGAGGTTTATGATGGATCTTTTTAGATAATGCTTCTTTGTGATAATGGTGTTCTTACACCTTTGATCTCATTCTTCATCTTCTTCTTCATAGATTGTTTAGTTAACCATCTCATAGTCCTTATGATGGTACTTCTTCATGTTGACCTTCAATAGTTTGTAATCAATGATTTCGAGCATGTCATTGGTGAAAAGAGCTCCTTTTATACTTGATCATGTTTAGAACTATTCCAATGATTCAATAATATATATGATGATTGTTGGCTTATTAGGCCCTGACCTAGGTTCGTAAGAGTTTTTAGCCAAACAAATCCCGTACTATCGACCCTTCCAGCAACAATTCGTGCAGGGCGTACTGAAGTCTCACTGAAGGCAGTATGGGAGGGTGTTGGAACCAGATTTCTACACCCTAGGGATGTCTTGATGAGGACTCGAGAATTCACAATCTAATCTAGTTAGTTCTACTAGTCTGCGCAGTAGTCGGGACCTCGTGAAGAACCTTAAGGGTGAGTTTCTTAGATCCTTAGTCTTCTTACTGTTATTATAGATCTGATCTATTCCTTAAGGTCTTTAAACAAACACTTAAAAATTAAACCCAATGCGCGTAGTCATAGATATACTTCATAAAATCATAACATAAGCATAAACATTCAGATCGGTGATCAGATACACAATATTTCAGAAAAACTTATCTTTATTAATATTTTGTTCAGTACATTCCACTTTCTGCCCTACGCACTCAGTTGCAGGGGTCTGCAAACATAGCTACAGTCTCTACCAAGCCTCTATGCACATAGCTGTAAAGCCTCTTCTACCCTCTACTACCCTCAACTCAGACTTACAGACTCAGAGCACTTTCACTTTCAAAAACCCATATATCAAAGCTATTATTCCAAAAATTATCCTCTAATCCTAGATCCTTTCTCTATTTATACATTCCCATGGTCCACGGACCATAAGCAAGCTGACACACTCTAGATTACTCTATTACATTTTAGGGCAGACTACCTTGGACTTAACCCATTACAATTCGCGCTCCACGCATTTCGCGGAGCTTTTACTATACTTTTAACCAAAATTGTTGGCCACAGCCCCAAAGCCATTACACGGGGGATCCACTACCCAACAGGCCCCCAAAACAATCATCGTGACTCGTCCCGACTCACTCAGGTAGTACCGTGATCTTTTCGTAGAAGTGATTCAACAACTTCTATGATTCGCTTACCTCTGCAACACATTCTTTTTCCATGTACTGTACTTATTGTACACAAGCCTCTGACACATCATTATCTGTTCCACTTGCTTCTCGGAGTGCTTATACTACCTGGATGGGCTAGCTTCTGAATGCTAGTGATAAGATACCCTCTCCGATTTTTCACCAAGTTGTATTTCTTTTTCATAGTTTCTGCAAGCGTCAAGTCACTACCCATGCCCACTATTTCCATGGGGTCCCTTCCCTCTCAGGGAAACTGAGAGATCCTATGAATCAGTTCCACTATGATGGGGATGGGTTTGCCAAGCCATAAGTACCCATCATGTAGCGGGAAGAGTAATTGCCTAATGACCAATACTGGGACTAGGGGCCAATGAAATGTGGAATCGAAAGGAGGTGAGGTAGCCTGGGCTCCTCCACCTTTTGCAGCCCTTCCTTCGGGTGTAGTGTTGTGATAGCCCCCTCCATGCTTAGCTCCATCAATTCAGTAGTTTCCAAATGAGGGAAATTCTCAGCATCCGTGAGGTCCCAGTCCTCAAATTTCATAGAGGGGATGCGACCAAATTTCGTTCCTTCGAGCGGAACCCTTTTGGGGAGGGACGGGGTTTTAAGCTTACTTTGAACAACATCCAAATCTCTAGGTACCCTGACCTTTCCTTTCCGTGGAGGGAGATACTTGGGTTGTTTTACGGGGCCCTGCACTGGTTGAATATCTTCCTCTATTTCATCCTCGGGTTCCATTTCTTCAACATAGGTCAGAGGGTCCTCTTCCTCATCGTTGCTTTCAATAATAACAACTTTTCCATTTTCTTCCATTGACAGCTTGCTAAATTACGGATTCCATGGTGACATCCTTACTGGTCCTAGTACCTAGGGGTCCTTCTTGGTCCACGTGTCCTATCCGATTTATGGATTCCGGATGTCCCTCCCGCCTGCGGCACAGGTTTCTGTGTAATGTTCTTGGTTGTGGATATCGACCTTAGTAATGACTCTTACAGTCCCTTCAACAATTCTTGAAACCACAAGCTTTATTTCAAGAGCTTTTCATTCATCTTGCTCCTATCATTTTGAACCCAGAATGTCAAAATCTTCAAATAGCCAAACTTTGCTTTGTGACAAGCCACTTGTTCTTTATATGCTTTTTCGAATTCAAATTTGGTCGTGTTCCCTATTCTTGTCTCATTAATGTGATTTTGGTAGTTAACCCTATTTCTTAATTTCCCAACATCTACTCCTCGATCTCTTAAATGGGACATCTTCTCATGAACAGTGTCTGCAATAGTCACCTTCCATCCTTCCCATACTACAGTGCAGGTCCTCATACGTAGACGCATTCTATATTTCATATTGACCCTGCGGGTCATGTCCACACTGCTCAAACTCCCTATTGACTTCTTTATAGTCTTGCACCCTCTTCCAACTACGTGGGGCACTGAGACTGGGCCTCCTGCGGATAGTCACGTGGTCGCACCCCCTGTGCAAGGATTCCACTTCCCTGTTAGCCTGGGCTATGGGCACCCTTCGCGTACCTTTGCATTTAGAAGCGCATCATGTTCTGTGCTCCTCCATTCAGTAGGGTGCGATCGCAACCATGATAACAAGGTCGCAGTTCATTCCAGTATCATAGGAGAACTAGCCAGGTTTGGTTCTCTTATTCTCATATTCGTGCAGCCCATTTGTTCAACTCCACTTTTTATTTTGCTAATTTCTTCGTCCAACCTCCCATTTTTCCTCCTCAGCCTTGGCCATTCGCGAAGTCTCAAGCTGTCGCACCAAACATATTCATGGAATTTCCTAATGCCTTTACCCAGGTTAGTCTGAACTACTGGGGCAATGTGCGGGGATACTTTCTCCGCCTTCCTGATTTCACCTTATTTGGGCACAGATATAGTAATCTTTGCATGCTTTGTCTTGTTTATGGTCCTAACTGCCCACCGAACCCTTGGTACGCATGTATTTAGTTGCAGCAGTGGTTGCACACCACACAACTTCATCCTTCATCAGAGGTCGGTGCCCAACCCACTCTGTCCTGGCTGCCCAGCCCACATTCGACACTAAGCGCCTACATCCCATACATGCAGCCACCTTTTACATTTGCGCCTATTCTACCTAATATTCCGGCATGCTTTCCACCCTTTTACATGCAACACCCCTTCCTGTGCATTGTCTTGCTTCCGCTCCACAATTGTAGTTCCCCGGTGGTCTACAAATTCATCCTTATTTTTTGTGTCATCACTTGCTGGTAGCATCCTTACTTCGGTCATCACACGCCGTAGTGATCTGATCATCATATTATAATCTAGCATTGTTACCTCATGCAATCGGTTCTTCCAACGCTCTACTTCTTCATCTGAATCTGACATGTAAGAACTGTTTCATTCCCATGACAGCCTTCCATCCACTGTTGAATTCACTCGATCCTGGTCTTGCACCGTTATCTAGTAGATGAGGTCTACTTCATCATCACTGTCCTCACCACGCACAGGTTTAGTGTAGTGTGCTCCCTCAACGGGATCGAGTGGCACAATTACACGTAGCAACTTTTTCTCAAAAATCGTTTTTCGCTTCTTCAAGTTGACAACTCCATTCATGTCTGTGGCCTAGTCTATTCCTAGTAACACAAGGTACGAATTACTATCATAAACAATTTCTATTACCTCAAAGTCTGTCTGTGTACTTACACCTTCAATGTCTACTGTCACCCCCTGCAGCCTTCCCATTGGTAAGATCTTCTGTTGGTTGGCCATTTGCAGTTGGATGGGATACCATTGTAGTGTAGGTCTTCCCATATGCTCCCGTGTTTGCTTAGGCAACACATTCGTATCCAACCCTAGGTCCAAAACAACCTGATCCATATCATACTCACATATTTGCGCTGTCAATCGCATTTCCTCTCTGGTGCACAAAGTATGCTTTCCAAGCTTTCGAACCATACGTAGCTCTCCTAATTCTGTGCACTTATTGATTAGTTCTTGCAATCCTTTAACTACCTTATTGTCGCATAGAAACTTCATGCATGTCTCTATTAAGGTAGCAGTCATAGAAGGATCCATTCTCGGTTCTGATTGATCCTTACTATTTGAATTGCGATCTTCCACAATACCCTTCTTGGCCTCTTTCAATGCTTCTTTCATGTTTTGAGTTACAATTTCCCTTGTAGGAGCCTCACGAAACTTCGACTCATCTTCAGGCAGTTTCCTCTTATCTTCTCGTGTTGTTATACCGCTTTTGAGTACCATATTTACACTAGGATCCTTTTCGCGTGGTTTGGACCTCATCATTTGGATATTTTGAGTTGGGGTGGCCTGTAGTATCCCTTTCTCATGCATTTGAGCGATTAGAGTGAGACAGTCTACCATTTCATGATAAAACTATTCACAATATAGAAAAGATATCCTCGTAAGGTTGGTACAATCACGCGCGTAGTGCCCCGACCCTCTGCAATTATAATAGATCAACTATCCATGCCCTCGTCCAGGTCCAATTCTACCTCTCCCTCATCCACATCCATGGAATCCTCCACGCGCCCCAGTGGCCGGATCGAAACCTCGCGTTTCAGTCTGCATTCAGTATGCCAGGGTTCTATCCATCATTATTTCATAACTCTAACACATCTGCTCATTGTGACCCATTGATATGCAGAAGTTATAGTTTAATTGCTACAGAGTCTGAGTATACTTCTATGATAAGTGTTAGTTGTCTGTTGCATGCTTACCTCCTACTTAACAAATTGCACACCAAAGTGAAGGGGTTGCACGCGGTCCTACTTGTACCCCCATCCTTAATGGCAGCAATCCCCCTCCTACCAAATAGTTCACGAATACAGGACAATGATCCTTATCGTGACCTTGCCCTTACATTTTATACACCACACTTCCTCTCACACTTCTAACCGGGGCACCCTATCCTTCTTCAAGCTCCGCATCTCTAAGCACAGGTTTTGTAATTACACGTGGAGTTGGTGGACTCCCAACCCAGGATCTTGAATTGGCCTTTCATGCAACCTCATTGCTATCTCTAATGCTCCGGCCTGGGTCGAGATCTTTTGTTGTGACAGTGTCATCCTTAGGTGCGGTGTCAAGGATGCCACAAACTAGGTGTGGTGTTGTGCATCCGAAAGTGTCATATTTGCCTCGCAGATCATACTTTTCAAGCGTTGATCCAGATCCCACAATGTCTCACTTGGAAGCATTGTAATTTCCTTAAATCCAATGATTGACTGATTTTCTGATTTTGGTCGACTAAACTCTTTGTTCAATGCATCGTGGATTGCTGCTATTCCGGCATTCAGATGATCACTAGAGTGCTTAATATACCATGTCATCACGTTGTCCTGTAGTGTGCTCACCAAAGTAGCCTTTTTAATGTTATCATTTGTAATGCCTTGGGCTTCCCATACTGCCTTTACCATAAACTAGAACTGATCTGGTTCCTCATGCCATACACCTCTAAAAACAGGAAACTTGATCGCACTCGCCATTCCAACCCTTGGAGGTGGTGGAGGTGGGGTAGGTGAAGATGGGGTGGATATAGGTGAAAAGGTGACAGTGTGGATGGTGGTGGTAACTGTGGAATGCATTGCTTTATCAACTAGACTGCACTTCTTGGAGAAAACCCAGAAAGATATTCCTCACTTTCTCGTGAAACTGAAATCAGGGGACTGTTCTCTAATCCTTCTACCCCTTGGTAGCTTCTTCCACTCCGCATTACCCCAGACATCAACGATTTGATGTACTTACCTCACGGTCCTTTAAGAAAACAATTTTCCGCTTCGTTGTAGCTGACAGTTGTGTCTATCGCGAATTCAGTGATAAATTCTCCTATTACCC
This sequence comes from Pinus tabuliformis, assembly GCA_031772625.1. NCBI lineage: Eukaryota > Viridiplantae > Streptophyta > Pinopsida > Pinales > Pinaceae > Pinus > Pinus tabuliformis. The sequence continues at coordinate 667,239,958 of CM062810.1, read as the reverse complement.
AATCCAACCAATATCTATGGCCTGCACGATCTTATCTTCAGATGCCTCTAGCCTACATGTTAACTCCAACATCCAAACTATTGGTTGATCATGCTCACACCTTCCTGTGTTATCTGCTAGCCTCACGATCCACTCATATAGTTCTAACTCAAAGGACACGAAGAAGATCTCGTGGGTTTCTATGTATATGTAGTGATCTAGCCACCTCTTCTCAGATATCTGTGGGGTTTTATATTCTTGCACCACGAACTTGTGAAGCTTCTGATCCAACCAATATTCAATCTCTTTTTTCGTAGGGTTCCAGTGTTCCGACATCAAACATCCCTTTACGCAGATCTCGGTCCTAACAATGGAACCATTTGTTGGCTTATCAGGCCCTGACCCAGGTTCAGAAGAGTTTTTAGCCAAGCAAATCCCGTACTACCAGTGCTTTCAGCAACAATCCGCAGAGTGCTAACTGAAGTCTCACCTGAGGCAATATGGGAGGGTGCTGGAACCAAGTTTCTGCACCCTAGGGATGTCTTGAAGAGGATTGGAGAATTCGTAACCCTATCTACTTACTTCTGCTAGTCGGCGCAGCAGTTGGGACCTCGCGAAGAACCTTGAGGGGGAGTTTCTTAGATCCTTAGTCTTCTTACTGTTATTATAGATCTGATATATTATTTAAGGTCTTTAAGAAAACATTTAAAAATTAAACCCAGTGCGTGCAGTGATAGATATACTTCATAAAATCATAACATAAGCATAAACATTCAAATCGTTGATCAAATACATAAAATTTCAGAAACACTTATCTTTATTAATATTTTTTTCAGTACATTCCACTTTCTACCCTGGGCACTCAGCTGTAGGGGTGCATGCACATAGCTACAGACTCTACCAGGCCTATGCACACACAGCTCTAGAGCCTCTTCTACCCTCTACTACCCTTGACTCAAACTTACAGACTCAGAGCACTTTCGCTTTCACAAACCCATACATCAAAGCTATCATTCCAAAAGACTGTCTTCTAATCCTCAATCCTTGCTCTATTTATACATTCCCATGGTCCACAGACCATGGGAAAGCCGACACATTCTAGATTACTTTATTACATTTTAGGGTGGACTACCCTTGGAATTAACCCATTACAATTCGTGCTCCGTGCATTTCATAGAGCTTTTACCATACCTTTACCCAAAATTGCGGGCCTCAACCCCAAAACTATTATGCGGCAGATCCACTACCCAACAATGACATGTCTAAATAGTGATGCATACACACCTCATCTTGATTCTTATTTTGATCATCTCATCTTATTTTTTTGGTTTTACTTGATTGAGATTGCCTCAATTTTCTTGTTTCATCTTTTCTCCCCTGCATATCATCCTTTCTTTGAATCCCATGAATGGAACTATTATTGAGACAATTGCTCTTATTTATGAACCTTCTTTTGATGATTCTGTCAAAGGATCATGAATACCTTCATCCTACAAATGCTTCTTCCTTTTTTATGATGGAGGCTTTCTAAGATTTAATCATGATCAATTTTCTTTCATCATGGATGAGGTCCTTTAATAGGTATATTATTTCTACATCAATACCTTTAGCTATATCTAAATCATGCTCCTATATTCTAGAGGATATATTTAAACCATTCATTCTATCATATTTCTATATGCTCATATGGTACTAAAAACATTCAAAGAGGACTTATGTAAAGAAGTTGACCAAGTCATAGTAGAGATCTAGAGGGTCTTCCTTCTTCTTATTCTTCTTCTTGTCTTCTTATTTCACTTCTTGGGTTATGTGATCTTATTCTCTTTTTCTCTTGTTGGTGTCCTTCTTACGCTTGGGGCAATCCCTTTTGTAGTGTCCATATTCTTAATAGTCAAAGCATTAGATTTTTGACATATCTCTATTTCTTTTTCTTCGTGGACGAAATTTGCCAAGTTTTCCCTTTCTCTTGGCCATGGTAGAAAACGCTTAATCTTTTGATCCCACATAATCCTTGGATTTGAATCTAGTCTCCTCAATTTTTCATAGAGACAAAAGTTCACTTAGTGGGGTAGCTTCCTTCTTGGCATAATTCTTTATGTGAAGTTGCCCCAATCCTTAGGTAAAGGATTAAGTACTACATGTTTCATTTCTTTGTCAGACATGACTTCACCTAGTCCTTGAAGTTGATCTCTCATATCATAGATCTTCATGAAGTAGGGAGATATTCCTTCCTTTTATATGTTCATCTTGTACAAATTATTATGTAGAGATATCGCTTCTCTAGTTGTGCTTACCGAGACTAGCTTTATTAGTTTATCATAGATTTCATTTGATGATTCAAATTTCGAGACACAAGGAATGAGAGAGTCCTTGATAGATTATGTTAGAACCCTTATAGCTCTCGTCTCATCCTTATTGTACTTTTATAAGGCTTGAGTTTTTTCTTAGCAGTGATAGTAATATTCCCTTTGATGAGGTCTAGAAGTTCATTCTCCTTGAGAAGTAAACCAGTCCCCTTCTTCCATGCAAGGAAGATAGTGGTCACAACCTATTTCTTTCTTTCATTACAAAAATGAATTGAGGTAGGAGGGGACATATATATACTTACTTGATAGATTTTGTGATGTAGTAGTATTTCTTTCTTCTTGAAGACTAGATGGCTTTCCTTCTTGGATCTTAATGATCTTCAAATTTCTTCCTTAAAATAGACTTGCTTGATGATGAGATTTTCTTAGAGAGAAGGACTTGACCTATAGTGTTTTTTCCCTTGAAGATTTTGTAGCTTGATGTAGGTCCTTCTTTGATAGGATCTTCTTGTAGGTGCCTTTATATGAGAGGCTTCTCTTCTTTCTTTGCAGTCTTCCTTGATGGATAGTAGATGGTATATATTATTGTCCTTAATGTATTTGAGACTTATTTTCTTGATGGTTCAACCTTGTAGATGCTCTTGAGATGTCCTTTCTTGATGTGTTACCTTATGAGTGTTCTTGAGATGTGCTTTCCTTGATGTGTCACCTTAGCTCTGACACCATGTTGAAGAATCTAGGGTAAATTATTTATGATAGAATTATTCTAGCAATGATAGCAATTTGTGATGTAATTTTATTTTTCTTGTTAGATTTGTGTCCTTAGTATTAGTGTATGTTCTTTTACTTCATAAAACTGTATCAAAATACGAAAGACAAGAACATGAGATGTTAGCTCCCTAACAGGGAAAAACCTCTCTCTCTTCGAGAGGAAAAACCTTTCTCAAATTTATCTTATTGAAGCTTCTATTGATAAATACCAAACTCAAAACCCTTGATAACAATATACTCCAATCACAAGTCAAGTCTTTGTCCTTCTTCTTCCAGCATTTTTTCCTCCTTCTTCCGTCACCTAGCTCTCCCTCTTCCGGCACTTCGTTATTTTTCTGTCAACTGATATTCTTTCGAGATATGATAGCTCTAGAAGAGATATTCCTCATTTATTCTTAGTGGGTTCTTTCATATATTAGGAGTACGTTCTCTCTATACCAACCCGAGCTCTTTCTTCAATAAAGTTGCAGGCCTCATATGACATCATTGCACCCCTTATTTCTTCTCACATGTGAGGGGATTCCTAGGGTGAATATCCCAATTCTTCTTCACTTGAGTGAGAGTCCTTGTAGGCCAAATTATTTAGCCCAAAAAATAAGATATGGATGACTACAGTGGAGGGCTCTTATGATAGTAGAGAGACCCTTTATATCTTCGCACGTGTGTTGTAGTAGGCCTTCAGATAGTCCTCTAAAGCTCGATATATTTCCTTCTTCCTATGTTGCATTAGAGGCTCCTTTCGATACTTCTTTTCCAGCCTTTACTCGTCTTCTTATCTAGTTGATCTCAGAGGTGCTTGATGCTTGTCATTGGAGGAGTGGACATTGTCTCTATATAGAGTTATATCTCGCCTTTAGACCGACTAGAAGAGTTTAAGCCAACTTGACTTTTATAATTCAGATTTTCTTCTTTGGTGACGTCATTGCATGGAGGAGACCGTGACTTTGCTTTGAGGTATTATTTTGACTCTAATACATGTATATACATGGTGTAACATGCACTTAAGGGTATTCATAATTTCTTTTGACTCTTTGACTTCCCTATGACACTTTAACATGTGCTAGACTTATTCAATGAGCAAGAAACTTATTGATCTAAATAACAAAAATAATATTTCTTTTCTTTTATAAATACAAATATCAAAATTACATTTATGAAGACCAAACCTAGTTACACTTTCTTCAACACCTTAAATGGATTGGCACCTACAGTGTGGTTGTTGGATGAAGATGCGTCACATGTGGGTATTCATCGAAGGATCTGGGAAAATTTATCCATCATCACGTTCCTCTGTCGCTTAAGGGCTTCCTCAAGAAATATTTTGAAAGGATCTCCTACTCCCCCATGTTTCTTTTCTTCTATTTAAGGAGGGTGTTGGGGTGTGCAAGGCTGGTCTTGCAAAGGTTCAACTAGTTCGAGCCCTAACCCCTTATATCTTGACCTCATTGGGGATATGAAAAAAAAAATAGAGAAAGAGCAAACCCCTATGTAGAAAATCTGATGTAGGATAACCTGATAATGCAATATAAATCAAAGAAGAATAATATAACCTAGTTCTACTATGAATTTGTTGAAGCTTAAAGGTTGAGCTAAACCATATAACAAGAACAAGAAGAATCAATCACACAATACACATGAAAATACTTTGGGGAAAGCCTTAGCTAAAAACCCCACACTATTTTATTATCATACATGTGGAAATACATAGGAATTATATGAAGCCTTAGCTATCACAGCTAGTCAGTGCTTAGTAAAATCCTCACAGATGCTCACAGGCAATCTTGACTTCTCTCCAGCCTTCCTCTCTTCCCTCCAAGCTCCTATTTCCTTGTGTTGTTCCTTGTGGATGATCTCCTTCAACCAAGTGGAAAAAATGTCTCATGGACTTCAAAATTGCACAATCCTCAAGGATATATCCTTGACTGCATGCATGAGTTTTCTCTTTGAGAAAACACATGCAACTGATAGTACACTATCCTTGACATTAATCTGAACTGGTTCTTTCTCAGAATAAACATGCATGAGTTTCTGATGAGGGAATCTTCAATTAACTCAAGTAGCACTAGTTGAGTGCATACATGCATCAACTGACTGTTAACTCTCTATTAGTTCCTCAAACAGTTTGGAACTAATTTAACTGGACTTAACTCAGTAAACTGAGTTAACTAATTACAACTCAAAGATAAATCAATCTTATCTCCTTAATTTAAGGGATAACTCTTGCATGACTTCATAAAGACTTATAACTTGAATTTCTCCAACTAATTAATTTAAAATAAGTTAATTAATTATTTCCAGGTAGCTGTTAAGACTAAATTCAATTTTAATTCACAATTTAATTCAAGAACAAATTAAATTGGAACATTCTTGTTGCCACATTTCAACACTCCCTCTCAACAAGAAAGGGATTATCTGCCACCCTTATCGTGTCTCTATGGAACTCAAATTTACACTTTGACAATGTCTTTGTCAAAATATCAGCATCTTGCTCGTCTGTCGAAATATACTACAGCAAAACGATCCTCCTCACTACACAGTCCCTGAGATGATGATACTAGATGTTGATGTGCTTGGACCTATCATGAAATACTCAATTCTCAAAGAGTTTGATACAACTTTGATTGTCACAATAGATCACATTTGGATCCATCCTCTTATCAAACAAACCAACTAGGATTTTCTACATCCAGTTAGCCTCACATGTTGCCTGACTTGTAGCTATGTATTCTACCTCTGCCAAGCTGAGTGCAACCGACCTATATTTCCTATTGTACCAAGAAAATGTCGATCACCCAAGGTTGAAAATCCCTCCTTATGTGCTCTTCCGATCTGATGGACTCCCTGCCCAATCTTCATCAGTGAAGCCCTGTAGCTTCACTCCCTTCGTCCATCTGTACCATAATCCATACTAATATTTTCCTCTGAGGTATCTCAATACATGCTTTGTTGCCTTCCAAAACATCTTGGTAGGTTGAACCATCGCTTGACTTAGCTGGTTCATCGCATAGCACAAATCTGGTTGTGTGTTCACCAAATACATGAGTGAACCCACAAGCTGCCTGTACATAGTAGCTTCCACTAGTTTTCCTGAAGTATCATCCTCCTTCCTCCAGTTACTAGCTAGAGGAGTCTGCATGGGCTTTCACTTCTCCATGTGGAATCTCCTGAGTATCTCGTTGGCATACTTTCCCTAATACATAAACAACTCTCCATCCTTCTGCCACACTTCCATGCCAAGGAAGTAATGCATGAGACCCATGTCTTTCATCTCGAATTCTCTTGCAAGGTCCTCCTCACAAGACACGATAAATTGACCATCACCAGTCAATATGAGATCATCAACATAAAGTACGATGATCAAAAACTTACCTCTCACCATGATGTGGTACAGGTTCTCATCCGCTTCACTTTTTTTGAAGCCCAACCCAGTGAAGTAGTTGTCTATCTTGGTGTACCAAGCACGAGATGCTTGCTTCAGCATGTACAATGCTCTCCTGAGTCAAAAAACATGCGACTCATGATCGAAGGTCTCAAAACCTTTTAGCTTCTCTATGTACAACTCTTCCTCAATATAGCCATTGAGGAATGAATTATTAACATCCATCTGAGAGATCTTCCAACCCATCTGTGTTGATAATTCCAACATAGATATGATAGATGAGTACCTTGCGACAGGAAAAAAAGTCTCATCATAGTCAATCCCCTCGACCTGTGAAAAGCCATGGGCAACAGATCTTGCCTTATGCTTCTCCACACTACCATCAGTAGCCTGCTTTACCTTGTAAAGCCAATGGAAACTCACAATTGACTTGTTCTCCGGTCTTGGAACCATGTCCCAAACACTGTTACGAACTATGGAGTCATACTTCTCCACCATAGCATCAACCCAAATTGGTTGTTACATTGCTTCCATAAAGGAAGATGGCCCAGTCTCAACACATTCCCCAGCAAGGGCCATGTATCTAATGTACCTCTCAGGTGACCTCGTCTGTCTGTGCTAAGAAGATGGTTCTCCCTCATTCTCTCTCGTATCCTCCAACAATTTTTCAGCTTCTCTTATGTGCTTATGTCCATCTCTCGAAGACACTACTTGAGTGGATGTCTCCACTCCTGGAACCTCTACATGCGGCTGCTCCACATCAGTCTAAGGATCCTCCTCCTTAGGAACCAACAATTCCTCCATAGCCTTTAGTTAGAGCTCCCTCTCAAGGGAAACTCGCATGGCCTTCTCCTCATCAAGCTTGAGATCTCTGCGAACCACTGTCGTCTGAATGGTATGCAACTACACCCGATAGTTGTGAGGTGTATCAGTGTACCCCACAAATATCCCCAACTCTACTGTCGGCTCAAGCTTCTTCCGTGCATCCTTTGTCACATGGCAATATGATGATGAGCCAAAGATTCTAAAGTGACCCACATCTGGTCTCTTATCGGAGAAATATTTCTCTGGTGTCTTCGTCCCAAGTATATGATGCAGACCTCTATTCTGCAAATAGACCGCTTTGTTGCATGCCTCAGCCCACAAGTGAAGTGGTAGGACTTGGTCATGCAGCATTGCCCGCGCTACCCCTAAAATAGTTTTGTTCTTCCTCTCGACCACCCCATTCTACTGTGGGTTATGAGTTGCCGTCAAAATTTGTTTAATTCCTTCCACTGCACAGAAGTCCTTAAAATCTTGAGAGACATATTCTCCACTGTTGTTGCTTCTCAAGGCCTTGATCTTCTTCCCTAACTCTTTCTCAACCAAATATTTCAACTCACAAAACTTTTTGAAAGTTTGTTCCTTCTTCTGCATGAAATAAATCCAACATTTATGAGAATAGTCATAAGTGAAAATCACATAATACCTTTGCTTCATTGTGGATGCTGTCAAGAATGGTCCACACACATCAATATGAACTCACTCTAAGATAGCATTTTCTCGACTCTCTCGATCATGAAAGGAAGACTTGGTGTACTTTCCCAAGGTACAACCTTTACATGTGTCCACTTGCTCAAGTTTAACTGTGGAAAGTCCTGTAGATATCTACTACATTATCATCAAATCCCCATGACCCAAATGGCCCAACTACCTATGCCACAACTCGCCAATGTCTTGGCTTTGTACCAATTCTACTTTTGTACTCAATGTTGTGCAATCATCTACCTTTAGTTTATAGATATTCTTCACCTGAATCCCTATCCTCTTGGTCTGACTCGTGGCTATCTGTCTTAGGAACGCCTTTCCTTTACTAAAGACAACATCGTAGCCTTTGCCCTCCCACATCGCAACCAATACCAAGTTCTTCTTCAGTCCAGGCACATACTTCACATCCGTCAAGGTGACAGGAGCTCCATGCTCTATCTAAAAAGCAACTGTGCCCACTCCTAAAACACTATACCTTCCATCGTCACCCGTCTTTATGCACATATTGAGGTCATTCTCCTCCAAGGCACTGAATAAATTTTTATCACCAGTCATGTGGAATGAGGCTCCACTATCAAGATACCAGACACAACCCATCATCGATGAAACCATGCATGCGATGAGGGTAAAGTCCATTTTGAACTAAGAGGCTAATGCCTCACCTTCCAATCCTTCCAAGGATCCCTTCTTGGACTTCTTCAATGGGAAATTAGTCACATAATGTCCCATCTTGTGATAATTAAAGCATCTTACTTTAGACATGTCACCCTTCTTCCCTCCATGAGAAGAATTCGATTTGAAATGGGAAGCCTTCTGCTTCCCTTTCTTTGCATTACTTGCTAAGGCCAAAATTTTCTTCATCATCATTCTTGGATGAAGAACCATCTTGTGTGCTCTTCCTAATATCCTCCTGCATAAGATTCGACCATAGTCGTTCCCAATCCAGCAGTTTCTCCCTTCCATTCACAGAGTCCTGGTAGTTATGCCAACTCTTTGGAAAGCCAACGAGAGCGAGGCTCACCATATCATCATCAGCAGTAGTTATTCCCACACTTCCAAGCTAATCTTTGTAGGTCGTGAGCTTGTTCAGATATGTGGAAATAGTATCGCCCTTTTCCATCTTGATTCTTCGAAGCTTATCCTTGAACGCCAATTTCATTTAGTCGCTACTGTTCTAGTAGAGGTTCTTCAATGTCTTCCACGTTGAAAATGGAGTATCCTTCCCATGGAGACTCGAGACAATATGGTCTTGAACTCCCTCAAGGATGATCCATCTCGCCTTCACCACACACTTCTTCCACTCAGCAAACTCTTGTGCATTACTTGAAGCTAGCTTTGGGATTTCTTGATCAATGAATTCCTTCAAGCCATTTTCTTAAAATACAGCCTCCATTCTATCTTTCCATGGTATGTAATTTGAGATATCTTCCTAGGCATACTCGAGTCTCAAGCCATAGAATTCCATTGGCCAACCTTGAAGTATGATATGAATTCGATTTGCACCAGCAACCCTGAACTTCAAACTTTGAATTCTCTTCTATTTATACTGTTCACCTCTCTGGTACCATGTAGAAAATTTAGACAAATCTAGGTCTCATACCATGTAGCAAATCTATTATAGGTTAACTTGATAATGCAATATAAATCAAAGTAGAATACTATAACCTACTTCTACTATTAATTTGCAGAAGCTTAAAGAACAAGCTGAAAAATATAACCAGAAGAAGAAGAATCAATTGCACAATACACATGAAAATACTTTGGAGAAAGCCTCAGCTATAAACCCCACACTATTGTATTATCATACAGGTGGAAATACATAGGAATTATACAGAGCCTTTGCTCTCATAGCTAGCCAGCTCTTAGTACAATCCTCATAGATGCTCATAGGCAACCTTGGCTTCTCTCTAGCCTTCCTCTTTGCCCTCCAAGATCCTATCTCCTTCCGTTTTTCCTTGTGGATGATCTCCTTCAACCAAGTGGAAAACCTGATCTCACACACTTCAAAACTGTGCAATCCTCAAGGATTATCCTTGACTGCATGCATGAGTTTTCTCTTTGAGAAAACACATGCAACTGATAGTACACTATCCTTGACATTAATCTGAACTCTGTCTTTCTCAGAATAGACATGCATGAGTTTTTTATCATGGAATCTTCAGTTAACTAGAGTAGCACTAGTTGAGTGCATGCATGCATCAAGTGACTGTTAACTCTCTATTAGTTCCTCAAACAGTTTCGAACTAATTTAACTGGACTTAACTGAGTAAACTAAGCTAACTAATTACAACTCAAATATAACTCAATCTTATCTCCTTAATTTAAGGGATAACTCTTGCATGACTTCAGAAAGACTTCTAACTTGAATTTCTCCAACTAATTAATTTAAAATAAATTAATTAATTATTTCCAAATAGCTGTTAAGACTAAATTCGATTTTAATTCACAATTTAATTCAAGGGAAAATTAAATTGGAATATTTTTGTTTCCACTTTTCAACACCCTATGGTACCACTAATCCGAAATTATATAGGAACACAACAAAGTATAGGTGAAAACATAAACACCAAGATGCAACATAAATAAAACTTCATTTCATTAATATCAAAGAACTAAAATATGCTTACATATAGAATGGAAATAAATTATCTCAAGCGATGATAACTTATCTTTGAGATGCCCCTGAAATGCGTTACAATCAGACTTTGTGGCCTTTTCATCATTGAGAAACAACGAAAAACCCTAGACATCCAAAAATCTAACCCTAGGAGATGAAGTGCCAAAAGTTTTGGGTCTCGTTGGGCTTAGTTGGAACGTTAATCTCCGAGGGTCGTAACTTTGCCATATGATCTGTATTTTGCTATCATAATACTTTATTTTGAAGATATTGAAGAGGAGACAAAAAAATTGGTTTTTGTTTATTGGAATTACAATGGTCTCTCTCTTTTTTCTAAAAATGACTTTTAGTCCCTCAAAACGACTTTGAAAGTTTATGACTTGAAAAACTGTCAAAAATAGTAATTTTTGTTAAAATTAAGGACACTGAAAAGAAACAATGATGGGGGTCCAAGTGGAATAGGCGCGTGGCCACCAATATCCAGCTGGATCATGAGCTTACCCAAGGTGAGCTGATGAGTTTTGGACATGTTAGTTCCACTGACTAAAGTTTGGGGTTCCCATAAACGGTGGCCCACTTCTGCACAATTGCCCGGCACGAGCCATGTGACAAGTGTCGTTGCTAAATGCAAGTTTGGTGAACACTAGACAGTGGCACAAGCTACATGGTAAAGTTGGGCCATCGTTGTACGAAAGGAAGGACGCACCCACGAAGCAGTGCAAAACATTACACGAACTTGGAAAACATTGGGCGGGCCACTACAATAGGCTGCACTATAAAAATTGTAAACTTTTAAAATTACAGAAGTTAATTTATTACATCAAGGGCTGACTTGTTTGGGGATTTCGCCCTTCCCTTCATACCTTGTGGATATTATTGTTTATGAATGTTTATGATATCACACATTTTACGAAGTGAATGTTATTTCCGCTACACATTGAAGTAAATAAAATTAATGTTTATCCCATTTCAATGATAAGAAAGAAGTGAACACTTGAAAAAAACTAACTAAATGTTGATAGTAGACCTAGACTAAAATTTCAAGTAGTGGTGAAACGAAAATGCTAGTTGTGAAGTAAATGTTGTTTCGGCTGCACATTGAAGTAAATAAAATTAATGTTTATCATTGCATAAATAAGAAAGAAGTGAACACTTAACAAAAATTCACTAAGTGCTTGTAGTAGGCCTAGTCCGAAAGTCCAAGTAGTGGTGAAACAAAAAGGCTAGTTATGGCTGCACAAGGCTTACAAGTGGACTTAGAGTTTCCACTAGCACAGGGGTGTGGTAGATGGTATCATAGCCCGTTTGGAAGAAAGTGGAATTTGTAGAAATTGAAGTGGTTGGTTGCACTGTGACACGATTTGTGACATAGTTTGGCGAGGGCAAGGTAGCAAGTCATAGCTAAATTGAAAAAACCCATGGTAGTCATAACGATTGTTCAAAAACTTGAAGGAATGGCATACTTTTGAAAGTTTTGGGGGAAACGATACTATGAAGAACATATGCATGGTTGTGAACACTTGGAGAGCATGAAGGATGAAATAGTGGATTTGCGGAAGGGCTTGAACTCTCTCCATGAGAAGTCATCCGAATTTGAGAGGCTTGATGAAGAGCTGCAACAAGGTGACTATAGACTCCAAGAACTCATGGCTAAATGAGTTCTCTTAAGGCAGGAAGAAGCAAGGTTATAAGATGAAGTCAAGGAACTTAAAGAACGGATCAAGAGGGACTTTCTTGATCGCAAAGAAGATCACATCATTTTCATAGAAGAATATGAGATTGAGTACATTGATAGACTTGGAGCTTGATACTCTTTGATGAGCGATGATTTTCAAAGGATGGGAGCACTTTGAGTTGAAGAAAACGATGGGTGCTGAGTAGAAGAAATTAGCCAGCATGCAAAGAAGGAAAAAATTGGTGGAATCGAGACCACTCAAGCTAGGTGAGGATCGAATTGCTCAAGTGTGCCGAAAAGGGAAGTAGCATACCTCAAGATGATGGCCATGTCGAGACATGGGGCGAGAGATAATTCTAATAAGTAAGACACAAAGCAAGACCCATGTAGGATGGAAATGCATTGGGCTTGACTTTTGTGCATGTAACCGTATGTGGAAGTAAGCTTGATGCATTGGCTGATAAGGAAGCTACGAATAGCTTCCTTAGTAAGAAGGTAACAACATCTTCAAAGTTGTTGAGGGCGAAAGCCTTTATAGAGTGGAAAAAGATGTTAGGGCCATGAGTTGTGGTTGATGACCATGGATTGAGGAGTCTTACCCAAATAGATTCATGACCCTTGTTCATGCGATGGAGTTAGAAATTTCATGCTTCATGGACATTTGATGTTGGAGATGGTGATACTTTGGGACATTTGGTCTTGCGGATGGAGTTTACAAGGTGGTGTTGTCGAGGGCGAAAGCCTTTATAGAGTGGAGAAGGATGTTAGCGCCATGAGTTGGCGAGTGCCTTTGTGAGAGGCGAAAAATCAAAAGTGAGTCAGGTAGACATGTTTAACCGAACCAAGTCGAGGGATGTGCACTCATTTTCCCTGTTTGTGACGTGCGACGAGTCATAGCGATGGGCACCTAGTCGACACGGTGAGCGCGTGCATGTAGTGACCGGGGAGGGTGTGCGGACGGACTTGTAGACATGAGTGTGGATGGGCGTGCGGACGAGTGTACAGCGAGTGAGTGGCCAAGACTTGTAGTGGGAAAACGAGCGGGCGTTTGTGGACACAACATAGGGCGTCCACCCAAACAATTAGGTTGGCTCATGGCAAGTAAACGGGTTGGGCATTTAAGGTGAACGGGTCGGTTGAACCAGTTAGCCTACTTGAGAAAACTAGTGCATCGGTGTGAAATAAGAGAGGAACTAAATGCATATCAGTAGGCATGGGAAGCTCGACCGAAGGACCAACCGAACTCGACCATGAACAGTTTGCAAGTTTCAAGAGTGCGAAGGGAAGTTCACGGTCAGGGAAAAGTGTAGGAACAATCGCAAGTTTGAGTGTGCAGGTGTCCTAGGGCGCCGCAGGGAGACCATAGTGTCAGTGTGTCATGTGCCTGCCGAGGGCGAGCTGACGAGTCTTGAGCGAGTTATTTCGACGGATGAAGTTTGGGGTTCTCGCAGGGAGTGGGCCAGTGCGCCAAGATTGGTAGGCACAAGCCGCACTACAAGGGCGGTTGTTGAACACAGGTTGGGTGAACACTGCACAAGGGCACAAGCTGCTCGAGGAAGTTGGATCGTCACTGCACGACAAGAAAGACGCGCCGAGGCAGCACTTAGAATGTTGCACAAGCATGGAAAATGTTGAGCAATCCTATACAAAAGGCTACACTTTAAACTTATAAACTTATAAAATTACAAAACTTGATTTTAGGGGCAAACTTGTTTAGAAAGTTGCCCACTCCCTTCATACTTGTATACACCACTGTTTATGAATGTTTATGATATCGCACACTTTATGAAGTGAATGTTATTTCAGTTGCACATTGAAGTAAATTAAAGTAATGATTATTAGGTTGCACTCATAAGGCAGAAGTAAACACTCAACAAAAATTGACGAAGTGTTTGTAGTAAGCTTACTTGATGTGGCACTACGGTCACAAGTGGTCTTATAGTCGCCACAAGTGCGGGTACGTGACAAAGTAGGTATTATGGCTGAAAGTTATGGCCGCACAACTTGCTAAAAGCAAGCGTCACAGTAGCTGGTGCGGATATTGAGAAGAGTAGATGTTACGGCTGAAAGTTATGGGCGCACCGCTTGCTAAAAGCAAGCGCCACAATAGCTGGTGCGGATATTGACAAGAAATATTAATTTAATTAATGTCGGCATCCACTGTCGTCTTGTTTGAAATCAGCGGCCTCTCGCGAGTTGTTTCCTTGACCCGGGAGCTACTGTCAGGTAATTTTTACGTATTTGCGCAAAGCTCAGATCGAAGCTGTACTTTAAGCATTATACTGAACATTCATCAATATTTTGAATCTGAAGTTGGTAAATTTTCAGTTTTTTCCATATTTTCTGAAAGATTTGATTCGAAAAGAAAAGGTAAGGTGAGGGGAATAAAATAAGACTGCGATTTGAAACTTCGATCAAAGAAAATTTCAACGAATATTTAAAATTATTAGCAAATTTGATATAATATCTTCTCAACCTAGTTAGGTCAAAGAGTTGTCGCATTTAACAAAATCGTAACCCTCTCTCGTATGCCTCAATTTGTCCAGTCAAACATGCGGGCCGATAATAATTTTTTTTAGATTCAGTGCCTGTCAGATAGTTGATTGTGTTCCTCACGATACCCCGTGTTGAAATCCGATGCTACGCTATCCAAATGAGGGTAAAGAATATGAGATATGTTTGAAGGAATTATATAAGTATGCTACATCGCAAATTTGCGGGAAGAAAATAGCTTGTAGAATATTTATGAGATTTTTTTTGGAACTGCTTAGAGTGCATTTGATGAGTTTGGAAATGGGAGTTATTTGATTTTGGGTTTGGAAAATGAAAATTTATTTATCAAAATTTTGGAAATGAAGTGGTAAAAGTTTTCTTAATTGAAGTGGTTTGAAGTTTTGAAAATGGAATGTGTTTTTTTTAATGGTTAAGAGCATGTGTTCCTCTTAAGAGATTATAGGTTCAAAACATAAGGGGTAGAGTATGTATGCTTTTGTAGAATTAGTAGTTAAATGGATAGTGGAAGGTGGGACCCTTGTCTTACAAATAAGGGGGTCTCAAACAACAATGGTGTCCGGCTTGGGAGTGACCTTAAATAAAAAAAGATAAAGAAAATGAATAAACAATGGTATATAGGTTTTAATTTGTATGAAAAACTGAGTTAATTATTTTTTATTATTTTGTTTAATAGAAATGTATGTATGTTAAATTTATATATTAAAATAATATTTTATGGAAAGTAATTTAGTTTATATATATATATATATATATATGAATGTTATAATTTCAAAAGTAGTTAAGAGGATTAGGTGGTGTATTCAATGGGTATGAAGATGACTAGTTTGCAGATACAAATTAAATTGTTAGTGAAAGGTGATAGGTATTAATCATCAAAAACATTGGTTCATGACAACTCTTAAGATTAAAAAAATAAAAATTAACAAATACATCTTCAGTGGGCCTAATGGTTAAGAGCATGTGTTTCCTCTTAAGAGGTCACAGGTTCAAAACCTGAGGGGTGTAGAGTCAAAACCTGAGGGGGGTAGAGTATGTCTTCGTAGACTTAGCAGTCAAATCGCTGCGTGGAGGTGGGTCCCTTGTCCCGCGAACAAGGGGGTCTCATACACCAATGGGTGTAGAGTCAAAACCTGAGGGGGGTAGAGTATGTCTTCGTAGACTTAGCAGTCAAATCGCTGCGTGGAGGTGGGTCCCTTGTCCCGCGAACAAGGGGGTCTCATACACCAATTTGGTGTCTTGCTTGGCTGTGACCTTAAAAATGGATATTATTATTATTATTATTATTATTATTATTAAAAAGAATTAATATATGGCTTACACTATATATATATATATTAAAAGGTAACCATTCAGTCTCGCACTATAATGGAAATTTGAACTTATGCACTCATACCACACCTTATCAATACCACATTACACTTAGTTTAATTAGTTAATTTAAGAAAAAATAATTCAAAAGCATAACTAGCTTGGAGATAAATTAACCCTTGATTTTTCAATACTATGAATATTTTAACATATTCCAAAGTGGTTAAATCTCTACCATATACATGATAATTAAATTAAAATTAAAATTTTGGAAGGAATATTTTGAAATATACAAGCCTATAGAAGTAATTAGATTTATTAATTCTACACTATTAACTTCTATTAACTTCATGTGTATCATAATCAAGGGATCTATATTCTCCTTTTTTGTTTCCTAGTTTTGTTTTGTCTCTAGTGTAACTAATCAATAAAAACAATAAACTAAATTTGCAAAAAAATATAATTATAAACCTTAAAACAAGATAGATGATTGAGAAAGTATTTTAGCGCAAATCACATAATAGACTAATTGTCGATGCGTTTTGAACCAACAAGTGTGGTTCATCGTGAGGACGAGTCGAAGAACGAGATCATGGCTGCATAATAAATAGGTAGAGCAGATCATCCAATGGCTAGGTTTGACTAAAAATGGATATATTGAAAAAAGAGCTACAAACCTTAAATGGTTAAGAATGGCCAAGTATAATTTAAATATGATTTTTCAACAAGTTTAATTAAACAATATTATCATGTTAAAATATTATTATAATATTTATCATGAGTTATTTAGGTGAAAAGATAATCATATTTAATTAGGGGATATTATAATAGAAATAATATATCTTGGGATACTCATTATTAGTAATCAGAAGAACTTAATAATAATTAAAAATAAATATTATATTATTATTGTAATATTGTCATACTATTCAAATAGTGTCTAGAGTAACTAATTAATATAAATATAATAAAAAGGAATAAGTAATAATAGATCTATGTATATTATTAAATGTAATATTAAATTCAGATTAGTATTATTATCCTCGCTATTATGATATCATATTTATTATGATGTTAGTATTATTAGTATTCTAATTCTAGGGGTTGTTGGTTCGAAACTTATGCCAAAATACTTTCTCAATCTTAATATAGATCATAAAAACCTCAACTCAACAAAATAAACAATAATATTAAACATGTAGAATATGAATTCTTGTATTTAAAATTTATTAAAAAATGAATGTTCATGGACCTATTTAAGAGAGCAACCTGCAACCTTCAATTGAGAATAGAAATTGAGAATAGCTATAGTGAAATAATGATAACTAGCAAAATATTTCATAACTTTATACCTATACAAATAACACAACGGAACTAGTTCTTCTCATCGCAATGAGCGTTTTATACTCTGTAACTATCTATAGATGTCCTTAAGATCTTTAAGGAAAGAAAATGACCCATACACCAATTGACTAAATTTATATTTTGAGATATTATGGTATGGCCTCTCACTTTTAATAGCAACCATTTATCGTGAGTGTTAGATTTGTATGAGACAGTCTCTAGTGGATATTATTGACTCCTATTGTGAAAAAATAAAACTTTCATGGTGATTGGAAAGGATGATATTTAAAATTAACAATTTTTCTTCGCAACCTTATTTAAAAGGAACATATGAAACATTAAGTGGATTTTGGAATGGCCATGAAAATATAATTTGTAAGAAACATGTTTGAAGTGTTGGAGAATATAATAAGGTCGATTGAATTGAAAGGGAAGCAAATTTGGTATCTTGGGAATTGGATTGTTTCGCTCGTCTTTTCCTAAGTTATCATCTAATTTTTTTTCAATCTTGCCACTCTTAAGAACAACATTTGTTTAACTATCTAATTTTGTATCCATTTTCTATACGGGTAGTCTAGAAGTTGAAATTAGTATTAATACAAATTTTCCTAATTCCAAAAAATAAGAATTAGAATATTTTGAAATTTTTTATTTGTTTCCGGGTTTTTGTTTTTTTCATTATGATATAAGAGAGAAAAAGGATTTTGCAATATATAATGTAAGATTGAAGAACATTGATTCAATTATCATTCATAAGTCTGATGGGATGGATGAATAGGGCACAAAGATCTTTATATTTATATCTTTAATCTTTTGCAAAGTCTATAATTAAAAAAATGAATCTTTAAAATGTAGAATATGTCTTTACATATGATTGGTTTATTAGTTTATATTAGTTTAGATAGAAATAATATTCATACATAGGAATCAACTAGTCCTATTCATAAGGAAGAATGATGACCACCAAAAAGAAACATACACCATAGATAATATTTTATGCATAAATGAAGGAGAAGTTTAGTTCACATATGGCTATATTAAGGTTCCCCTTATACCTAAAAATAGGTCTACTCATTGTAAATTGTATTACTATTCCCTCAATCTATTACTCTTAAGAAGAGTGGAAGGCGAATGAATGTATAAATTAAATCAAATTATATTACCGACATATCCAAGTGTAGTTATGAGGAAATAATGGAAGTGTTTAACAAATATTCAAAATACACTACGAGAAAGAGAAAAAACGAGGAAGAATTGTTTCTTACTCAGATTCAATAACATGGAGTTGGGAAATTTATTGAATGATAGTGATATGGAAATCTTGCATTTTTAACTATACAATTTGATTCCATTGAAGTTAAAAAGAAGTCTAAGGAAGGAGAATAGGCTTTGGAAGTATTTTATCCAAGATGTACCTTGAAACATTTATGTTATGATTTTCCATTATATAGTGTTGAAGTAAGTAGAACCTATCACAAGGATTGCAACATAAGTCAATTCCCTTCATTGTTTGGTTTAAAATCCTTTTATCATGGAGTTGAGTAGAACATGAAGCAAATTTGCTTCATCAATGTAGAAAGGCCATGTAAAAAGGCCAAGTGTACCACTTGAAGGTATGATTTACTATCAAACTCAATATTTTAATTATGTGTGCTAATAAAATGAGTCCCTCTATAAATTGCTACTATTTAACTCTTGAGTAATGGACAAACTTAGCCATGTCTCCAAAATAATGGAGATCTCCCATTCCTTAAGGTTATTTGCAAATATTCTTAAAAAAACAATAGTCACAATAACCCTAGTGGTCCACTCATTGGTAGAATTAGAGACCTTGGTAAATATAGTCACAAGATCAACAACAAGCATTTTTTCCACCTCATTAGATAAATGATAATTCCCATCCTAAAAGAGAACCACCACTTCCTACATGATGTGGACAAAATTCAAATATTAATAAGTCACTTGAGCCAATAAGTAATGATATCAAAACACATCCCACTGAATTTGTAGATCCTATCAATTGTTACTACCTCAAATTCATTCAAGGATAGTAATGGCGACTCCCCTGCTGTTTATGATCATTGAGTTGATTAAAGAAGAGAAACTACATAATCTACCATCTACCCTTCAATATTAACCACAAAAAATACTCAACAAGAATAAGAATAATGAAAAGGTGGCCCTATTTTTTCTATGTAATTCATCACAAATTTAATATCTTGTTATACCACTTTTGTATTTTTTAGATAATTTTAGAATTTGCATCAAAATTCATCTAATGACCTAACTTATCAAAGAGGTCCCTTTATATAATGAATTTGTTGAATATTTTCCCCACCCCATCTATGTTATAGGTAATCTTCTTAATATTAAATTAAGGAATTTCCTTACTCCTAAGTATTCTAGTATAGGCAACTATTGAGATTTCCATATTTGGTCTAAGTAGTTCGACTCAATATTGATTTGGTAGTTATCACTTGATTCTTGGGAGACCTTGGTTGGAAATAATTGATGCCTATATTATATTAAGAGATATGACTACTTCCCTGTATATGACAATTAGTTGAGGCTAAAGGCACATTTTGGGTTCATCCAGAGAAAGAGGATGCACCCTTTGGTGTTCCCACCCAACTTCAGTGCACAATTCAAAAGGATTTGGAATTTAAATATCTTGGTGAGGACAACATGATTTACAACTTCATGCAAAATATTTATCCCCAATATGCCCCAAATAGGGAATCACGTGAAGATCCAATACATAAGTTTGCAAGTACAAGTGGCTTGGTTAGTGTAACATCTAGAGATGACATTTTCGCTATTGAAATCTCAAACCCATTGGTTCTTACAGTGAAAATAGTTTGTACAAAAACTCTAAACATTAACAACCAATTAGATTATCTTTATGGCAAGGGTTAATTTATTTACTTGGAGTTCATAATTCTATTTCTATTGGAAATATTAGGACATAAAGGGAGCTCAACCCCCAAAATATATAGACATCATATTTAAATAATGTAGAATTCTTACTCAATTTGACAACCTCAATACCATATGAATCTTTCGTTTAAAAGATATTTAAAAAAAAACTATAAAAATTGTTTGATGTTCATTTTATATCTATAATTTTAGAATGTGAGACTACTTCCTCATTGGTCATTGCCACTAGAAAAGGGTTGTGAATGAAAAGTGTGTGAAAATTATCATTATCTTGATAGAGCTAGATGGAGGGGAAATTTTCCCATGCCCTTCATTAGCTAGGTAATAGATATCTTCTCATGAAATAAATAATTTTCCTTCTTTGTTGATTTTAGTGGATCTATTATATTCTAATTACTCTTGAGTACCAAGATAAAAAAACATTCATATGCCATTTTCTTTATGAGTTTTCTTTTGGCATATATAATGAGCTTATTATATTTGAAAGATATATTCTCCACATATTTTTAGATTTATTTCATGATTACTTAGAAGCTTACGTGGATAAATTTAAAATATATAGTAAGTATTATGAAGAAACCTTTGATCAATGTAAAATGTGTACTATAACAATGTCAATACATAAAATTATCTCTTAACAATAAGACATGTTTTGTGCTATTGAATTAAAATATAGTGTAAAGACTTCACATCTTATCTTTAAGCTCTCCCAAAATTTTGGTTATCCAAGTTTTACATATACATAAATATTAGAGTGTTGTATGTTAGTTCCGTGGACATGCTAGCTACTATTGAATTTTCATTCCATATTTTGACAAAATTAACTCTTAATATATATTTTTCTAACTAATGATGTCTAATTTCTTGTACCAAAAAGCCTTTGAAACTTTAGAAGAAAATTGAGGCGTCCTAATTGTATTGTTCCTTTCGGTATTCTTATTTACTCTTAAGGAAAATCTTAGAAAATCTTAGACATTATTATAGAAAGACCAAGATGGGGTGGAAATGTATGCAATTAATCTCGTTATTATATGAATAAAAAATTAAAAGCTAAGTCAAAAGTATAGTGTTATTGAGAATTAGGTCTCCCATCCATAAATATCTTTATTGTGGTTACTTTACGATGAAAAATAATTATACTATATAGTGGACAAGTTTGGGAGAGAGGATGTTGTAGATTTCTTGTTTTGATCAGATAATCTTTCAAATTAGATAATCTTTTAAAAGGATTTGAAGATAACACTTACCATTTTTCCACTATAAAGATAAACCTCTTGGTTTGGTGACATTAAGGACTACTTAAAAGTTTTATGTTTTCCATTTTTTATTGGAACAGTTTTGAGTGCACATTCTTGTGCAAATTTTTTAATCTAGATTAGATTAAAATTTGATGAGAATTTTTGAAAGATCATTATAATTAAAAATTTATTTTGAAATTGAAATATTAAATATTTTATAAGTAATTATAATAATAAATCTATTTCTACATTTAAAAAATATAATTTAGTAATAAAAAATATATGATTCTACCCACAATCAAATAACCCAATTTTAATAATAATCCCCAAAATTATCAAAAATAAAAATATATGATTCTACCCACAATCAAATAACCTAATTTTAATAATAATCCCCAAAATTATCAAAAACATAAAAACTCATTTTTTGTTTTTTGAAATTAACACTAAGTCAAACTCACATATCTTAAGCTATTTTTGAATTTTGAATCATTCAACCGTTATTGTTAAATTTGGCTACAATTCAATGAACCAATAATTTACCTCTCACCTATTTAAATTTCATGTAAGTGTTACTCCATCCCTGTTAAGTAATACTGATTGAGGAGCACTTATGTTTTCTACGATAATAATGTTGTATGTACTTTTGAAAAGTTCTCACTATAACAGTACTTTTAAAAATTCTGATGCCGGGTTAGGTTCATAACATTGAATTTCCTTAAGGAGACAAAGGCCCAACTATAATAAATTGTGTTGTTAGAATTCACAAAAATCCTGCCTTCCCCCAGTTTGTACAACACTTTGTCTCTCTTAGCGAACCAAAAAATACAAAAGTAGAGGACAAACAATCCTGCTCACATTTTGAACCAATTCGATGCTGGTCTCTGGATTCCCAGTACTGTATTACGTCACAGCTACTGATCCTGTAAAAGTAGATAGAGTGGGACATAGGTATTCATTTAGTAATGTATTTTCATTATATTTTTATCCAAATTGAAGAAGAAATTAAAAGAAGAACATAACATTAATCTATAGGTTAGATATATAACGTGTAATTTGAATATATTTCAAATAAGCTGACCTATATATTCTAACCTATTATAAATTGTGATGTAATGTGATTTTTACTATGTAATGATTCCCTTCTCCCCAACTTTTTTCTTATGTCTTTTCTATGAACAACGTAAATTTTTGAATCTGGATGACAGTTTTCTGAGCTGTCGTTTTTCTAGCCAAATTTGTCTGGTGTCTTTTCTATGAACAACGTAAATTTTTGAATCTGGATGACAGTTTTCTGAGCTGTTTCTCTAGGCAAATTTGTCTTGTGGTTTTTTGGGATTATGCTTCTCTCTTCTATTATCTCTTCAAATGATCTAAACCTTCTGATCATATACAGAATTACAAGCAAATATATTAATCTATCTTTTTATATATCTCATATAATACGATCTTGCTTTCTTGGCCCTGTAAAAAAAAACCTATAAAAAAAGCCTATAGAGGATTAATTATATTATAAGACTATACATATTGATTCCGATTACTAAATGGTTTTTGTGCAGCAAAACTGAGAACAGTAAATGTTAATAACTAAAAACTTCATGGATATATTAACATCCGTTGAAAGGCGTTTATGTCTGGATTACGCACTGTAAGTCAATGACAGATGTGTATGTTGCATTATTTAAACAGTCGGTGGCAAATAAATGTATATGGTTTCCTATCATTCAGCATATTGCATATAAAAGGACACACAGATTCTGAATTGGACATACCGCGTTAAGTTGGTCTACCGTCTGCTGGTGGTCGAATATTATCGCCTTACGTCTGGCCAAATGAAAGCCTTACAATAAGTCGATATTGGCAAGGACATCATTTAATTAATGCGCAGCATCTGTTGCTCTGATCTTAAATGAGGACCGACTTTTCATTGGTCTGAAATGAAGACTCACAAGCCTTCAGGTTCGTATAAGATTAACCACTCACGCAAGGTGATGTAATATGGGATTAACATGAATTTATTTTGTAGCCTTCCACTCAAGATAAGATAAGATGATGTTACACAGTGACATGGATTAACAAATAATATTGTAAGGTTGCATGGATTAATAATTTATTAAGATAATGTTAATGTTAATGTTAATGTTAGATTTAAAATTTTTGTTCACATCTAGTTATTATTATTGGGTGAATAAGTGTAATTGATGTAAATAAATAATAAGAAATATGAATAGTCACTCGGAGATAAAGTTAATAATCTTTCCCTCATGTATATAATAATGACCCATCTGAATGAATTGGAACTAATTGATTTTGAAGAGTTACTACCTGGTCTCACATGGAATCAGAGCCAATGTCATTTTTAACTTCTATCATTTAAATCCCTTCTGCCAACTTTAGAAATCTAGGTCTGCCCTCTGCGTGATAATATGGGTAACGGTTAAGTGAGGAGGCCATTTGTGAATGGAGAATCACAGTTAGTCAGTCCCCGCCATTTGTGAATGGAGAATTACAGTTCCCCGCAGAGAACAACTTTTTCCATCCAAAGCATGACTTTCTATCCTCCGTGGGTTTTATCCTGGAAGAAGTTATGGTATTACACGTTTGAATAATTTAATTCCGTGTTAATTGAATAATGGCGGCTGTTCGTTGAATAATGAGTTGTTTCTTAGTGCGTAAGCCTCGATATGTGGTATATATTCTTAATTTGAACAGTTATTTATCTAAAATATTCATAATAATAAATACAGATACATTTAACAAATATATAATAACCTACCAAATTTATCACTGTTTTTCTTCACAGTATAACAAATTCTTTCTTTACCTATTTTCTAGACTCTTAAGTGGTAAATTGGTAAACTTTCACATCTTACTATAATTTCTAAATTTTCCCATCCCTGATTGATTTTTAAACTTGTAAATTTCCCATTTCAAGATGATTTTTAATGTTCTTTCCTTATGCGTGGACGCCATACAAGTCCCCAGCTTCATAAATTAAATCGGATGCCACAGCCTTCGAAAAACAAGTAATGATGCAGAGTCTGGGCAGAAGTGCTGGAAGATTGTTTGATGTTGAGATTGTGCTACACGGACCACAGCCTGTGAGCATTGATCTAGTTCACCTCTAAGCTGCAATTCTGTGCAATTGACAACTTCGAAGCTGGCACTGCACTTTTGTTGAATGGAAGCTCCTGGATGGAGGAGACATTACTAATGTCTGATTTTAGCAAAGGTTTATATGAAGTTGGAGAAGATTGTAACAAAGGTTTATATGAAGTTGGAGATTTACTTGAAGATCTCACAACAATCCACTCATCATGTGGGCTTGTGATCCAATCAGACTTGTTAGCAACATCTTCAAGCTGTGGCCAGTGCCATCACTCTGTCCCTGGGAGGTCTTGAGCATTGCCTAACTGACCTATTCACCTCCCCAGTGCATTCCCCTATTGGGCTTGGTACGCTGAGTGACAGAATGGGAGAAAGCACTGCACTCGTCCACCTCTTTTCTGAATCTCTCTGAAAGCATCTCTCCAAAAGCATTTCTCCAGGAAATCCCAGATCTGAGGTGAAAGCCATGCAGTATCTCAGACAGCTCCTCCGTGCATCCATGATGTCAACCTGCTGATAGTTCTTCGCATCCATGATCTCAACCCGCTGATAGTTCTTATTGAATGAACAATTGTCTGTCTGGGTAAACTAGATAACCTTTATCAATTAAACCTGAGAAACGAATCGAATTTGGACGAATAATACGGTATTCGTACCGAATCCACGAATTATCATATTTTTTTGCCCGATTCGGGCGAATTTGGTAACTATGCACCATACAATGCTGTGTCGAGTCTATGCGTTGTTTTCATATAATGCTCATACAATGCTGTGTCCAGTCTATGCGTTGTTTTCATATAATGCTGCTCTCTGTTCCATTGCGAGACCTCCAACAATACCCATTGCCAGATTCTGTACGTGGATTCCCAAGGCTGATCCATTTTTCTAAATTCCTCACAGGCCAGAGGAACACTCTAATCGAGGTGACTGATTTGTTGGTTCTTTTACTCGTCAAAATTCTTTAATGCTTTAACATACTGTGATGCTTCTCCGCCTTTAATTGAAGAATGCGATGTGTGGGAACACTTTCAGAGTGCATTGAATATTATATGAAGCGAGGATATCACGACATATCAATATGAAGAGAAATGGTGTGTTTGATTGGTATGTTCACCTACTATTATGCATTCAAAAAAAAAAAATAATGTTTTGAAGGTCGATAGTTACACTATTCATGCATTGGTGTCGATCTGAATTTGAAACTACTTGTAAATTGTTTGCAAGGTATTCAATTCATAAATATACATGTTTAAAATATTTCCATGTCATGCAGCAAGAAAACAAAGGAAATTTTCAGGTGTTCATGACCCATTTAAGCATAGCAGATTTATTTCCTTTTACTGTTTACCACACTAAAATGAATTTGTTCTGCAAAATAAATCAACCACAGATGCAAAAGAAGTTGATAAAGCAGTTCACCCCTCCTGGGCTATGTTTGCTGGGTCCAAAGCTCCAAAATGGGCTTGTCCTTGTTTTCATTAAATGCTCAAATTGAATATACCACTGAATAGAAGCATCTACAGGTGGAATAGATGGTAAAAATGGATTCATAACACTTGAATCCTTTAGGATTGACTACTGGTTCACCTCCAATGGATACCTGCAACCCTATACAGTCTTCCCAATATTGGGCCCTAGTGGCTCCTAGAACTTCCACAGCTCCAAAACCTCTGCAAATGACCTCAGATGGCTATAAGACCTACACCAATGGCTTCAGAAGGTCGAAAATACCAAAATAAAAAAAAATTTGTCCAAAACCATCTTTCCTAGCCAAAGTTACGGCCAATTAAATTTTTCCTCTAGTTATGCCTAGAAACACTCCAGCTAACTTTAGTTGGAGTCCAGTTAGGCCCGCCAAATATGGCGGGCCTGTCAATTTTGGCGCTCCTGCCAGAATCTCCACCAAACGAACTGCAGTTACATTAAATTCTAGCAGTTTATCTCGAATTTCGTGCCCAGCAGTTAGGGGGTTGAGCCCACGTTTATGGGCCCATGGTCATATGGGATGGGGGGCTGGCCCCCTTCGGGCCCCGCCCAACAGAAAGTTAAAAATTTAAATAAACTTTGGTCCGCACTCCTTTCAACATTTGCTATTGTGGCCCAACGGTAAGGCAGTTTGCTTGTAGCATAGAGGTCCGGGCCTGCCACGTGGCAACCTGTGATTGGTTGCCGAAAAGAAATATTCCTCAAAATATTCTAAGGAATATTCCATGGAATATTCTTTTTAAATTTGTTTTAAAAATTCAAAAATTAAGTGTTATTGGGCGATTTTGTTTTTGGCATAACTTTCTCATACGACGACTGTTTTTCGAACCGTTTGCGGCACCGGAATCAGGAGGACGACCAATTTCTAGTCGTTCCACTTTCAACCAGTTCTAAGCATTTTAAATTTTGAGCATTTTACGACACTTAGGACAAGAGCACCTGATCACGCCTCCCCATTGGGAAGCTTTTGGACCCCAAAAGCCTTCAACTAGTTAAATAGGTGAGGGTACAGCTCCCTCACTCTATCCACCTCCATCCACTTTGCCTTGTTCGGTTTGCTGCCTTTGAAATCGACCCGAACATAATCTACACTACCCCTCCTTGAAGTGCGTGTCCTTCTGTCAAGGATTGTATCTTCTTTAAGCTCATCTAAGAATTAAGGCGAGAAATTTTCTATAGATGGCAGCTGAACAACACTTTCATGATTAGCAATCAAAGGAGGTTCATACAAACGTAAGTTCTCTACATTGAAAACAGAATACATTTGCATGTAGGAAGGCAAATCTAATTGAAAAGCATTATTTCGAACCTTCTTGAGGATTTTGAATGGACCATAACGATTAGGCTTCAGTTTTTTACCTTCTCCTCGCATCCTTTCCTTACTAATGTACAGTAATGCCTGATCCCCTTCTTGAAACTTGTGATCAACTCTATGCTTGTCGTGTCTTTCCTTGTACTTGCCTTGACTCTTCTCAAGCTGTTCTTGAATTTGCTGATGTATTTGTTGAATTCTTTCAATGAATGAACGAGATTTTTCAATATCACTATGTCCCTCAATGGAAATATCTTTCTCAAGAATGAAATCAAGAGGTGATTTTGGCAAGTAACCAAAACAAGCTTCAAACGGTGAGGTGTTTGTGGAAGAGTGCTTGGCACGATTGTAAGCATGTTGTATGTAGTGCAAATGTTCATCCCACAGCTTGGGATGCTTGCTGCAATATCCTCTCAAGAGGTGCACAATGGTTCTATTCACAACTTCTGTTTGTCCATCTATTTGCGGATGGAAAGCAGTACTTTTCTTCAACTTTGTGTCCATCATCTCCCATAGGTTGGACCAAAAATTCCCCACAAATCTGGAATCCTTGTCACTAATAATGGAAGTAGGCAAACCAAAGTGAATCCATACATGATGAAAAAATAATTCAGCAGTTTTTTCAGCACTTATAGTTTTCTTACAAGGCATAAGTATACACATTTTGTTGAAACGGTCAACTACTACATATAAATAATCATGCCGCTTTCTAGATTTTGGCAAGCCTCCTACAAAATCCATAGAGATGCTCTCCCATGGTCTAAAAGGTACCGGCAAAGGAGTATAGAAGCCAAACTTCCTATTACTAGGCTTGCTTGTAGCACATAATGAACAACATCTTATGAACCTTGAAACAGAATCTACCATGCGAGGCCAATAGCAATACCTCTGTAGATGTGCAACTGTTTTGCTTACACCAAAATGGCCAGCAATAAGAGAAGAATGAGCTTCTCTTATGACATTTATTCTCTCCCCTTGTGGTATACACAACTTGCCCAAATGAAACAACAAATTGTTATGCATGTGATAGTCATTTTCCTCTACATGATTCCCTTTACTCAAGTTAGCATACACATCTTTAGAGTCATCATCAGATGCATATTGTTCTATGTAACTATCATGTACAATGGAATCATTCTTAAGTAAAGTAGCAGCACCAATAATAGGCCTTGAAAGCAGATCAGCAACCTTATTCAAAGTACCTTTCTTTTACCTTATTACCAAATGGAACTGTTGCAAGAAGCCCATCCATCTGAAGTGTCGTGACTATTGTAACTTGCTTTGTGATTGCAAGTACTATAAGGGCTGATGGTCGGTATGTATAACAGTTTCTTTGCCGATCAAATAGTGTTTCCACTTTTTGACGCTTTGTACCAATGCATACAACTCCTTATCATATGTAGGATAATTTACAACAGCACCATTAAAAGTTTCAGAATGAAAAGCAATAGGCTTACCATGTTGTAGAAGAACTGCACCCATGGCATAATCACTAGCATCGGTTTGTATCTCAAATGGTTGTCTCAAATCCAGTAATGCAAGGACCGGAGCTGAACTAATCTTCTCTTTCAAAGATTTGAAAGATTTTTGCTGGTTGCCTCCCCATTGGAAAGCATGCTTCACACTTGTCACTGCATGCATAGGAGCTGCTATAGAAGAGAAGTTAGAGATAAACTTCCTCCAATATTGAGTTGTACCCAAAAAACTTCTTACCTATGTTATGGATTTGGGAGTAGGCCACTTCACAATAGCCTCAATCTTAGCAGGATCTATTCTCAAAGCGCCTCCTCCTACTATGTGTCCCAAATAAACCAAAGAAGTCTTTCCAAATTCACACTTTGACATTTTAAGAAATAACTGATTCTTCTTCAAAACATCAAGTACTTTCCTAACATGCATGACATGATCTTCTCTAGACTTGGTGAAAATTAAGATGTCATCTAAGTAGACAATAACGAAATCATCAAGAAAAGGATGCAAGACATCATCCATTACCCGCATGAAAGTTGCAGGTGCATTGCACAAACCAAACAGCGTCACAAGCCACTCAAAGAGTCCTTGTTTGGTTTTAAAGGTTGTCCTCAAAATGTCACTTTCTTCAATTCTTACTTGATGATATCCACTATGCAAGTCTAGCTTAGTGAAATATCGAGCATCTTTCAGCTGGTCTAGCAAATCATCTATCCTTGGGAGTGGGTAACGATTCTTTACCGTTATCTTGTTCAAGGCCCTGAAATCAACACACATACGCCAAGTGCCATCTTTCTTTGGAATCAATACAATCGGTGACCCACATGGCGAAGTACTTGCCCTTACCAAACCCTTGTCCAACAAATCCTTGATTTGCTTCTTTATTTCACCATTCTCCATAATAGACATGCAGTACATGCCTATGTTTGGAAGAGGACAATCTCGATGTAAATGGATTTCATGTTGAATCTCCCTCTTAGGATGCAAACCTGTTGGCTCCTGAAACATCTCATGATATGCATCAACTACATCATAGAACTCTAACTTAAGTTTTTGATCACAATTGTCAAATGACTCATGATTCACATCAACCTTGGGATTAATCATAAGAAGAACAAAATTCTTACTTGAATTGACCAGCCTTTTTACCTGTCCTGCATTCACCATCGCTATATTTCTCTTCTTACAATGAGCTCTAACGATGAACTCCTTGCCATCTTTGAAAAGATGATATTTGTTTTCATGGCGATGAAAGATAGCTTTCCTGTCAAACAAGTAAGGACTTCCCAAAACAATTCCTGCTATATCAAAAGGTAACACATCAAGTTCAACTGTGTCAATAAAATGTGCAGTAATTGCAAAGCGCAATGTGCACTTTCTTGAAACTTGTAAATTTTCATCCTTGCAAATCCATCCAAGTGGATATGGCTTCGGATGTGGAACGGTCTCAAGTTTAAGCTGCTTGACCAAGTCCTCTGATATAAGGTTTTCTTGTGACCCACTATCAAAACGTGTGTCAATTTTAGTATGTTTTGAAATCACCCTCACATGAAACAATTCAATTCTTTCTTCCTCATTAGGAGCTTGTACATGGCATTTTGAGGTACTAGTGTTGGCTTGAGTTTCAATTTCTTTTCCCTTCAAGTTTTTCAAACCCATGGCTGAAATTTTGGTTTCATCACCTGAATCATCCCCTAAATCCTGTGGTGTAGATGTAGTAGCAACATTTTTCTGTTTCCCTTAGGATTTGTTAGATTGAGGTCTTTTTTCAGGATGTAATTTCCAACAGTTTTTCTCCTCATGGCCTGGTTTAGAACAGTGTTTACAGATCACTTTCTCACTCTCCTGTTTGACAGATGCATTCTTTTTTCCCTTTCCCTTGGAGGGTTTCTCTTTGTTTTTCCCTTGGGGGGCTTGTTTCTACCCTCTTCAAATGTGTTTTTCCCCTTACCTCTAAATGGGTAGCTTGGACACAAACCTCGTCCAGGCTAGTAGGGTTAAACATCAAGATGGTGTGTCTAAGGTAGCTATGCAAGCCACCAATGTATTTCAGCAAGGTTTCCTGGGTTTGTAAATCTACCCCTAACAAGAGAGCTCTTCTCCTGAATTCTTGGGTGTAGTCTTGGACACTCTGACCCTTAACTTATCTGAAATTTTGCCAATTCATAATGGCTTTCTACATGTGAGCAAGAGGATAAAACTGTTTTTTAATGGCTAATAGAAATTCAGGCCATCTTAAGGTAACCTTACCAAATTTCTTGATCTCCTCTTTAGTCTTGGCCTCCCACGAGACCAATGCTACTCCATCCATTCTCAAAGAAGCCAACTGAATCTTTGTGGCATCATCATGCATATTCTGGATCCTCAAGTAAACTTCCAAGTGCCTAATCCAGTTGTCAAGCTTTCCTGCATTCACTTCACCATTAAACATAGGTATTTCAAATTTTACATCAAGCTTCAAAAAAGGACATTTTCCAGAGGATCTATGCTTATGCACAGAAGAAGAAGACAAGGATGAAGAGGAAGAAGGTGACGATGGGGGTGGTGGATCACCATTTCGTCCATGTCCTTTCTTGGAATGATCATCATCCTTCTTACCTCCTGAAGAGCCCTCTCCTTCATGTGGATGTTTGGACCCTTCTCCAGCCAATTTTTCATTTCTTTCTTGGTACAATATCCTCACCATTTCAGTGAGGTCCAAGAAAACCTTTCTGAAGACTCTTTCTTCTTCTTTTGGATCCATGTCTGCAGGAATTTCTCCTTCATGTGAAGACATTCTTGAAGCTTTTGCTGAGACTCTTGAGGGTGAAATTGAAGGTGGAGGTGATGGCTCTCTCGCCTTCCTTGACTGAGGATTCTCTCGTTCTCTAGTCAACTGTCCTTCCCCTATTTTAAGTTTCAACCTGGTAAGCATCAATACTTGTAAGACAGTTAGAAGATCTTTGCACAAATCCCTGCTCTGATACCAACTTGATTTGAATTTGAAACTACTTGTAAATTGTTTGCAAGGTATTCAATTCAGAAATATACATGTTTAAAAGATTTCCATGTCTTGCAGAAAGAAAACAAATGAAATTTTCAGCTGTTCATGACCCATTTAAGCATAGCAGATTTATTTCATTTTACTATTTAACACACTAAAACGAATTTGTTTTGTAAAATAAATCAACCACAGATGCAAAAGAAGTTGATAAAGTAGTTCACCCCTCCTGGGCTATGTATGTTGGGTCCAATGCTCCCAAATGGGCTTGTCCTTGTTTTCATTAAATGCTCAAATTGAATATACTGCTGAATAGAAGCATCTACAGGTGGAATAGATGGTAAAAATGGGTTTAGAACACTTGAATCCTTCAGGATTGACTATTGGTTCACCTCCAATGGATACCTGCAACCCTATACAGTCTTCCCAATACTGGGCCCTAGTGGCTCCTAGAACTTCCACGGCTCCAAAACCTCTGAAAATGACCTCAGATGGCTGTAAGACCTACACCAATGGCTTCAAAAGGTCGGAAATACCCAAAATAAAAAAATAAAAATCGTCCAAAACCGCCTTTCCTAGCCAAAGTTATGGCCAATTAAAGTTTTCCTCCAGTTATGCCTAGAAACACTCCAACTAACTTTAGTTGGAGTCCAGTTAGGCCCGCCAAATATGGCGAGCCTCCCAGTTTTGGCGCTCCTGCTAGAATCTCCACCAAATGAACTGCAATTACATTAAATGCTGGCGGTTTATCTCAGATTTCGTGCCTAACGGTTAGGGGATTGAGCCCACGGTTATGGGCCCATGGTCATATGGGATGGGGGCCTGGCCCTTAGGGGCTGGCCCCCTTCGGGCCCCGCCCAACAGAAAGTTAAAAATTTAAATAAACTTTGGTCCGCACTCCTTTCAACATCTACCATTGTGGCCCAACGGTAAGGCAGTTTGCTTGTAGCATAGAGGTCCTGTGTTCAAATCTTGCCAATGCCAAAATTTTAAATATGTGCCCATATGATGCCTGCTGACGTCATCTTGGGCCACGTGGCGGCCTCCAGGCCTACCACGTGGCACCCTATGATTGGTTTTTGAAAAATAATATTCCAAGGAATATTCCGTGAAATATTCTTTTTTTAATTTTTTTTTAAAATTCAAAAATTAAGGGTTATTGGGCGATTTTATTTTTGGCATAACTTTCTCATACGGCGACCATTTTTCGAACCGTTTACAGCACCGGAATCAGGAGGATGAGCACTTTCCAGTAATTCCACTTTGAACTAGTCCTGAGCATTTTAAATTTTCAGCATTCTATGACACTTAGGACATGAGCACTTGATGAGGTGTAATGTTGTGTAATGGCTGTGATTTATGGCCATTGTGAGACCATGTGCACAATAGTACTATGTTTCAATATAGTTTGAATACTCTAATTTTTCCATTATCGTACTATGTTTCAATATAGTACTGTCATACCAATGCCCCTTTGAATTGTAATTCTTTTAAAATTACCAACATAAGTACAATTTTACAATATATTGCTAGAAGTAATTTTTCTCTCAGCAGAAGTATTTTTTTAGTAGCAACAGTTTTTTTTGCCAGCAGAATATTTTTAAAGAACACAGATTCAACAATGCATTCAATCATATCCATTGTGGGAATAGTTCTCACTAGCAAGGAGAACTATCCTGAGTGGTCCCGGATGATAAAACACACCCTCATTTTCAATGAGTTGTGGAAAGGAGTGTGTATTAGAGATAGAGATAAAAAGCCAAAACACCCTACCTCAAACAAAGAGTTCACCATTTGGGAAAATAAGAATAGCAAAGCCTATGCATTAATTGCAGCATCTGTAAGTGAAGAGGTGACTCTCCATATTTCGCCATTTTCAACTGCTTTCGAAGCCTTACAAAAGCTTAAAGAACTCTATGACTCACATTCTGCACTTGAAGTTGTTCAACTCATGATTAAACTCTTCACTCTTGAATGACAAAATAATGATCCTCTTCCTCTTACATCCGCAGTAAAATCTATAATGCATGATATCAAAGCAACTAATGTTGAATTGGATATTCCTCTTATCGCTTTTCTCAAGGTCCTTTATCCTACTTACTCCAATTATCTTGATTCATTGCAAGCAAATGGAAATCTCAAAGATATTACCTTTGACTCTCTTGTGAAAATTTTTTTTGAAAGAGAGAGAAGAGGAAGATATTTCAAAGGCAGGGGGGCAGACACTCTCAAGGAGAAAATTTAGATTTGCACTTCATACACTACAGAAGAACTGGATCACATGATACCTCCACATGCAAGTTACCTTGGGACAAAATTGAGCAGCAAAGAAACCAACCCAAAGGTAAAAATAATGACATAAACAAAGGTAAAGCACATCAATCTGCTCATTATGTTGTGGCACAATGTAATATCGAAGTAAATGAAGATTTATTTAATGCTTCACTTGCTTCTTCGAAAAATGATTAGTTGCTTGATTTAGGAGCAACTTGCCACATGAATCATAGAAAATATTTTTTTGAAGAATTTACTAACAATGTTGATGGAGCAGTATACTTTGTAGACCAATCAAAAATCAAGCCATTAAGGCTTGGCACAATCAGACTCAAATTGCCTGGTCTTCTAGACTTTGTTCTGCATCATGTTCTATATCTCCCACAGCTGAAGAGAAACTTTTTGTCCTTGGTCCACATCTGCTAGCAAGGTCACTCCATTCATTTGTTTGATGGCAAGATTGAGGTGAGAAAAGCATCTGACCACTCACTTTGCATGACGAGAATAGAAGAAGAAAGGTTTCTTAAGCTGCAACGTACCTCTACTCGTGCACAACATTTCTCATACAATTCTCATTATGAAGAAGGAACACTTCCATCAAGTTTATCATGGCATGCTATATTTAGACATTTGAACTATGATAGCCTCCGCTTGTTGAAGAAAAATGGTGTTGCTGGTTTGCCTACAATTCCTAGGAAACTTAAGCAATGCGATGCTTGCATTCTAAGAAAGCATAGTAAACAGTCTTTTCATGATTCACATTCAGGAGAACATAGAAAGCTTGAACTCATTCATTTAGATTTATGTGGTCCAATTCATGTTCCTTCTGCAAATGGAAATAAATATATGACAACATTTATTGATGACAACACTAGAATGTGTTGGGTTTATTTATTGAAGAACAAATCTGATGCTTTTTCAAACATTCAAGAACTTTCATACATGGATTGAAAATGATTCACAATCTCATATTGGCTCTATTCACACTAATAATGGAAAAAAATACACTTCAAATGAATTTGAAAACTTTCTTCGCCAACATGGGATTAAACATCAAACAATTGTGCCCTATAATCCCCAACAAAATGGTGTAGCTGAAAGAATGAATAGGACAATCTTAAATATGGTGCACTCCATGATGTTTTTCAAAAATGTAAAGTTGATGTTTTGGGCTCATGCAATTCTATGTGCTGTATATATAAAGAGTAGATGTACATATAATGCTATTAGAAACAAGACTCCATATGAAATGTGGTATGGGAAAATTCCTTCTGTAAAGCATCTCCGGGTCTTTGGTTCCACCTGTTATCCCTTGATACCAAAGGTACACAGAAACAAACTTGGTGCAAGAAGTCATAAGTGTATCTTCCTGGGGTATTCAAACACCTCCAAAGCATACCGTCTCTATGGTGAAGTCAATAAAAAGTTTGTTGCATCTAGAGATGTAATATTTCTTGAATCATCCAAAACTGGCAATGTTGTTGAGCAGCGACTTGATTGCTTGGATAGATTCGCAAATGCAAAATCATTTCAAGAATTTGATAATCAGATTCCACATCTTGAAGGGCGGATTCCTATACTAGATCAACATGTGGAATCTTCTTTTGAGGAACTCTCTCCCCCGCATGAAACTCCAAGAACAGATGATACTTTAACTAATGTGATTGATAGAATTGGGAGACTCAATCTTGATTTAGTCGCAACTCAATCAACGGAGTAGCCTGGACCATCTGAGAAAGGTCCCTCAAGGTGGCTGACAAAGACACTTGAAAGTGTTCATCCTGATGAGGTTGGAAAGAGAAGAACTAGAAATTCAAACCGACAAAATGGAGGTGATGTAGATGACTCTGATTCACTTGTTGATATGGATGTTTCTTATGATTGTGAATTGAATTTGTCTACAGATTTCGAACCAACTTCCTTCAAAAAAGTTGCTTCTCATGATGAGTGGAAAGAAGCAATGCAAAAAGAGTATGATGCCCTGATAAACAATGACACTTGCAAGCTGGTTGATCCTCCATTAGGAACCAAAGCAATTGGCTGCAAGTGGGTCTACAAGAACAAGTATAAAGCTAATGGCTCACTTGACAAGCACAAAGCCACGCTTGTGGCAAAAGGTTTTGCACAAAAGGAAGGGGTCGATTATGAGGAGGCTTTTGCCCCCATAACAAAATGGGCTATCATTTGGACACTCTTTTCCCTAACAACTCAGAATGATTGGAAAGTCCATCAAATGTATGTGAAACTACTTTCTTGAATGGAGATATAAAAGAGAATGTTTTTATGTCCTAGCTTGAAGGATTTGTTGTGAAAGGACATGAACATAAAGTATGAAAACTTGTGAAATCCTTATATGACCTCAAACAAGCACCGCGAGCCTGGTATGAAAAACCAACCAAGCATCTTCTGAAACATTCGAAGTCCATATTCCTTTCTCAAAAGAAGTACATTGGAGATCTATTGAATAGGTTTTGATGACAGAATGAAATCCTCTTACTACTCCAATGGAACAAAACTTAAAGCTCACATCAATTCAAGGAAAAGAATTTGAGGATGCAACAAAGTATAGACAACTTGTAGGAAGTCTCAACTACCTAACTACCACCAGACTAGACATTTCGTTTGTTGTTGGAATCCTCTCGAGGTTTATGCAAAAGCCTTGTGAGGGACATTGGTCTACTGCAAAAAGAGTTCTAAGGTACTTGAATGGAACTCAAGACTTTGGAATCAAGTATACACAGGTGGATGACTTCAACTTGATTGGATACTCTCATTCAGACTTCGATGGAGACAAAGAAACTGGGGTATCTAGTTTAGGTTATGTTATGAGTCTTGGATTAGGAGTTGTCTCCTAGAGATCACGCAAACAATCAGTTCCGACAGATTCCACAATAGAAGCAGAATATGTGGCGGCAGCTGAGGCACCAAAAGAAATTGTGTGGCTGAGGAAAATTCTTGAAGTTTTGCAGGTAAAACAAGTACAGTCGACTCCACTCATGATTGACAATACCTCGACAATAAAGTTGGCCAAGAACCCAAAGTTCCATGATCAAATGAAGCACATCAATACTAAATATCATCTGATTCAACATCATGTTGAGGCCAAAACAATCCCTCTCCTTCATTGTTCCACTAATGAGCAAATTGCAGACATCTTCACCAAAGCGCTTGGAAGAGAAAAGCTTGAACGATTCAGAATGATGCTTGGACTCACCAATATCCCTTTAGATTAAGGGGAGGAATGTTGACACCTAATCATCAAGATTTGGTTAATAAGTGTAATTGATGTAAATAAATGATAAGAAATATGAATAATCACTGGGAGATGAAGTGAACAGTCTCTCCCTCATGCATATAATAAATACCAAGCTCAATGATTTGGAATGAATTGATTTTGAGGATTTACTACCTGGTCTGACAACTTTTATAATCCATAATGACTTACTTTTAGATGATGATAATGACTTACTTTTACATAATGTTAATGGTTAAGAGTTACACATGATTAACATAAATCCATTTCTGAAGCACCCATTACATACCACTCTAGATGACATAGAATTAATAGTGCATTGAATATGATGTTACATAGTGACATGAAATTAAGTATCGAGTAAAGAAGATGTTATTGATTTGAAACCTTATTATAGTATTGATTTTGGTATAATGAAAAACTTTACTAATTTGAAAGTTTATTAATAGTTGTAGGTTTTGGTGTACTCATTGTATTACACAATTTATGATATATATACATTATGTGAAGGGTGACAACTTCGTGCTCTCCTAATACTATAAACTATTAAACCATTTTCACATCAACAACTCATCAACACTCATTTTTTGTGACAAATAATATATGTGGAAGTACAAAATTGTAAACATAGTGCCCTCATTTATATTAGATGGATTAAGTTGT
The DNA here is from genome assembly GCA_031772625.1 of Pinus tabuliformis. Lineage (NCBI taxonomy): Eukaryota > Viridiplantae > Streptophyta > Pinopsida > Pinales > Pinaceae > Pinus > Pinus tabuliformis. The sequence continues at coordinate 667,201,818 of CM062810.1, read as the reverse complement.
TAGTTCAAGATGATCTACTAAGAAAATGACCTTATTTGACTTCAGTCTCATAAAGTTGGATTATACAACTTAAAAGAGTTGTCAATGAAGCTAGAAAATGTGAATATTGTTGTAAAAGTCAAACATCTTAGGAATCAAGGACATAGAAAAAGTAAAAACAATATAACTAGGGTTCAAAATAAAATTGAAAATTCCTAGTGTTGTCAAAGAAGTGTTTTTAGTACATATAGAATTCATTGATGTTAAAGAAAGTTTTTGAGTAAACTAATTTGTGGTCCTTATTACTAAGAAAGTACATGATGCAAGAACTCTTTTATGGTGTGGAAACAACTTATTATAATGCAACTTTTGTGTTAAAAATATTGGAGTATTTTGTTATGTCTATTCACTATTAGGATTGAAAATGTGATGAAACCCTAGGGTTTCACTCAATGAACCTATGACATATCACCTGTGTTCATTACATATTAAATAATGCTTTTAATTTTACTACATATTGGAAAATACCTATAAAAATCGAGTTATTTAACCCCCTACAAATACGAATCCAATAAATCTTCCCAATTTAAAAAACCCATATTTTCACTAAATATTATAGGTATCCATTTTTTAGTAACATATTTTATACTCTTTTATATTTTTTTCTTTAACTTTGAACTCCATTTTTTATACCATCCAATATAAAAACACTTTAACCCGTATTCTATGCTCAATATATCATGTAGTTTTTCTTCAATATATATCTTTAGTATATTATTGGTCCCTAGTAAAGTCTCCTTGATAAAAAAATCTTCTACTTTCTTAATTTAAAGATACTAAATGAAAGAGAGTTACTAATGCACAAGCTCAAGGAATGGTACTAAATGGAAGATACTTATTAATCTACCGGCCGTTAGAAAGCATTTAATCCACTATTTTTTTCCAGTTTTGATAGAGTACTTCTGATATATAAAATAATTAAAATAATTGATGAATTAAAATATTGTATTGAAACTAATTTTGTATAATAGACAAAGGAAATTAAGGAAAGGAGTAATAAAATGATATCATTGAAAAAATAATTACGGTAATAAAATGATGCTATTGACAATATAGCTAAGGTGTCATTCTTTGTATTTATGGGAACAATGGTACACATTTTTAATGGGAACATATCATATTCCCTTAGATATCTAAAGATTGCAATTTTATTTTATGATAGTTGTCTTTCTAACACTCTCAAATGGTTAAATTCATTTCGATAATTTTATTTTCATAGCTATAATAGTTTTTAAAATATTTAGATGGTATCCAAAACCATACGGTGTAAACTAACCTTAAAAAATATGAATGAATTAAAAATATAAATAAATTATGTTATATTAATATTAAATCTTTTACTATGAAGGCGGCATCTATGGCAAAACGATAAGAACATTTATAATAAACTATTGTAGACTCTCGATACATGGTGTATTGAACTATGGCAAAACGATAAGAACATTTATAGTAAACTATTGTAGACTCTCAATACATGGTGTATTGAACTAGTAGAGAGGTTAGAAAGGAAAGATACACTCTCAGATATATATATACACTTTGGAAAACTTTATTTATACACTTCAGAAAACTTTATTTAGAACTACTATCTACAATGAAGATTTTTAATAGATGTCATTTACGTTATTAGGGTTAGAAATAGAGGAGGAAGCCGAGATGAAAGAAAAAGTAAAAATAATATATTAGAAAAATGATTTGATGTAGAGACAATTAAGAAAATCTATGTTGTTGAATGAAGTAATTCAAAGAAAAACAAAAATGTAAACATTGATTTGAGAGTATGATAATCCTTATAATGAACTATTTTTTCATATTTCTATGATAATTTATCTTATAAAGATAGTAACTATTAACTGGTTTATTGCTTCATTCTATTTTGAGCCAAAACCATATTATTCTTAACTATATTAGGAATTTCTATTTTTTGAAGGTCATATGTGCATGAAAAGTATAGGTACATTTGTTATACTTGTATTTTCCACGGTAGGCGGTAGGGATGTTATTAATTGTGGATGTTATTAAGTGTGGTAAGGATGAAATTAAAATTAATTTATATATTTTTTTTTTAAATTGTATTTTATTAATTTTGGTGAGGATTTTAATAGAAGAGTATGGGTATATTATTTTTGGAAAAATTAAATTAGTCTCACTCTAGCAAAAAAGGGATAGTGAGGTTCATATAGGTATACTCACTTAGGAATTTAAAAGGCTTCAACCAAATATAATAGTATTCATAGGCAATATACTATTACAACAACATTTATGAAGGCATTATAACTCATCGTATCATTAATGGAAATTTGAGGGTGGGTGAAAAAGATAACACTCATTATGCCCAACTACTAGAGATAACCCCAATTGATAAAATCATGTATACTTGTTTTTGCATTTGTTGTGCAAGAAACCCTCTATAACCTAGAATGAGGTAAGTGTTTCAGTGTGATGTTATATTTAAAAATAATAAAATGTTACTTATATTAACCAAAGAAATTGTAATAACAAAAAAAATTAATGTAGTTCATGAATTAAAAAACATCATTTTTCATCTTAATTTTACATCAATAATATACTCACATAAAGTAAGTGAAATTAAAAAAAAAAAAAAAAATATTACGTTCTATCATAAGGAAGATAAATTCCTTCACCAACTAATAAGGAATTCACATATGACATTGAAAAATAATATTATATGAGGGGTAACTCATTATGTGATTCGAGAATATATATATATATATATATATATATATATATATATATATATATATATATATATATAATTTCATATCAACTTCTATACAAAGAAAAATACAATAACTCAAATTAATAATGTTCTTATATTTTCATATTTTTGAAATATGTAGTTTATTCCATTTTTAATATAGAGTTGATATGAAATATCTAAAATCTATTTAAAAAAAAATATTAATTATTACAATATGAATATTCACCGAAATATTTAACATCAAGCTTACAAGGAGAGATTTTTTTTTATGAGAAGTAGTTTTAATTCATTTAATGGTTAATGTATGAGATATAACATTTTAAAAAATGTTCATAGTAGAAACAATTCAATGAGTGAGAAAGAGAGGGAGAATATATATATCTATATATCTATATATATATATAACATGAATGATTTTTTTTCTTGGTCAAACACAAAGAATTGAAGAAAGAGGGGAGTAGAAATTAATGGTGTGAATTGTTGGGCCACTAGAACCCTAATAGTTCATACTTTCACCTCTATCATCTGAGGTTCATGTTATTGGAACCTTTCATTTCCTTTATGCTAGTGCTTTGAATGTGTGGCTGGTTCTTGGGTGTTCGATGATTGGTTATGTGTTTCTTCACTATTGTAGTTTCCTTCCTTGTTGGCACTCTTGGTGGCCATTGTTGCAGTAGTTTCAAGTGTTAGATTTTTGGTGGTTTTTCTTGGTGGATGCCTTGGTCAAGTGTGTTTATTGAATGTGCTAAGCATATACAAAATGTAAGTTTATCTTTATATATTGGCCGAACATATAAAGTATGAATCATAAATAAGATATTTCAATGTGAATTATGCATATATTATATGAAAATAGGGAAAAATATAATTAAAATATTTCATTATTGTTTTTCTTAGAACCTAGCATACATCCATTTTAATACCAAATCTACCAAGAGCATACAGGAACAAAATATGTCAATATAACATTCCATCAAGTTTCTCACTCAACAATATGTTTTCATCTTGGGATATTTGATCTCTTTCTCGGTTTAGTACATCCAAAGTGAAGTTAAAATTGATTTATGTTGGTTATATTTCAACAATTTATGTTGTTGTTAAGAAACAAAGTGGTTATGTATTGAAGACATTAAGCTCACATAGAGGGACAATTTATTTCTAATGAGTTTGATTGTTATTGCAAAAGGAATGTCATCCAAAAGGAATTGCTACCATTAAATAAGACAATCGTTGAGATGCCTAGGATCATGTTCAAAGGTAAAACTATTCCAAACACCTTTTAGGAAAAAATATAGATGTAGGTGCTTATGTTTACTTTCTTAATAGATTTCCCATAAGAAGTGTGCAAGAGTGGAAGAAAAGTAGGTTCTTATCATCTGAAAGTGTTTGGTTTTATTACTTATGCTCATGATGATATGAAGAAAGGAGAAAATCATATGATAGAAGTGCGAAAATTCATTGTTATTGGCTAGCTTGAGGATACAAAGACTTATAAATTAAAAATTGTTTGTTAGTGATTATGTTTTTTTTAAATTAAAAATAATAATGGTAGTCGACTCAAGGTGTGGCACAAAAAAAATGCAATAATTATTGGACAATATAGTGAATATTATATTTCTACAATTTAAACTCGTCCAAATACTTCCTACACTACATCCACTCCATTATCATATCCAATTTCAACTCATGTGTTAAGTCAAAGTCTTGCTAGAAGAGGTAAAATCCTTAAATGAAATTTATGGATATATCACTTTTTCTTTAATCTATAGAAAGAAAATCTTTCAAAGAAGTAGCAAAATATGAATCATGGTTAAAAAAAATGGATGAAGAGATTATATCAATTAAGAGGAAGTAAGAATAGGACCTTGTATATTCTTCTATTGGACAACAAGTCATTGGGGTCAAATGGGTTTACAAATAAAAATGTGTTGTTGATGGGTCCATACAAAAGAAAAAAGTCACGTTAGTGGCAAAGGGGTATGTTCAACAACTTGGCATTGACTACAACGAAATATATGTTCATGTTGTAGGATTGGATACAATAATAGTTGTTTTCGCATTAGAAGAACAATATAATTGGTGTGAAGTCAAAGTTCTTGAATAGTTTATTAAAAATATTTCTATGGTCAACATCATTAAGCATGTGAAGCCCCAACTAAAATTGAATATGAATGAAAAAACACACATTCTACAAATTTAAAAAGGGTCTTTATGGGATTATACAATGTTCAAGAGCATGGTATAGCAAAATTTATCATTAATTTTTGAAAATAAGGTTTAACATAAGCTAAATTAAACCCACATTGTATATCAAGTCAAATGGTAATGACATATTAATTGTTTTCTTATTTATACGTGATTATATATATACATGTTCGATTAACTTGTGAGTGGAATATTTCAAACATGCTAGGATGACTGGATTTTGAAATGATTGATTTGACATTGATTGATTATTTTCTTGGCATATAAATAAGGAAAATTGGATATAAATTTACTTAGCAAGAAAAAATTCTATACATATACTTCACCCGTGTAAATGAAAATAGTAAACCCGAGAACACAAAATGAATACAAATTAATTTATTTTCTATAGAGGATGGAGCTAAAGAGGTAGATGTTGAATCTAGGAGTAATGTATTTCGGTATATGTTATTGCCACTAGATCTAATATTATGCAAGGAATTATGTATTAAGTTTCATTCATAAATCATGAAAATTCAAGTAAGATTAATTTTGGAGTAGATAGTAAGTTTGATTTCAAGATTCATGCAAAGTCCAATTACGATTCATTGTGGAGTAGTAATAGAATTTTGAAGTATTTAACAATTTTGGTATTTGGTATACTTCAACAAATAATTTGGCTTAGTTGGTTAAACACATAGTGATTTCCCTAGATTTCCTTATAATATTAAAAGTAATTCAAATTAAGCTTTTAGCCTACACTATCAAGCTCTTCAAAGGAACAATCAACTATTTCATTATTTCATTATATTCTACATAGACATTGCAAGCATGTGAAGCTATTTGGTTGAATTGAATATTAATAGATCTAAAACAAAAGAATGCCACAATTATTGATTGTGATTACATATGTACCATTACCATAAGTAAAAATCTAGCTCAATATATTTATATCAAAATCAATTGTTAATGATCATGGCAAAAAGATAAAATTAAATGAAGATTTGTAAAAAAAATTATGAAATTGCTAATATATTCACCCAAGTACTATTAAAAGAGAAGTTTCATTATACGAAAAGGATGTGTGTAATCACTTAGTGAACCATTAAGGTGGAGTTTTAAGAAAACATTAATAGTTGCAATGCATCATAGTCCTTGCATCTACTAGTATCGTTAATTGATTAATTTAACACTTGCATTTATGTCTTCCACATACTTCCTCCACACATGCTTCCTCTCCACAACCATCTCTGCACTACTTCCTCCTCACATCAACGTTCGCATAAGTTCCTTGACACCATGTTTCGTAACTCGCATTTCATCCGAACTCATTCATTTATGTTTGTGCTTTCTCCATTCTTCATTCTCCCCTCCAACCGATATAACTTAAATATTAATGTTTTCGTTGTGTGGAAGTGTGAACATTTTGTTTAATAATAATATTTGTGTTTTCCTTGTTCGAAAGTGTGAAATTTTTTGTTGAATAATACTATTTATTTTTTGTTGTGCTTGATCTACTTCCATGACATGGGTTATTTGGATGAATGTTTTTCTGATTCATTGATTAGTTTTATCTTCTTCGAGTTCCATGTACAAACATAAAAGTAAAGTGTAATGGGTGTATCTACATTGGTGAGGATAATGAAAATTGAAATAAATAATATACATCAATGTAAATAAAAAAGAAATGTACCATAGCAAGAAATGAGTCTTGAATTATACACATTATTTCAAAACCAAATATCATGCCTTCTTTCAACAACTCTTGTGTCGGTGTAGTTCTATACATTGTTTCCTGCAAGTTTTATACCCCATAATAAATCATATATTTAATATGTAGATTTTTTTGTTCTATTAATTGTAAACTCGCAAAAGTAAAACAATGTAGATACTTACAAATTATGGACTTAATTTATGATATGCTAACATATACTCACAACCCATATTTAACCCTATGTCAATCAATTCTTTTGATGACTCTTCTTTGTATGTTAGCACCTATTTGAAGAAAATGAAGGATGTTTTCTATAAAAAAGCTTAAAATATAGGAAAATGAAGTCATAAGTTGTTATAAGGAAATATTAACAATTATACACAAACTTTGATATCAACCATTTTCTTTCCTGTCATCCTATTTTACATGTTGAATGAGTTCCATTTTATTTTCTTGTTAGCAAGAAAATACTTGAAAATTAATATTTAATGCTAAGTTATATGTTTATATGTACCTAATAGAAAAAAGTACTCATTACATACATTTGAAGCATGTTGTTGTTGAGATGTCTCCTCGTGTGATGCAATTATGTCCACTTCTTTGACCATATCATTGTATATTATTTTGGACATTCCTAATAGCATGTTTAAGATATTAGCTCGTTGATCCTTTGGGATTTTCATAATCTTCCTAAAAAGGTAATAAACTATTTTAAACTGATATATGAAAACTAACTATAACAAAATTGATATTAATAAATAAATTCTTTGTAGTAATATACACATATAATTCTAGAAAAGCATTTTAATTAGGAATATTACTTTTTGAATGATTCTCCTCTGTTGTATGTTTTTTCTATTGCAATTCTCAGAGGTCTCATTAACCATTTCTCTAGAAACACTTCATGTAGTTTAAATATAACATGGTTCTTTGAATAGTTGGATTGATTTTTGTATCATAAGTTGAAAGTATCTCTATAATTTCATTCAACTACATCCCTCATAGTTTTGTAAAAGTTTCCACCCCTTTCATTAACCTCCAACACAAGTCCAAATGAGCTAAGGACCAATTCATTTTCATTTACATGTTCTATATTTTTTGTTTTCTTAGAAAGACATTCTTTTCCTTTTTTGTTGGTCCTTGTAGAACATTAAACATATGTTAACTAATAGATTTTTTGAAAAATGTTATCTAATATTATTAAGTATATTATTAGAGAAAATTGAAAAAGAAAAATCTCATATTGAATAATATTTTTTCATTCACCTCATTCATCCACCGACAATTTTTCTATGAGCACTTCACATTCTTGTGAACTTAGATCAAAAAAAATATTATTGAGCTTCCTCATTTTGAGGCTATGCATGACACATATTAACCAGTACATAATATTTAAAATTACTTATAGTACAAAAATATTAATTTTGTAAATGATTTACAAAGAAGTTGTATTTTCTTGTTTTTTTAATGTGTTACCATTGTGCACATCAATATTTTTATTACTTGGCAACTTCTGAGACATTTTTTTATCTATATACAACATGTATCATTCAATATAGAATCCACTAAATATATTTTATAAATAAATCATATAAATTTCAACCAAGAAGAGGTCTAGTGACTGGTGCGGTTATGTGCATAAATGGACTAGTGCATTTAATTTAGTAAACGTATCAAGATGCTTAATTGTTGAGATTTGACATGTCAAATGATTATTTTTAAATAACGTTAAAATTTGATGGTGTGATACGTAATGATAAAGGCACCACCATCATAGTAAAAAATGAAAACATAAACAATTAAACACAAGTTTTTTGGACTTAGCCGTGCTATTTGGCATAATGACACTAGTGCATTATACTACAAAAGGCACACCGATAAACAAAATTTACTCTTTAAAAAGATGGAGAGGGTCGATAGGGTTTGGATGCTATTCAATAAGTGGTCCCTCTACTTCGCATGTCAATCGTATTATATATAGTAACATAAACCTATTAAATCTAAAATGCCTAAAATTAAAAAGCCTCAATTGTGAAGTGGTAGAGGGAGTTAAACCCTAAGGTAAAATTTTGTGGCCACATAAGCAAGAAGAGAAAAGAGTTTAAGGTAAGTATTGATTATAATCATCATTATCATTATGTTTTTGCTCAATTTTAATTAAATCTAAGTAGGGGCACAAATTGTAAAAAAAGATTATTAATAATTTTTTTTACTATGCATGGTTTTTTTTTTTTTTTCTAAATTTTAATTAAATCTAATAGAAATTGTAAAACAAAAAATTTAGTAAAATTAAAAATAAAATTTAAAACTTATACTATGCAAGATTTTGAGTGAATCACCATACCTTCCAAATTCTTATCTTATACTTATGTTGTTCTAAAGTGTTATGCTACTCCATAGTCCTCTCATTACTTCTCTTTTGCAAATATCTCCCTTAAAATGTTGGGAAATTAATGAAATAAAGAAAAATTAATATTTATAATATTTTACAATATTAAATTTTGAAAAATAAATTACTCCTCATTTTTCAATTTGAAAGATATAAAATCGTGCCTTTTTTCTTATTTTTTTTTTTTTTTTTTTCAGAATATCAATGTCTTTCATAGTAAAAAGAACTAGTGCGTTTAAGAGTAACATGCACCGATTTAGATAACCTATTGGTGCACTAATTTTTTTTAACACACTCATATGATAAAATTCCTTTTTAATTTTTGAAATCTCTAAAATGAGTGAGGTTATTATTTTATTTTCATGATATAATATTGAAGTAAATAACATTTATGATGAGGATCGCAACATAGGTCAACGCCCTCATTATTTGGCTTAAAATCCTTGTATCAAGGAGATGAGTAGAACATGAAGGAAGTGTGACTCATCAATGAATGAAGGAAAGGTGTAGCAACTCAAGGCATGCTTTAGTATCAATATCAATATTTTAATTGTATGTCTTAATAAAATGATTCCCTTCATAAATTAGTATTATTTAACTATTCAGTAATGAAAATATCTAGCCAAGTCTCCACAATACTAGAAATATCCAATTCGTTACTCGAAACATTTTTACAATAGTAATAGCCACAACAATAGTGGTCCACTTAGTGGTATCATTTGGTACCTTGATAAAGACACTCACAATTCTATGAATGAGAATTATTGTCAACAATAGTGGTCCACTTAGTGGTATCATTTGGGACCTTGATAAAGACACTCACAATTCTATGAATGAGAATTATTGTCACCTCATTAGAAAAATGATAATTCCCAACCTTAAAGAGAACCACCACTACCTATCCCATCTAAAAAATCTAAATATTTATAAGTCACTTAAGCCAATAAGTAATTAGATGAAAACCGATTCCACATAATTTCTAGATCCTATCGACAACTACTATGTTCACCTTCATTCAATAATGTTGGTGAAAATCACATTCTACTTATGATAATTGAGCTTACTAAAGAAGAGAAATTGCATAATCTACTTACAACTCTTCAATATTAACCACAAAAACTACGCAATAAGAATAAGGGAAATGCAAAGGTAGTCTGCCTTTTCTAGAGATCATCAAAAGTTATAATATATATTTTTAATTTGTATTAAAATTCCTAGAATCTACCCTATCAAAGAGGTACCTTTATCTCATGAACTTGTTAAATATTTTTCCGTTCAGAAATAATGGAAAGAGAAGAAGGGTTTCCATTCCATGCATGTTATAGGTAAGATTTTCAACCTTGTATAAGGGAAGGTCCTTGCTCCTACGTCTTCTAGTCTATGTAGCAAACGAGACTTCCATATTTGGTCTATGTAGTTGGACCCAATATTGGCTTCGTAGTAATCCTTTGATTCTTGGGATAATTTGGATGAAAAAAATTAATTACAATGTTATATTAAAAAAAATGACTACTTCTCATGGCTAATCATTTAAGATAATAATATTGTACATTCTATATAAACCATTCTTGGAGGCTAAAGAGACACTTTTGTTGGATTTAGAAAAAGATGATGCACCCTTCTACCCAACTCGTCCTCACAATTCAAAAATCTTTGGAATTAAAATATCTGGGTGAGGAAAACATGCTTCCAACTTTATGCAAAACCCCAACCCCTAACAAATCGAAAATAGCCAATCGCTTCAAATACCACACCATAAGTTTGCAAGTACAAGTAGCTTGACTAGTGTAATGAATTTTTTACTAGGTTATTATGGTAGAAATAGTTCAAATAAAAAATTTAAACATGAACCACCGATTATATTATCTTCAAGGGAAAGAGTTAATTGATTTACTTGAACTCAATAATTTGTTGCTTTCCTTGTTAGGACATGAAGGGCACTCACCCGCAACATCCGTAGCCATCAAAAGTATATAATGTACTCAACCTGACAACCTTACTTACATAGGAATCATTCCTTTAAAATATATTTCTAAAACAAAGCTATAAAAGTTGTTTGATGTTGATTTTATATCTCAAATTTTAGATAAAAATTGTTTGATATATAGTGGGTGGGTCTCCCCATTGGTCATTACACCTAGAGAAGGGTTGTGAAGGGTGACTTTAAACTATAAAGATCGTGATAAATCTAGATCGAGTTCCCACTTTCCCGTGCCTTTTATTGGTTAAGTATTTTATGTCTTTTAATTGAAGAAATAATTTTCCTTCCTAGTTGATTTTAGTGCATCTATTACATTGTAATTACTCTTGAGTAACATGATAAGAACAACATTTATTTTGGGTACACCTTCTTTATGATTTTTCCTTTTGGAACATGTAATGGGCTTGATATAATTAAAAGAGATATGCTCAACATCTTTTTAGATTTATTTCATGATTGTGTAGAAATTTATATCAATATATTTAGAGTCTACGATATAAAGAAACCTTGATCAATATATAAATTGTGCTACAACATTGTCAATATACGAAATTATCCCCTCAATGAAAAATGTTTTGTGCTTATGAATAAACACATAGTGTTAGAATATAACATCTCATTTTTAAGTACTCCCAAAATTTTGGTTAGCCAAAACCTAAAAACAAAAGTGTTGTATGTTTCTTGAAATTGAGTGCTCATTTAAAATTTTCACAAAATTGTAACGTCGAATATATGTCCTTCTAACTAATGATGTTAAATTTATTGTGCCAAAAATTGTTCCAAACTTTAAACTAAAATTAAGACATCCTAATTGGGATACTCCTTTCCATACTCGTATTTACACTTAATGAAAAACATTGGAAGTTATTATACAAGATGGTGTGTGAAAAATATGCAATTTAACATGTCAGTGTACTAATAAAATTTTATGCACTAGAATAAACGGTTGTCTAAAGTATTACATTAATTAAAATTCGAAAGATAAGTTAAATTCTAGAGCCATTGAGCAGGAGTTCCATATATATATATATAAGGAATTCCTTCGCAATGGCATTATAGTTTATTTTTTTTGCTCAAGCAAGAAACGAACCTTCTATTTCATGAAAGTAAGAACTTTACAATTTATACAAACAACCACCACCCTTTGTGGAAAAGGGGCCACCAGAATGATGCCCACCAGAAAAAGAAGCACCAAACTCTTTACGTTACTTACAAAAAAGGGGTAACGGGAATAATTGATCACATGAGCCCACCATAGAAACCCGCACAAGCGACCCGTTGGCTAGTTTCTTAGATCTCCACCGTTCAGAATCCTCTTTTAATTTGACGGCGGAAATGCAACAAACTTCTGAAAGCCACAAGGTATTTAACCTCCCGCGCCACAAACCTGCTCTATCCATCCAGACCGTCGGATGGCTTTTGAAAAAAAGGACGGTTGTGCTTGATATCGCACAGCCATAAGGCACCGAACTTTAAGGCGCGATGAGGGTGGTTTTCGAATCTGTCCCACCACCATGTGTCGCTCTTTATATGGAATCGTTGTCCATACTCCAAAACCAATTTCTTATGGAAAGCAGTGCGAACTCATGAATACTGCTCCACCTGCTGAATACTCACCATACTATAGAAATTAGGGTGTGGAAGCCCCTAACTCCACTGCCGATGATTATTCACTAAAGATTTTTCCTAGATTGGGGAAAACTTTTGCCAAACATTGAGGATAACAAAGGAAGAGATAAAAAAACCTCCATTATCAACCAGGGCCATCCTTTTACCTGTTTGCCCCAAAAGAACAAAACCAGCCTAGTTCTCCACGCGAATCCGACAGGGAAAACTAATCCGATAACTGAAGGAACAACTTTGCCGCCACTTCCACTTTGATGAAGGACCAATAACCGGAGAATGATCTGAAGAGGTGAAAAGTATTGTCTCAAATCAATCCGTGAAGCAATGGCGCCCAAAGGGCAAATCATGAGGCCAAGGAATCATTGGCTGGGTACACTTAACCTTTGCAGGAAACCCTCCCACTATGACGGACCACCTCAATATCCTCTACCGCTTGGTTATCACAAAGAACCTTTAAACAATTCTGGGGCAAATCCTGCCACTTCTTAACCATCCTGCAATCTTCATTGTTCACCCCTTGCCTGGCTAGAATGTCCACAAGCTTGTTAGAATTTCTATGCACATGATTGAAACTAACAGAACCAAAACCTTGAAGGTGAGCTTGAATCCTTTGATAAACCTGGATTAGTCTCCAATGATTTGAGACTTTCTCCGGTTTGGATCCACAGCTGATTCTTTTTACAGAGTTGATGGTGATTTCAGAGTCTGCCTCTATAATGACATTTGAGCTATGGTTTTTTATCAGAATCTCTAGGCACTGCTCCATCGCCATTAATTCCGCCATGTTATTGGTTGCTTTACCTAAATGGTTGTGGAAGATTAATATGATTCTTCCCTCTTCATTCCTTAAAACTCCTCCAAACCCAACTATTCTGGGATTACCTTTGGAGGCTCCATCAATATTGAATTTCAGGTAGTTTTTCGGAGGAGGCTGCCAGCAATCTTTCTTTGTATTCTTTGTCATTTTCTTTTTTCCAAGCCCTTGCGGAATGATCTTTTGCAATCCCAGTAGTATGAGTGTTCTCAGCTCCATTTTTGAGGGAGGAGTCTCTGGGATATTGCGCACTGTGGTGCTGACTGTTTCCCTTATCTGCTTTAGAATCAAATCATATAGCTTCTGAGGGTTGGCTTTTTCTTCCTTAAAGATTCTCTTATTTCTTTCTTTCCAAACATTCCAGATAATGAATCCTGGTGTGAAAGCCCATGCCCGATTAAGCGCCTCATTCTCCGAAAAGCTCCTCCTCCAATTATTTAGGGTATTTGTGATGCTCCCTCTGTCCCTGTCTGATTGTTGGAAAATGTTAGAAAAGGAATTCCACAACCAGGTGGTGTAAGAGCAGTAGTTGAGGATGTGTTCCATAGTCTCCTCTTGCTCTTCACAAAGCTGACATTTAGAAGGCCCCAAGACGCCCGTTTTTCTAATATTTTCCCAAGTCAGAATTTTATTATGGTGCACTAGCCACATAAAGAGCTTTATTTTCATCCATGCTTGGTGAGACCAGAGTTGCCTCCAAGAATTTTCTGGAACACATGACTCTAGCCCCAGGAGAATATACTTTTCCTCTTTGAGATTGAAGGTACCTTTATTGTTGTTACTCCATCTGAGTTGATCCTGCCCCTCTGTGACCATGATCATCCTTTGTTTGAAAATTCTTCTCAGTGATTCTGCTTTTGCTGTTATGAGGTTGTTATTTCTATAATCAATGTTACTCCATTTTCTCCACTTGTCCTGACCCTGAGGGATGTTCTAGAAATCTTTAACTTTGATCAATCCTTGGGAATTTGTTTCTTGTTTGAGACTTATGAAGTCCTCCTTTAACAACACCAGTTCTTGTTGCCATTTGTCCTCCCAAAAGAGTGCTTGCTCACCATCTCTGACTTCCCAAAAACTGTGTTGTTGCACTATATCTCTATTCTCCCAAGCCCTGTTCCAGATGAGAGAGACCCTTATATCTCCCGACATTCTGATGAGATCATTAGTGTGCCAAGAGCTGGCATATTTTTCTTTCCAGACCCTTGCCCAAAGGGCTTTGGGCTCTTGCACCCATCACAACCAAAGCTTGGCTCCTAGTATTTTATTAAGAATCTCCTGATCATCTAACCCTAGACCCCCATGGCTTTTGGTTTGCAAATTTTCTCCCAGGAAACCACGGCCCATTTCTTCCTTGTTTCCTCCTTACCCCACATAAAATCTCTTTGAATATTTCTAATTTGTTCCAAGATTGCTTTGGGAGCTAGAAGGGCTGATAACATGAAAACCAGGATGGATTGAAGAACTGCCTATGTCAAAACCAATCTGCCTGCCAAGTTCAAGGCTCTGAAGGTCCATTTTTTAACTTTATCCTGCAACTTAATTAGCACAGGTTCGAAAATATTTTTAAGCATTGGTTTGTCTGTGAGAGGTAATCCAAAATATCTTGAGGGGAGGGATTCCCTTTGGAAGCCAAGGATTCTTGAGATATTCCTTTGAACAACAATGTTAGTATTAACGAAGAATATTTTTGATTTTGTGAGATTAACATCCATAACTGAAGCCTTTACAAAAGTGTTGAGGATTTGCTTGTAGGCAATCGCTTCTTTAACTACGAGAATACCTTGCAACATGGTATCATCTACAAATTGTTGGTGAGTAAGAGTTTATCCATTCTCCGTTACTTGAAGACCATTAATTTTGCCCATGTTTTTAGCTTGCTTGATAGCCCTACACAGTCCTTCCATCATGAGGATGAAGAGAAAGGGAGAGAGCGGGTCTCCTTGTCTCAGGCCTCTAGAGGGAAAGAATATAACTGAGGGATTGCCGTTAACCAAGATGGAAAAGCTAGAAGTAGTTACCAGAGCCATTACCCATCTTACCTAGTTGTCACCAAACCCAAAGGTTGTGAGTATCTTCTTGATATACCCCTAATTGACCTTATCATACGCTTTACCAATATCCAGTTGCATGATCATTCTAGCCTCCTTTTTCTTTTTGAGAGAGTGAACCACCTCATGAGCTTGAATAATGTTATCCAAAATTTGTCGGCCCTCCACATAACCAGATTTCTCCTCAGACACTAGTTTAGGGAGGAGGGGTTTGAGTCTGTTAACCACTACTTTGGATTTTATCTTGTAAACAACATTGCATAAAGCTATGGGTCTATACTTATCTGCTGTTTGAGTCGAGTCCTGTTTGGGAATTAGGGAGATGAAGGAGGTATTGAGGGCTTTGAAGATTATTTTATTAACCCTGGTATCCTCCACAACATTGAAAATATCCAGTTTTACTATATCCCAACAAGCTTTGAGGAAATCCACATTAAAACCATCTGGGCCTAGTGCTTTGCCATTCTGCATATCTTTGAGTACTTCGCTAAGCTCCTCTTCAGAAACTGGTCTATTTAGGTTGATATTGTCCTCTCTAGACACTAGCTTAGGGATATACCTTGTAATTTCCTTTATGGAATCTTCCCTGTTTGGATTATTTTCTCGTGCAATGTCTTGAAAATGTTGAACAAGCACTTTTTCAATTTCCTTATGAGTGTTCTGAGTCTCTCCCTTTTTATTCCTTATTGCCAAGATTCTGTTGAATGCCCTATTGGCCATGGTGGATCTATGAAAAAGGTTCGTATTGCACTCTCCTTCTTTGAGCCATTGCACTCTAGATTTTTGTCTCCAGAATATTTCCTCTTGTTTACATAGGTTTTCCCACTCATGGTGAAGTTTTTCAGACTGTTCATTTCTATCATAGTTAAACCCTTCTTGGATCAGATCCTGTTTGAGTTCCTGAATTTTACTTTCCACAGATTTCTTATTCACAAAAATATTTCCGAAATCCTTCCTATTCCAGTCTTTGCGTTTGCTATTAATATGTTTTAGTCTTTTGTGAAGGAGAAACATTTTAGATCCTTGGATTTGTAAGTCCTCAATCCACCATTCTTTGATATTACTCGAGAAGTCCAGGTGTGTGAGCCAAATGTTTTCGAATCTGAAGGGTTTGTTCCTTGGAGAATCCAAACCCTTAATTTCCAATTGTATCATCCGGTGATCTGAGCCACCAAAGGGAAGAATTCTTGCTATAATTTCATTATTTATAAGCATAAGCTCTTCTAATACCAAGAACCTATCTAACTTGGATGCCACCTGGGCTTCCCCTCCTCTCTTATTGTTCCAAGTAAATAGGCCATTCTCTGAGTCTAAGTCAACCAATTTCAAGTTCTCCATGAATGCTAGAAATGCTGATGAATCTTTGTTTAGCACTCTGGTTCCTCCTTTCTTTTCTGAAAGAGATTTTATCATATTAAAGTCCCCTCCCAAGATCCAGGGGATGCCATTTTGTCTGTTCCTAAGATTGGTGAGGGATTCTAGCAATCTGAGTTTTTCCTCTACTCTTTGAGGACCATAAATATTAGTGACTAGGAAGGTTTCAGCCACCCATACTGGTTGAATGCCTACTGAAAAGTAGTTTTTGGATGCCTCTGCAGCTAATACTCTAGCTTTTTGAGGGTTCCATAGAGTGAGAATTCCCCCCGCTATGTTATCTGCTTTAACTTCTAAAAACTCAAATCTTTGAAGCCATTTGCTATGGATTTCTCTTATTTTTTGAATGGAGCTCTTCGTTTCCTGAATGAAGATCATATCCGACGTATCTTGTTTCATTCTAAAACTTAGCATTCTTTTCTTTCTTTTACTACCCAGACCTCTTATATTCCAAGATGTAAAATTCATAATTAAAGATTTGTGAAGGAGTAACTGGTGAGGTCTTTCATCTTACTTGAGTCTATCATCAGCTTCCAACACTCCATTAAAAGCTCCTTCTGCTTCTTTCTTCCTCATTTCTTGCCTGCACTTCTGGTTGCTAAACCTGGATTAGCTTTCATCATTTTCACACCTCTATATTCCTGCACGTCGTTGTTTCTTCCTCTAACTGCCCCCTTTTCCTGGGTTTTCCACATAAACAACTATTGTATTATATTGCATTCATCTTGAGCTAATGAATCTATCCTCGCCCTCGTTCCCTGTTGTGGAAATCCTTCTAGATCTAGCTTTTCCTTATCTAGAATTTCCTGTAGTTCATGATCCTCCATATCTGTTTCGCTCTGGGCCATTTCGTGGTCCATTTCTAGCTCTATTTCATTAGTCATGGTTTCTTCCTCATCATTAATATTTAGTACTGGAGTGTACTTTCCCCCTTTCTCCTTCTCCTTAGGGTCTTTCTCCATAGACTAGTTTTCATTTCGCATGTCTTCCATCTCAGCTAGAGCTTGGAATTTATTTTGACTAGCCCTTTGTCCCTCTTTATGTTGTTGCTTTGGTTCTTTTTTGCTTCCCTTTCCTCTGCTTGAAACTTTCTGAAAGTTTTCAGTGTCGTTCTTTGCTTTTAGTTTACTTTTTTCTTCTTTATTGAAAGGGCAGTCTCTGATCAAATGTCCATGTTCATGGCATTTACGATATCTGAAAGGAATATGCTCATAGTCCACCGTTTGCACCCATTCCTCATCAAAGACTTCCAAGATAACTTCATTCAGAAGAGCTCCTAAAAGGTCCATCTCCACACAAATCCTCGCATAGGAAGTATATTTACCCCTTCTGGTGGATTCTAAGGCTTTGATAAACCGACCCAGTTTATTTCTATGGCCACAAGTAAATCATTTTGTCAATAATCCAGGGGTAGCAAAAAAAGCCTTACCCAAACAGGAACTGAGGTGAAATTCTCCCTCTCTGGAACAAAGTCCATCACCCAAGGCTGCATATAGAGGCCTGTTGCTGCAAAAAAGTAGGGCCCTCCTTCGACTATTCTATCCTTGTCTTCGATGTTTGTAAACACCACTATGAAAAAACCCTTTGACCTAAGGTGAAGATCGATGCTGCCCTTAGGTTTCCAGTGATATTTGATCCAGGTTTGTAAAGCTTTTTCAATCGGCCATACTCCCATGAATTTGCATATGATGGCGTATGTTTACATATGTTCCCTGTGCTCCCGCAGTGTCGGATTATTTAAAACTACTCTTGGAGTGATGTTTGCTCTAGGTCTACACGGTCCCTTTTGATTCACGTCCACTTTTTTGCCTCCCTGGTTTTTGTCTTCTTCCTCCTTGTCCTTAGTGTTGCTCTTTTCCTTTGACTCTGCCCCACCTGTCTCCTTCTCCTTACTTCTGCTTTCTTCTTCCCTTGTACCTCTCACATTACTCAGATGGGTCTTGTCTCTGCCAGCCACAGAACTTTTGTTAGAGGGAGTGGAGCTCCGTCCTTTGCGGGCCACCATTAGTGTCACAAATTGCGTGTTTCAAAGCTCTACGCGATTTTCCGTCTTCCACCTCCTAGTCTCCCCCAACACTTTGTTGTCGTATAACAAAGCCAAGGAATTAATTCGCAATGGCACTATAGTTTAACTTAGCTTTAAAATTTTAATTGATCTAATACTTTGGACAATAGTTTAATATATCATCCATAAATTGTGGTTACTTTATGTTGAAAGACTTTCATCTTATTATACTGGAAAAGTTTGAGAGATAATGTTGTAGAGTTGTTGTTTTGGTTAGATAATATTTTAGAGGAAGGATTTGTTGTGATATTTTTATATGAGTAATGAGGTTTTTTTTTTGTCTATCAATGCAATTTGTTTGGTTTTTTAGATTAATTAAAAGTTTTATATTTTTAATATATTTTTGGATTATTTTTCTATTTAAATTGTTTAAAATTCCATAAGAAATTTAGAAAAATTAGTGCAGTTATAAATTTTAGTTTATAAAAATAATAAAATAATTTATATATTCAAAAATACAATTTAAATATTAGAAAAAATTCATTTTACTAAATATTAAATAACCAAATTTTAATAATAATCCTAAAATAATTAACATAAAAATATAATTTATTTTAAATTAACTCAAACTTGCAGCTCTTAACCTATTTTTGAAATTTTTAAGTATTCAACCACTGATGTTAATTTTATTCTGATAAATTTGACGACAATTTAATCCACCAGTAATTTACCTTTCAATGATTGAAATTTTAAAGGTTTAGATTCATAACATTGAAACTACTTTAGGGCATAGAGGATGAACCGTAATTAAATTGTTTTATTGGAATTCACGTGATGTCCTGCCTCATCGCAGTTTGTACAGCACTTCGTCTCTCATAGAGGAACCAGAAAACAAAAGAAAACGACAAACAAGCTCTCTGTTTCCATGCTACTCCCACATTTTCAATCAATTCAATGCTGGTCCCCGGATTTGCAGTACTGTATTGGTCCCAATTACTGTTCTTGGAAAAGGATAAATAAAATAATGGTAAAATTTACTATAATTTAGTGGTTAGTTACTTTTGGTTGTTATTAATATTTATTTGTCTATTCATCACCATTATTTAAAGAAAATTAGATCATTTGTAAAGAAAACCAAATCAAGTGTGCTTTTAAAAGAGACAAACTTTCACTCTTACGAGATATTTAGATATCTCAAGCCTGAGACCTTTAACCTATACCTATTTCATTGAATTAGAAAAAAATGATGTCTTAATAAAAAATAATAAAACATAAATATTCATTCAATAATATATTTTGATTATATTTTTTAAAATAAGAAAAGAAATTTGAAAAATAGTATCGATTGACATCTATATAATTGTATTGTATTGATTATCTATATATTCTAACATATGAAAGATTATTAGATGGGTTTTCAGCAGTAAAACTGCAGGCAGTAAAGAAAAATATTTAAAAACTTCATGGATAGATTTATCTGTTGAAAGGAACTTACGTACTGTAAGTCAATGGCAGATGTGTACATCGCATTATTTAAATAGTTGGTGTCAAATAAATGTACTATTGCATATAAAAGGACAGACAGATTCTGATCAACTATTCTTTGGACAAACGATTGCTATTGCACAGATCGCGTTAAGTTGGTCTCCTGTCTACCGTCGCCATAAGTCTTGCAAGCGTTACGATAAATGGAGTCGATGGCCTAAGCACAGTATTTAATTAATGCGTGGCATTTTTTTGGTTGGATTGAAAGTTCTCAAAGTCTTCCAGCATTGTAATTTATCTTTTGAAATCAATAAAATAGAAGTTTGTTTTTGAAATCAATAAAAGTAGAAGTTTGTTTTTGAAATTGTTACTTATCATTTTATGATTTCCTTCTTTCTTTCTTTCTTTTCTAGAATGAAAAAGCAATTGTATTATATTGAGTCTGTATAACAACATTATTATATGCAGATTAAGAAAACATAAGACATAAAATCAGAGGATGAGGATTTCAAGGATACCACCAACGCTAACTGGGAACAAAAACAGAGGAAGATATAGCCATTCAAAATCATACAGATGCTAGGGAAAAGCAAAAGGATGAATATATACAGATCAGAAGGACAAATAGAAAGAGATTAAAAACCCGGGATAAAGAAATCCTGAATGATAAAGTACTCCTTGCCATCTGAAGCCTTCATGGACCATGAACTTGAACCAAGATGAAGACCCAAAAACAGAGGAAGATATAGCCATTCAAAATCATACAGATGCTAGGGAAAAGCAAAAGGATGAATATATTCAGAAGGACAAATAGAAAGAGATTAAAAACCCGGGATAAAGAAATCCTAAATGATAAAGTACTCCTTGCCATCTGAAGCCTTCATGGACCATGAACTTGAACCAAGATGAAGACCCTCCTTTGACAGGCAGTGGGCTTGCTGGTTCTGAACTCTGTAGATGTGCTGAATGGTACACTCTCTCATAAGTCCCCAAAAAAACATAATCCTATCCATCCACACTGTGAGGTGAGGGCACCTAATGAAACTTTTACCATTGACATGATCGACCAAAGTTTTGGAGTCCCCGAAGATAGAGATGGCATGAATGTCAAAAAAGATACAGAAGGCGAGAAGACCCGCAAGGGCCTTCGCCTCTGCCAAGCTGTTTGTTCCCTTACCTGCATTCCAAGAAAGACTATATTGAAGGTTCTCGTCCATAATTATGACCGCCCCATAGCCGCAAGAGTTTTGTTGGGCAGCGCCATCAAAAGAGGCCCTCGGGTGCATGAGAAGAGAATCTACGTGCCCATTTCTGCTGACATCTTTCGATTTTGGAAACTTTTTGGGGATTGAGTCATATATGAGAATTATGTGTTGTAAAATATCCTTGAGAGGCTCCTTTGCTTCTTTGAAAATTATATTGTTCCTCCATCTCCAGGCACACCATAGAACAATTATAATGATCGATCTCCATGATTCTCTTTGCCTACTCCACCAATCAAAAGCAGCCTGTGTAGAAGCATGAGAGACAAGACGGAAACATAATAGAATTGCCAACTCCTGCCATATTTGCTGAAAATAATTGCATTGGAAGAACATGTGAAAATTGGTTTCCTCTGCTAATTCGCATATTAGGCACCTGTTCGGCCCATGCCACTTCCTTCAAATTCTCCCAGGACGGGTTTTTATTATAAAACACCAACCATGAAAAGTATATAAATTTGGGAGAGCATCATGATCTCCAAAACGCTGTTGGGAAAGTGGGATAAGAGTGCAAAGACTTCAAACCAATCATATCTTCATAAATATCCTTTACACATACTTGCATATTTGCGTTTGGTGGATTCAATACTAAAAAGTCCTGCGGCCTAGACCAGAGAAACCCGCAACTTCTCAGAACGTTCCTTACTGAGTTCCATTGAATTAACATAGACTCTGGCAACCCAAGATCATCAGCCGATTTCCATATAGGGAGAGGACCTTGCCAACTTGCAATCAACTTATCCCACGAGAAGAAACCTTTACTATGGATGAAGAAAAGGATCCTTTTGGGAATTGATATGCTCTCGCGCTCGCTCATGATGGGATATATTCCGATAAGGATTCTATTACCAAATTTAAAGCACCACTTCAAGTTCCTTAAGAAGTAATGCTCAATTTTACGGAAGCTGAGCCAGATGGCAGAGCCATACTTTGCACCAATCCTCCCTAAACGAAACCAATATTCCATGCCTTTTCCTTTCATGTATTTCATCTTAATGGTGTTACTCCATGGACCACCCCTATAGATACCCCTCCACAGAGATTTTCACAGGAGCGCTATCCCGAAGGTCCTCAGATCCAATAAACCCCATCCACCTGTAATCTTTGGTCTAGAGATCTTTTCCAAAGTAGTGAGATGATATTTTCCTTGAGCTGAATTGCCGCCCCATATAAAATTTGCAGTGATCTTGTTCATTTTCTGAATGGTGCTTGCCGGAAGGAAGAAAATATGAGCCCAATATACAACAAGTTGCGAAAGAACTGCTTGGGTTAGGATGATTCTTCCAGCCAGAGATAGACATTTATATTCCCAGGCAGATATCTTTTTATAGTATCTATCAATAAGCCATTTCCAATCCTCTTTAGAGTACCCCTTTGCCATTTCTTGTTTTCTTATGTTATTTTAAATATTTTGATATTTTCTGCGACTAGAGGTTCATCTTAGGTTTAGAGATTCGTGTACCGGTTCATGTAAGAGGTGTAGCATGTGGTAAATGACCAAGGGTTCGTGTAAGAGGTGTAGCATCTTGTAAATGCCTAAGCAGTGTATTTCTGATTGAAAGTTCTCAAATCTTCCAACATTTTAATCCTTTTTTTGAAATCAATAAAAGACAGAAGTTTTTCAAATTGTTGAGCACGAGGGTTCATGTAAGAGGTGTAGCATCTTGTAAATTCCCAAGGATTCCTTTAAGAGGTGTAGCATCATGTAAATGCCCAAGCAGTCTATTTCTGATTCAAAAGTTCTCAAATCTTCCAACATTGTATTCCATCGTTTGAAATCAATAAAAGGGAGAAGTTCTTCAAATTGTTCATCATGAGTTCTGTGAGAGGAGATGCTCATATGAGTTGCGTGAAGATCTAGAGGTTCGTGTAATAGTTAGTGTATTCATCACATAAGATATAGAAATTGCACAACAAGCTTCATTTTCTCCTTCTGAGAAGCTCGTGCCTCAAATTCGTATCAAAGCGAGTAACCTCTATTTTTCCATAAATATCTCTAAAAACGGAATCTTGAAGAAGATATGTTTCTTTCTCAGAATTTGATATGGAAAATATATTTCACTATGCATGGTCATCACATAGACCTAGAGATAGTAGAAATTCAACCTTCAGCCCGTTGGGCTTTACCTTCAATAAGTCCATCAGAAGTCTATTTTGACCTGTCTATCTTTCATTTAAGAGCTATCACACGAGTCACAGTTAAAGAATGTGTTAGCCAGATACAAGAGAATGTTGAATCTATCCAGACCATCTCTCTTCTGAATCCAAAGAAACTACAAGAAGAAGCTCAGAGACATGGTACTTCATACTTACATCTTGGTTGTATAAGAGTGGGAATCAATGCCTTAACCCATAGAGGATTGAATACTTATGTCTTAGCAACAATCAGGGATTTAACTCACAACAAATATACAGACTCCCTAATCGGAGGTATTGTTGCTCCCTTTTCAAATGGTCCAGTCTGGTTTGACTGCCATCCTAACTTTTCAGTATATGTCTCTCATGAACAGTGGGTTTGACATGAAAAGAAAAAGAACAAATATTGTAGTACATACCAGAGGATGTTTTAGACATAAAAATACTCTCTATCCTTCCATCCTACATACACCGATCCAAGAGTCTAACTACTGTACCTTTGTTATAACTCATGCACATAACCAGAAAATTGAACATAAGACTATCAAGTGGGAAGATCTGAGTTTTCTGGAAAACTGGGTAGTTGACTTAATGCAATCTGAGAACATTCACAATATCACGACTACTGAGATTGAGAAAGGACCCTCCACGACTACACTATCTTTTCCTAGAATGTCTACTATTGACAAAAAATGAATTCAAGAAGCCTCTGTAGCTTCAAAATTTGATCATTCACCTTCATCTATAAATACTCCACAACTATCTGTAAATAGTTTGCATGTTGATTTATTTTAGCTCGCCCAAATGTTACAGTTTCCCTCATTAGAAGTCAAGTGTCCTCTTTGCAAATCACTAGTCCATCTACAGTCCCTTACCCATCTAGAAATGCATCAAAACCATAATCCTAGGACTCTTGAAGCTTCTCCTGCCATAGGCTCTATTTTATGGATAGTCATGTCTGCTTGTTTTCTTGCTGATTGATCAATGAATTTCATGGCTTAGAGGACAAGTTTTTATCTCCTTGTCGAGCCCTACTTTGACTTGATTTATTAATGTTTCTTAAATGTTTTTTCTATCATTATCGGTCTATAGTCAACGTTAGAATATAATTGATTAATCTTTGTTCAAAATAAAGTGTCGTAAAGTCTTCCTTTCCTTAAAAAAAATTTATCATAAAAGTCTTCTTTTCCTTCGAAAGTGAACTACCATAAAATTCTTTGTTCTGATTAAAGATTGCTTGATTGTATGTGCATAGTTCTCCTTTTGTTCATATTCACATTAAGGAAATAAAAAAGAAATACATGCATGTTGCATTGAAAAAAATTTGTGTGTGCTCATAGGAATAGTGTAGGGAAATTGCATTAGATTGTGCTCTTTGCTCTTTGATCGAAATAAATATGATTGTTCTATCCCTAGTAGCTAGGATTTTCATCGTTAAATTGAATGGAAAGAATGCTTATCATGATAGTTGCAGTCCTAGGAATTTCAGAATACATCACATGGAAAACATGAAAGACAAATTCCTAAGCAAGATTAGCTTAAAATTAACATCAATTTACCTAATGGAGCATTGTTATTAATGAAAAACATTTAGTGGTTCTAGGCTAGAGACGTGTTTCGGCATTGTAAATCAAAGTAGTTGTTGCTAACTTGTCTATAATACATCCCGAGTGTGATACCTCATTCCACGTACATGAGTATATCATAGCTCGTCCACGTACCTTCGGGTATATAGGGCGGTGTTACAATATGTAAAGTATATGGGAATGCTCTCACTGTGCTATTTTGCATTAGACATCACTTATATGCACTGAGCCTCCATGTACCTTCGGGTATATATGGGAGGACAACACTAGGTTGCTATCCATCCTTAGGTAACCGATTCGGTCGCATTTTACTCTGTGATACACTGAACACAACATTCAGGGAGATTTCCTGCCCGTACTTCTTGGTTTGCTAGGAGGTATTCTGCAGTTCACAGTTGCTTGGTAAACCTTTTGCCTAGCTTACCCCTTTTTGTTTATTTCTTTTTTGATAGTAAAATTAATTAGCAATCATGGAGGAACATCAACCCTTACCCCATCGTTCGTGAAGAATGGCGAGTAAACTACCTTTGCCTCACAAAGCTACACCTATTCGGTCAAAGCGGTCTCACTTAACTAAGTCAAGTACATCAAGAACTCCTACTTCTTCATCTAAATTACCTAAATCATCTATTTTGGTAAGTACTGAGACTCCAGTTACTCCAACCATTTCTGGTACATCCATTTCTGAAGGATAAGTTTCACAATTACCTAAGGACATTAGCACTGATCCTGGTGAAGCAGTAACTGAAGTTGTTCAACAACATGTTGATCCTCAACTTAAAGTTGCTCAACAATAAATTACTTCTGAACTTGAATTAGTTCAACTAGAAGTTAATCCAGAACCTATCACAGTTAAAACAGAAGTTACATCTTAACCTAAAGTTGTTTAGGAACCTCTTTATGAAACTATTGTTCTATTACCCGAACATATGGACTTCGAATTTGAACGTCCAGAAGTTGTTACTTTACTAGAATATGATAAACCAATTACCCCTCAGACATCAGTAACCACTAAAACTTCCACTTTATCAAAACCAAAATTCTTTTATGGAAGAGACGGTGAAGCTCTTCCACCTAGTTTAATTGTTGTCGAGGAAGAATTGGAAGAAAATTCTACAGCTGGAACCCCATTCCACTTCGGAACCAGCCTTTATCTTTACACTCATACTCCTTATTTTATTGCTATGTTTGATCCTGCTTCTTTTCAAGTACGCGTCGATTATTTAGGACAATTTTGGGGTCAGTTAACTATGGTTGAACAGCCATCAACATCACAGACTGTATCATCTGATGCAGCTACGACTGAATCTTCTATCACATCCTCTTCAATGTTTTCTACCACACCTGAGTAACACCTATATGGTGAATCATCCATCCCGGTCGGTTACCAATATTTATCAGGAACCCACTCAGTGGTTGCTTCTACACCATGGTCATCACCCATGTCCTCAACTGGAATTATACCTGGTTCTTCTTTAACGGGAACTCAACAGTTTGATCATGCATATCAATATCAAGCTAGGAAATTGAGTCAAAAAAGACCTATGTATCCATTACATATTGGATTGCCACCATATGGAGAGCAATATGCTTATTCACCTTATCCTCCCCATCCCGGGGGACCATCATATGGTAGTATCCCGCAATATTCAGGTCAATCTGGAATTCGAGTTTGTGAATGGAAACTAACAATGCCAGTTCAACAAAGTCTTGTTTATGTAACACAACAAATGCAAACTGTATCAGCTATTCCTGCTACACTTGTTGTTACCATTGTACCATAGTCACAGGTTCAAACTGTTGTATCTCAACCGGTACAAACTGGTCCTTCTACCTCGCAACCAAAAACTTCAGGTGAAGAAGTTCAAGTTTCTCAAGTTGTTTTACAACAACCACTTGTGTCCGGGGTTCAACAACCTCAAGTTAGTATACCTTTATCTAGACTTACTCAGGCTTCCACTGGTATAGTTTATTCACAACCTGGCCAACCTTTCATTGTTGGGCAACAACAACCGTTAAATCAACAACAGTTGTACTAACAACAACAATAGTTGATTCAACAACTGTGGTAGCCCCAATTTCAACAGCTTCAGTTCTAGCAATTCCAACCCCAATTTGGACCTGCCCAATAGGTTCAACCTGGGTTTGGACCGTATCAAGCTTACCAAGGTCCTAGTCAACAAGTCTTTGCAAGTTATGGACAACCACAAATTAAACGTGGTTATCAACAACCACCTTATGACAGATTTGTTCAACAACAACCTTATCAAGGTTACCAAATGCATATGCCCTATGTTGGTATGCAAAGACCTATTGCTCAGGGAATTCCATCATATCCTGGGTATGCTCAACCTGACCTGAATTGACAGTTTCTATTTTTATCAACTTTAGAATTTCCATATTTAAACCGGCTCACTAATGGTCCAATCTTATATGCACCTTGGTGACCAGTTATTTTGTATAAGTTACCTTCTGACATTCTGAAATTCAATGTAAATCCTAGAGAAGACCCATCAGATCATGTCATGACCTTTCATTTGTGGTGTTCATCAAACTCCTTAAATGATAATTCAATTAGAATCTGTATTTTTCAAAGAACATTTATTGGTCTTGCTACTATGTGGTACATTGAGTTACCACGATTTTCTTTCGACAACTTTATGACTTTAGCCACCATATTTTTGACCCACTTCCAGTTACCTATCAGATGTGAGATTGGATTGGAAATCCTAACCAGATTTAAATAGACTACTCCTACCCATATATTAGATCATATTCATGAGTGGCAACGTCATCATTGAATGGTTAAGACATATGTTCCTGATCAAATTTTGGCTCAGTGGATCATAAAGTCCTTGTTTCCATCAATCACCGAGGATGTGGCAAAAGGTAGAGCTGTCACAAAAGAGCAAGCAATTTCTCATGCCCAATATTTGGATTTTATTTATACACAATCTGTCATGCTCTACAACAAGATTCCCAATGCACCCTGACTAGCTTTCACTATTCCTCCTCCTCCATAATCGAGTAAGGACTCTCATGCTGACAATGGTGTGATCAGTTCTTTGAGCATGCAAACGACAGGAAGACCATCTGGTCAAACGCTTGCCATTACTAATCAAACTATCAGTGCATCAGAAAACTCTCTTGCTTCCGAAGTCAATGCCATGTCATCTAACAAAGGAAAAAATAAAAAGAAATGAATAGGCAAGAAGAAGGGGAAAAACATGAAGAAACAAGATAATTCCCCGCAAGAGAAATCATCTGAATCCTCTACATCGGAAAGGAAACCTAGTTATCCATGTCTAATCTATAATGATGAGCATTTTACAGGAGATTTTCCACACCGCTAAGGGGTCTCTAAGCTTCTATAGACTTCTAACACATCTATAGTGTTGAGTAATCTATTTCCAACCCGGACACACATTTGGTTGCAACAAACCATGCTTCCACATCCCAGGTACTCATGTTATCCATCACAAAGCCACAAAATGAAGTTTTGGTGTTAGTGAGAAATAAATATTACGGAAATCCATCGACATCGTCAAATAATCAGACCACTGATCAACCTAATCCTTAGACTTTGACTTCAACTAAAAATATTCCACCACCTATTGCACTAGAATTTACATCAAAACCACCAAAGGGAGTTGTGCATAAATCGACATTTAACCTTCGAGCTTGAGCAGATCAGAATTATAACATAGTGGAAGGTCTTGCTCAATGAACTTCTGCTATGTCGACACTTGAGGTGTTACAAAACTATCCTTCCTAGAAGCAGGCTTTACTATCAGCAATTGGGGGAATAGACCCTATGGATTCCAATCTTGTGGTTTTCAACCATGTGGGATATACACCATAGTTACAAGTGCAGTTAGCTTTCCTAATTCAAGTAAAAGCTCTCAATAAGAATGTTCACCGAACCATTATTTATGAGGGGGCATCTAGTTGAATTATGTCAATGAGCTGCTAGAAAACACTTGGTTCACCGTCATTGTCATGATCACCAACCATGTTAAAAGATTTTGACGGATGAGCATATACTTCTTGTGGGATTTTGAGTAACCTGAAAATCAAACTAGGGGGGAAAATAGTTACTGTTGAGGTTAAGGTAGTTGACGAACCCCTCTATTACAACATTTTAATGGGAAGGCCATCGGTATATGCTATGGCTGCTATGGTTTCCATGTACTTTCGTACTATTGCATTCCCTCATAACGGTGGAATCATAGTTATCAATCAACTGGCCTTCATTGCAAATAGTTCACAAGATACGGGAAGAATTCCATTGGTACACGGACCCTCGAAGTGACTTCAAAGTGTTGGAGTAGGTCTCTTTAAAGATCCTTCCCTAATGGGTACTTTTACACTACTGTCACCATCTGATTTGATAGAAGTGGCGAGAGTAGAGGCTTGCAACATGATTTCCTCCACCTCATCTGATTTAAGAAGGATTACCAACGATTTATAAGTTGATAGTAATACTGAGGTTATGCCACTAAGCCCCATTGAGCTAGCATAGCAATCAATTTTTTTTGCTTGTGCGACAAACCCAAATCCACTTTCACCAATTGTATGGGTAGATCGTTCATTAGAATATGGTACTTATTCAAATCCTTTCTCACGTATACATTCTACAGATGAAGGAATTGTCTAATCAATGACAATAGGAGAAGAACCTTGGGAATATTATCATCATCGTTCCCATCTTTGAGATGACATCGAAGATTATTCAAATGAACTAAACCAGCCTTTGGTTGTTTATTTCCTTTTGAATTCAGTTTTCATAGACATAGTGGAATCCGAGCGAAACCTGTCAAATATTGAAGAAATGATTTCTATTAATATTTCGACCAAGCCTAATGTTGTAGAAAACATTCATGCCAGAAAATCTTGTTCTCCATCAGAACTTGAGAGTTACCATGCTCTCTTTCTTGAATTTTGAGATATATTTGGATGGTCATACGAGGAGATGCCAAGCATTGACTCTAGTATTGTTGAACATGAAATCAAAATGTACCCTGATGTCAAGCGAGTATGACAATGGCTTCGACCTGTTGATCCAAATAAAGCTGTTGGAATTAAAGCAAAAGTTGAAAAACTTTTGGATGTTGGTTTCATTTACCATGTACCTCTTACTGACTGGGTTTCCAACATTTTTCTTGTCATGAAGAAACAATAGATGATTCGAGTGTGCGTCGATTATAAGGATGTAAATCATGCATGTCCAAAAGACAATTATTCTACTCCTTTTATCAACCAGATTATTGATGAATGTCCTAGATGCGAAATATTCTCATTTATGGATGGTTTTTCCAGCTACAATCAAATCAATATCCACCCACAGGACCAATCTAAAACAAATTCATTTGTCCATGGGGCACATTCATGTATAGGAAACTCCCATTTCGTTTGAAGAATCCAGGGGCCACATTTCAGAGGGAAATGAACTATGCCATCCATGACATCAAGCACATTTTTCAACCTTACCTTGACGATTTACATGCTCATTCATGAAAGCGGACTTATCACCTGTAACATTTGAGAGCAATATTTTTATGGTGCCGACACTACAAGATACAACTCAATCCACACAAATGTGTGTTTTGTATTAGTTCTGGTCAATTGCTTGGATTTGTAGTGTCTAGAGAGGGGATTTGACTCGATCCATTAAAGGTTTAGGCAATTATTGATTTTCCTCCACCTTCAAATATTTTATAGTTATAGAGACTCCAAGGGAAGGCTCACATTCTGAGGAGGTTCATTCCTAATTATGCAGAGATGGCTAAAGTTTTTACATGTCTTTTGAAAAAGGGGATATCCTTCCATTGGGATCAGGTTGCTCAAGCTTCTTTTGATGCTCTTAAACATTCCTTGATTAGAGCATCATTAATGTATTCTCTGAATTGTCAAAATGACTATTACTTGTATCTGACTGTTGTAGATACAACCATTGGCATGGTTTTAGTCCAAGAGGAAAATGGGATTGAACATCCAATTTATTATTTGAGCCGTAATCTCACTCATACAGAAAGTAAGTACTATTATGTCGAGAAAATAGCTTTGGAAGCTATGCAAGCTGTTCAGAGATTTCGCCATTACATCCTGCTTCGGAAGACCACTGCCATTTCGGATTACAACCTTATGACATAAATTTTGTCACGTCAATTTCTGGGGGGAAAATACTGAAAATGGATAGTCATTTTGTAAGAGTTTGATCTGGAATTAATCAAGTCCAAATCAAAGAAATCTCTAGTTTTCGCAGAGTTACTTTGTGACCTTCCATTGACCTCCATTGATTCAACATTTGAACCATCGATTTTGGATGAGTCTCTATTTCTGATATTGTCATCTCACCCGTGGTATGGATATATACTGATCTCTCTCCAGACCCAAACTTTCCGGCCTGATACCTCTCGCTTGAAACAATGACATATTTGATACCAAGCCAAATATTATCTGATCATTGGCGACACCTTTTACCGTCATGGTATCAATAAAATTCTACGGAGGTGCCTAACGAATGAGGAAGCTGAGAAAGCATTAAATGATTTCCATTCAGGTTCCTGTGGTGGACACTTATCTAGATATGCAACCGCATAGAGAATTCTCTACGATGGTTACTTTTGGCTAACTATATTTAAAGATTATATTATTTCTGTTAGAATTTGTCACGCATGCCAGATATATGACTGAAAAACCAGATTACCACCTACACCACTGCGTCCAATCGTTGTTGTTGGACCATTCGCCAAATGGGGCATTAACTTCATGATATGTAACCCCACCTTGGCTGGGGGGCATGGGTATATTATAATCGCCCTTGACTATTTTACCAAAACGTGGCAAAATGACTGCTCTTTTATTTTTTGTTGGACACCTAATCCTAATGGGTTAGTGTGGAAGCCGAATGGACCAAAGCAGTCCAAGAGGCCTTGGGATCTGAAACCCAAGAGTCACATATTTGTACTATAAATGTATATCTATTGTTAATAAAAAAAAGTACTGCATGATTTATCCTTCCTATCTCTCTTACTTTCCATGTGTGTTTAACATGGTATCAGAGCGGGCGATCTCCTGCCCTGCTCATATTTGAGCCACTTCTTTTATGGCCTCTCCTTGCATGTCAGAACTACAGACATTTTCCTGTCCACTAAATTTATGGCAAGTTATGCCCTCATTCTCTTTCTTTCAACCGTTCTGGCTTGTCAGCGTCTCAGACCTCCTTGAGCATAACAAATCTATCACTTCAACCTGTAGTGCCACCTATTATCTGCCATCCCTATTAATGATGCATGTGATTCTTTACCGATTTTTATGTTGCTGATACATATAATTCTTAAAAGAAATTTGGAAACGGCTCATAACATTTACCAGCGATGATGATATATGTTATTTTCTATGAGAATTCTCTGCATCAATGTTCTGTCCTCAGACTGTCAAATCTTTGCCAAGCGTTACACTAGCATTCTCTGCCTTTCTTTTGTTGCATGAAACATTCTCTGCCATCACTATTTATTGGCAGCAGTTAGAAAATTCTCTCTTCCAGGAGTTGTAGCCTATTTTTGTGAGGGTTTACAGGTCAAATAAGTGGTCACTACCATTGCAAAAGCGCAACTATGCCTCAATGGCTACCTAATATTCATCGTGAGTTACTCCTCTCTGTCTCCACTCAGAAACGCCCCTTTGTCTGTCAGATGTGATTTTTGGGTACTTGATTATTTTGGCAGGGGTTTTTTATATTCTTTAGGCATTATAATACTGAGCGCTCCACAGCCCTGGGCTCTCTTCCTCATCTTGAAGCTTTGGTCTACAACCGCTAGCATAATGTTTCCTGCATTGCCTCAATGCTTCAGTTTTTTCCCTACACGTTGTAACTAATCTTGAGGCTCCAACACCTCCCCGTCGACGTCACAGGTTTGAATCACCGCGCTTCGGTTTTCCTACCGTCGTCTCCGGGTCCCTACTGAATATTGTGTTGGTTGAAATTCTCAAG
The DNA here is from genome assembly GCA_031772625.1 of Pinus tabuliformis. Lineage (NCBI taxonomy): Eukaryota > Viridiplantae > Streptophyta > Pinopsida > Pinales > Pinaceae > Pinus > Pinus tabuliformis. The sequence goes on along the minus strand of CM062810.1, from coordinate 667,168,457 downwards.
TGGTAAAACTCAAATTCAAGGTTCGAGCTTCTAAAGGCGAGTGAATGGGTGTTGGTTAACTTTATATCGACATTTGGGAATGACTTTCACACTCTAAGGTTGTGTGACTATCAATTCATGGATTTGGGAATCTGTTGTAAGGAATTAAATAGTTGAGCATGTGCAGTGCTACTTTGGAACTTGCAGCATTGGAAGAAATCATCGATGCTTTTGAGGACCACGGCGTCAACATCGAGTTTCTAAACGTTATCCTGGAATTTGAACGTTCTCTATGTCCCTAGAATCTATTCGTTTCCTTTGTAAAAATACATCAAGTCTGCAAACATTGTTCGAGCCTTTGAAGTTTGGAATTCAAGATTATTGTGAAATGCATGAAATTTGAGGAGGAATGTTGAGAAATGTGTTGAAGCAGTAAGTTATTTACAAGTTGACTGCATTGTATTGGTCGAGCATTTAATGTATTGAACACTGTGAAGGTTTGTCCCTCTGCTAGAATTTGGAATGTTAGCTGCGTTGAAATAATTGTGTTGGCTGCATTGTAATGACTGTGAGACCATGTGCTCGGAGGTCTACATCTAACTGGTAAACTGCTCAACAGTGTCGTTGTGGTAGTGTGAGCTAGAATACCAGTCTAGCGATAATTGTTCGTTGTATTTTTTGGCTTGACTGCCATGGAAGGTAGTGGCTATCTTTGTTGACTAGTATGTTTAAAATTGTGCCACATGATTCTTACATTTAAACTGTGCATTTGAACTGTATATGCGGTGTTTAATGGTGGAATGGAAATGGTTGTTCCATTGCGATGTCTTCTTGGACTGTGCTCCGCTCTATATGCTATTCATTATTTAAATCATGTTCTGTGCACTGGAGTGTTGTTTATGCATCGAAACTTGACCTGAATCACATCAAAGCTCAGAAACGCCCCTTGGAAACAATGAGCGTGCCACTCTGGACTCATTGGTTGTGCAATATTTGAAGCATCAGCATCGATAGTGCCCTACTCCTATTACCACTCTTCCTCCATTATCTTTGTTGCATCCACATTTATACACGTATTGCTACTGGAAGTCATGCGGGAGAATTGAAGATCTTTGATACAAACAGTGGAAATGTGCTAGAAAGTCATTCTTGCCATCAGTCACCGATAACTTTGGTTCAATGTACATCACGTGAAACTGGAAGCTGGTCCCCTTGCGTGATAAACCTGTTTCTTGCGACGGATCATTCTACACTCACTGTAAGTCGATAGCTGATGAAACGAATGGCGTCCATGGTATTTCAGGAATATTAGAGCAAAATACCAGCCGTGGCTGCTTCCGGCTGAGAGATACCTCGGCCCACTTTGATAGGAAATCATTCGAGGAAAGCAAGTCGTTCCATTGCTGGCAAACCAGGCGATACCTATACACAAACTCCACAGGCAGTCGGGCAAATATCTCCGTTTGAAGGTCAGTAGGAGCTTCGTTGAACCATGAAACAATTTGAGCTGTGTTTTCCATGTGCATATCTATAACATAACTGAGGTGAAGATTTGTGAATGCCTGCCTCAGAAATTGAATATACTTTCTGTTGTATTGTGCAAACTAGAATAAAAATGCTGTAAGGTTTGGGTTCGTGTTTTTTGCTTGCTCGGCCTTCTTCAAAGCTTCTATTATTGTATATTTGAAAATTGGATTTGAAGGATATTTTCGGTTCAAAAGAGTCAGGGGTTCAAATCTTTATTTGCTGCAAGGTGCTGGTGTAAAATTCAAATGTGAATTCTCTCATTCAAATAGTGTCCAGACTTTTATACTTGAGAGATGACATTGAGATTAATTTGTATAAGGTATTTTCTGTGGTTGTTTGGGAAAGGTTCTAGTTAAAAGAGGACGTGTTTCCACCTGTGTAAATTGTTGGTTGAGAATCTTTCTAGTTGAGTCTAATCAATAGTGCAGAAAGGGGCTAATTCCCTTTAGTCTCTTTGTTGTACGAATCACCCTTGCTGTGCATCAAAAGTTCCAACTGTTGTGTTCACACCATATTCAATCCAAGTTCCAAGCAAGTTTGCAGTTGCTGTTGCCCCAGTTGTGGTATTAAAACCCATTATAGTGCATTTCGACTGCTGCATAAAGATTTTGGTGAGCTGATTGTTGCACACTGATCATTTGCTGACATTTATAAAGGATATTGCTGTGTACTGTGAGTAGATATTACCTTTCTGCATTGAGTAGTAGTTGTGATCAGTTTTTAAGGTGTAAATCAGACATTGAAGAAAAATGGCCAGAACCAGTGATGTATTACAGTTCCTTAAAACTCTGATATTATCTACTGTTGATGACACATTACAAATCAGTAAAGGATCTCTCTCAGAAATTCAGACATGTCTACAAAATGCACATGAAAAGATCAATTTTTTTGCAGCTTGAATCACAGCTACAGTAAGAAGAGCTACATCAAAATAGACACCATTCTGAACCTGTTTTTGTTCAGAACATTGAGACAACCACCCATCAGCAGCAAGTCAATAATGTTACTGTTCATTCAAATAAAGCAGCAGTTGTATATGCAGATGCAGAAACTCAGTCTGCACTTCCCAAGCCCATCATCAGACCTTGGGAACAACTTGTCCACAACAAGCACAGAACTGGTCTTGGATATGACAAGGACTTGTCCTTTCATATTCCATACTATGTCAAGCCCATTCAGTTTCAGAGTGCTGGATTCATTTATGACAGTTCACCTGCTCCTCATGACAGTTCAGCTTCAGCTGTTCCAGATTCTGCCCCTCTTCCACAACAACAAAAACAACAAAAACAACAGATCGTGAAATGCCAACACTGTGACCGAGTTGGCCATCTGAAAGATCACTGTTTTGATCTTCATCCATGTGAGCACTGTCATAAAACCAGCCATTCTTCACACAGGTGCTTCAAAAACAAACGTCCTGCAAGAACAAAGATTCATCTTGGATGGATCGCTTCTTGGCAATGGGCATCAACAGCCAAGAAGATATTCCAAACACATGTCAGAACTTCTTCCAGAGTATTGAACAATCTTGCAGTTGAGTTTTCTCCATCTTCTCACCTTGTATCTGACAGGGGGGGAAATGATGGTCATCTACAAGCTTCAAAGTCACATCAAGCGAGCCTGAGCCACAACCTGCCACACCAGTTTCAGTGTTGTAGTCAGAGACGAAGATGCCTGTGAACAGATTGAGAACACTTCCTCTAGCAGAAGACTCCAACTTCTTGCCAGTTTTGGAAGAGTTCCAGGAATTGCATTAAGCATTCCAGAGTTTTTGGTCATCCTTAAACCATCACAGATTGAGAACACTTCCTCTAGCAGAAGACTCCAGCTTCTTGCCAGTTTTGGAAGAGTTCCAAGAATTGCATTAAGCATTCCAGAGTTGTTGGTCATCCTTAAACCATCACAGATTGAGAACACTTCCTCTAGCAGATGACTCTAGCTTCTTGCCAATTTTGGAAGAGTTCCAGGAATTGCATTAAGCATTCCAGAGTTGTTGGTTATCCTTAAACCATCACAGGTTGAGACTTCCCTTTTCAGGTTGAAGTTTTACCTTTTATGCGGGGTGAGACCTCCCTTTTATGGTTGAAGGTTTCCCTCTTTGAAACAATAGGATAACTTCCTCTAGCAGAAAACTTCAGTTTCTTGCCAGTTTTGGAAGAGTTCTGGGAACTGCACTAAGCGTTCGAGTGTTAGTGGTCATCCTTAAACCACCGCCCTTTATACCAACATTTCATATAGCACATTCAGCCTAGTGCTGCTATGCATTTTTTGCACATTTTGTATTACAGCTCTCTTCTTGGACTCATACATAACCCTTCGGATTAAGGGGGGGAATGTTGGACACCTAATCCTAATGGGTTAGTGTGGAAGCTGAATGGACCAAAGCAGTCCAAGAGACCTTGGGATCTGAAACCCAAGAGTCACATATTTGTACCATAAATGTATATCTATTGTTAATAAAAAAAAGTACTGCATGATTTATCCTTCCTATCTCTCTTGCTGTCCATGTGTGTTTAACATTTTTTAACCATGCGGTTTCCCGGGTTGATGTACCACAAGCCATAGTTACAGATCATGGGTCACATTTTCACAATCACATGATGATTCAGTTGACTGCTAAGTTAGTACTGTCACATGATAGTTCTATCCCTTATTACCTGCAAGCGAATTGACAAGTTGATGCCATCAACAAAGTCCTGAAGTGGATGTTTCAAAGAATGATAGGGGTTCATAAACGAAACTAGCATTTAATCGTGTATTCTTCCTTGTGGGCATATTGAACCTCATGAGAAATGAAACTGGATTCACACCCATTTAGTTGGTGTATGGTTTGGAAGCAATCTTACCGATACAATGTGAAATTTCATCTCTCAAACTCGCGATTGACCTAGTACCCAACACTTCTGATGAGGAAGCATGTTTCCTGGAACTAATCCATCTAGATGAAACCTATCATGATGCCATGTTGGCTAACAAAGCGAATAATAAATGAATCAAGGCACAATAAGATAGAAATTTCAAGCCTCATATTTTCTCAGAAGGAGAGCTGGTCTTGCTTTATGATCAGGAAGTTGATAAACTTGGAGCACGGAAATTCGAACCAAGGTGGATGGGTCCTTATATTGTCAAGTGTGTTCTTGAAAAAGGTGCCTACGAGTTAGTAGATTATGATGGGATTTCATTGTCGCAACCCTGAAACAGGTTATACCTCAAACATCACTATCCTTCATTAAGTGTAGTAAAACAAACTATATATATTCTTTCATTGCATGTGTGTGTGTGTGTCATTTAGAGTGTTTCCTGGTTAGTAATCCGTTTTACATTTGTTTCAGATGTCAGAGACTTTAGAACCTTTTGTTGGTTATGCCAATGGTGCTAGTTGTAGTATGCAGAACTTGCCTTCTGCAGCATGGCCTATTTTTGCTCCAAGTGGTGAGTTAGTGAGTTTTCAAGGGATTTGTATCGGTCGATCGACGAACAATATTGCTGAGTATAACACATTTATTGAACTTCTCTCTGATGCCATTTCACTTGGAATTCGCCAAATCATTGTTAGGATAGACTCACAACTTGTTGTACCACAACTAACAAACATTTATAGTCTCTGAAATCTAACAATTTCTCATATGTTCCCTAGAATTCATATTTTGGAAAGGCATTTTGAACACATTCAATATCAACATATTTCCAAAAACTTTAACACATTAACTGATTCTCTAGCGAATTATGTGTTAAATAGAGATTTGTCACACATGTAAAAGTAATATCTTGAATTCACATCATCAATTGAATAAGATTGCATATAACCATAGAAAGCTCTAAAAGTAAAATAGATAGGTTTTTTAAAAGTTTTTACAAAAGTTGTGTCCAAGACACATTTATTCATCTAACCCAAAAAAACGTAAAATTATGCAAAACATCCTAAGTAGATCTAGTGGTGCTCATGATAACATGTCACATTTTATGCTATCATGCGCAAAAGACTCGCCCAATGCTAGGAACACCAATAGTGTGGCATTACAGCCTCATACGTAACTCCTCGATCTGGACATCTGGAATACCAAGGGTTAATCCCACTATGTGATCTTGCTACTCTGCTAAGGTCTCGACCAAATCCAAGTCCTAGAGAACTGCTCTCCCAATGTTTCTTCGTGCTAGCCCACTTTCACCCTGTTGGTGTCCCATAGGTCGAACAGTACCCACATTTGCATGCATAACAATGATTTTAGTTTAGTATTGGAAACATTAAAAACATAAAGACACATAGAAAATTGAAAAATAAAAAAAACACTTTTGTCAAACAATTTACCTATAACACCCCATTGTGCTCCAACTAGTAGAATCAAATATGGATCTCCATGGAAATCCATCCCTGAGTATGGATGCTCCTCTATGACAAGGTTTTGTCGATCGAGCCAACTGAATAACGCAGTGGAAAAAGTTATTGTTGACTCATTCGCATGTCAAGACATCAATTCGACCCACCTCTGCATACGTGGATCTCTAGGACCTACTACACCGAGTGATACATGATGTGGTTGCATCAATCAGATTCTCTCTAAGGCAAAAGCGATTAAGATCGAACCATAGCACAAGTTCTTCACTTTACCACCTTTTACCTTGGTCAGTTTTTCTTTCACTGAAGAAAGTACAGCCTCGGACCAGTTGAAAACTTTTGGCTCTAGACACTCCAGTGCGTACTGCATATATGATCTGTTCGCCAAGTGTAGTGTCACACTGCCAACCAATTTTACGATTGTGAAAAGGATTGTTCTCAAAGGAAAATCACCTACATCCTTGATGCTTATTTTCCCATCCTTGCTAGGCTCTGTACCTTGTCGATAAAACTGTCTAATATAATCTCTCACCGATTAACCTCCACCGGCTAATCCAGAAAGTGAGATGGGGGCACTTCCCCTCGACAGTTCGGTAAGAAAGTAAATATCATCAATGGTAATAGGGACCATCTTGTCGCTTATGTGACAAGTCTAATCCGTCAAATCCCATGCATGAAAAAGGAACTGCAATAGTTCTATTTTCTACCTCATTTCGGACAACTTGAAGTATTTGAGTAACCCACAGTTTTTTAGGGCCTCAACTATACCCGGATTGTTAAGGGAAACCATGCCTTCTTCTTCGTGCTCTATTTCTCACCATGTAATCAACATTTTGATCCGATGAAAGCCTGAAACACAATCATAAGCTTAGTTAGGATCATTTCCATGCAAAAGATAGGACAAGATGGTCCCTATTACCATTGATCATTTCCCTATTACCCATTCTTTTCGTCCCTTTTCAAACTCTCTAAACATGAAAAAGACAGAGTTATATTTGTTGTTAAACTTGTTAAAACATCAAATAGCGACAAACTTGTCCATCGAGACAAGACCAAGTTTCACCTTCGCTAGACTCGTTAAAACATCAAATAGTGATGGATTCCCCTAAAGGTTAGAATTATACAACACGCATATGTTATCCTCCTCAAGCTTGATAAAAATAAAGAGGTATTGGTTAACAATGATTGGGGAAAATGGGAGAAAGGGGAAAACCACTTTATGGTAACATGTCACTCTTGAGCATGACAATTTCACTCCATCACCATGACTATTTGGGTTGGGTTATTAGCTTGATGGATATCACACCGTTGGTCTTGTTTAGTCAATTTAGTTTCCTAAATTGCTTTGCATAAATTATCAACCAAGGCTCGTAAGTTGATGAAGTGTAGTGAACTGTATGTGCTAGTTAACCTTTCTTACTACGTTCTTTTATGTTTTTATATTGTTTTGTTTTGGGGGGTTTCCTCGATTCCTAATGATGTACAGTTTGAATTATGAGAAACTAGGTCTAAATTTCCTAAAGGTGAACTAATCAGATTTTAAGTTAAAGTAAGGAAAAATAGAGTGTCTATCCTAACCTATCATTTAATCCTAAATCAAAATTAAAAGGTGAAGATGTAAGGCAAATTGAAATAATTACAAAGAATGAAAATGGACTAAAGCACTTTTAGCTGTCCAAGCCTCCAATTTTGAATGATAGCTTTCTTGAGATGGAAAACAAGCAACTTATTGTACTTTATAGTTTTAGAGAACTAAATCAAATATGCAAAGAGTAACTAATTTATTTCAATCCTTGTGTGAAGTGAGCGTTCAACCAGTTAGATGACAAAAACATTTATCCACACAGTGCATTGGAAATATGAGCTAAGAAATAAAAAACCAATGAAATAAAATAATAATCAAGCTAATCAACAATGCATCCATGTTACTTTCCCACCTTACCCTATTAAAACAAAACAAGTTTGATTTATGAAATGGATAGGAGAAACAAGACCACACCATCGAATTCTAACATTATTTTACTGAAGAGAATTGAAATAAAGCAAGCTACGAGAATCAACATAGACTACAAACAATGCTTAAAAGTACATAATGAAACTAAGCTGAACATTAAACAAAATAACAAAAGAAAAACCTTCTTCACTACAAGGGCCCTCTACAACTGACTGAGTTGAATTTCTAACTAGCTAAAGATACTCTTGCAAATGATCACTTGGTCAAACACGACTTCATATTATTAATAGGAAAATAAGTTCCAAAATTACAGAGATGTAAGTATGAGCTTAATAAATATATAAATTTGAACTCTTCTTAGTTCTGTACAACTGATATTTAAAGAAATATTCCTAACTGTCTTTTGAGAGAATTAAGCTACAAGTGGTCTCCACGTATTAAAACAGTTCCGCGTAAAGGGTTGATCAGCTACATGTGACTTTAAGTCAACAAGATGGTTACGTGAAACTATTTTCACCGGTGGCTGGTTCAAGTTAATGCTATAACAAAACTGCTGGGTTATTAATTAGCCACGAAGAGTGGACACAGGGTCCTACTGCTCCCAAGTTTCTTCGTTTGACTCCACCTTTGACTATGGTCTTGAGCTGGCCTTCTTTGTCGATCTGGACAAGGTGACTAGGATAGGATCCATATCGTGACCATTCCAAAGATGCCCATGTGGCTAGTTTCCTTGCTTGACACCTGTAACTTGTTCAACCATGGAAGGAGCTATGGAACACACGATTAGATGTAGAATGGGCTATGTTTTGTAGCTAAATTGAAAAAATTTATTTCAAATAGAAAAAACATAAAAGTATAACATGTCAATCATTTAATTTCTTCCTTGAGAAAACATCTATCATTTATGAGTGATGGGGATCCGTTTTTTATGGAAAAACAAGAGAAAGAAGTGAGAAAAGTTATAAAGGAGACAATAATTTTGAGAGCAAACATACCCCCGCTGCAAAATCATTGCATGTCCCCATGCAATTTTGCCAAGACTGTGAACTCTTCTTTCCTATTGCATATGCTCAGATACCTTTGACAGTACATCTAATTTTCTTCTCTTGCTCCTTTTTGAAGTGACTTCCATCTCGGGTTTCTTCATGAGAAGTCTGCATTTAAGGTTGATCATTATTTTGTTCAAGTTTCTATTCTTCCTCTTCAACTTCTCATTCTTCTTGTACCATAGCCCTAAGTGCAGTATTGTATTATCATGAATGGATTTATGTAGTTTTCTTTGTCCCTTTAGGGTTTCATTTTCTTTCTTAATATGCGTGTTCAATATCTCCAACTCATAGATTTCTTGTTTCCGGGAGTCAGTCAGAGTTTCTTGTGGATTGACAGGTTGTTCTGGATTGGTTGAGGATCCTGGATCCATTGAGGAACTTTTCTTTTCTAGAGATTCTATGTAATCATAAATTTGTTGTTGTACTGGACCTATGTCGGCGGATCCTCTACTAGGGTTGCCTTCAAAATGTTGTCTAGGAGAGTTTTGAGGACTATATGTAAGTGGAAAATTTTCAGGAGATGATATTGGAGTTTCTTCTTCTAGATTTATGAACTCCGTTTCCTTTGATAATACCTTCTTCACCATACCTCGGAATCTAGATCTCCTTCTAAGTTGCAGGGGTTTTATGTTTTCCTCCTTTGTACACTTCTTCTCTTTTCCTATCTTTTCCTTCCTCTTCATTTGTTTCCTAATCTCTATCAAATTTTCAGGGATTGGTCGTTCATCATCTTGGTGTAATGGAGATTCAGGTATGTTCTCAATAATTCCACCAGCTTTCTTTTGCATCCTCTTCTTCTACTTGATTTTCTCTTTGATATCCGTTAATTTTTTGGAGATTGGTTCTTCATAATTTTCATGTGATGAAGGCTCAGGGTTCTTTGAATGGTTAGATTAGTCTTCTTTCTCCTACTCTTTCTGAAACTGTCCTTTTCAGGTGATTTTGCTGTCTCTTGGAAATGGTTTCTTATCAGAAAGTTTTCCCAGGTGTCTCCTGTTATTTTCAGATGATACTCAACCATTATTTTGACTAACCCATGAAGGTACATGGTTGTCTGGAGGGATTCTATTTTCTTCTGTACATTTGAAGCCATTCTCCTTAGAATTTTTAGAAGGAATAAAGGGAGGTTGATGTTTCCATTTTCTAGAAAGTTCATCAATAAATGTATATGATAAATGTACATACACCCGAATCTTCCCTTACAGCTAATAATTTTTTGTAATATCAAAAGCATGTTTCTCCATTTATTTTTGAGTGGTGAAATAGGAATTCCTTTTCTAAACACATTGACATCCATACCTGGGTTCTTGAGGATTACCTTCCAAGATTCACTCTGAAATTCTTTGTTTTTTAACCATCTCTCACAAAAGCTGGCAGTTATGTAGCCTCTGCTATGTAATATTTTGTTACTTCAAACTTAATGGCTCCAATCCCTACTTCTGTACCATCAAATGATCAAGCAAAATATTTTGTGATCTCCTTGTGATATCCATCAATTTTTTCAATGAATTTGAGCCATCCTGTCTTCTGCAACATCTGCTTAAGTTGTGGGTACCCTTCCATAAAAATTTCCCCTATGGGCTCTACTCTGACAATGAGTCCCATGGTCTCTATTTTTTAGAATTTGCTAACCTTCAGAATTACTCTCCCAGTATATGAATTGGACTGTATGCGGGTACGACAAAAAAGAACGATGGGTTTGTATGGAAATAAGTAGACAGTGAGGGTTTGGAGAGACATGAATACTTTGGTCATATCATGGTTGTGACTATTAGCAGATGGAGTTATTAAAGACCATTTTAGGTACAGAGTATGGAGATCGTAACGGAGGTGTGGTATGATGAAATCATTATAGACCATTAGGTATTGAATATGGAAGATGTGGTGGAGATGTGGTAGTCAAATCAAATGATGAGCTGTTAATGAGACATATGATCATTTATATTATACATCGCTTATGTTTATGACTCGCTGTTTGAAATAAATTTGCATTTTACCTTAGAACCTAAAATTTTGCTTGATAATTCTTTTGGTGTTGATCCATAGGTACTTTGAGCATGGTTGATCTCCAGAACTTGATTCTTCAATTTCCCTGCATTCATGATTTATTTGTGAGTTGTACAATTGTGCTAGAGCTGGTAAGTAAGTTGTAGCTGCAGAATCAGATTAATTGCAGAATGGAACCAGCTGCAGAATGTGAAAAAGAAGAAAAGTGAAATATGGCTTATGAAATATGGATGTAAAAATGAAATGGAAATGAGTTATGAAAGTGAGATGGAAGGAGATATAAGATAAAATGAAAAATAGGGTGAAATGGAGTAAAACTCTAAAGATAAAATGTAAATGAAAAATGGCGGTGAGATGAAGTGGAACTATAAAACAGAATGGAAAACTGAATGATTTGGAATGAGACTATGAAATTGCAGACTCTATATTGTAAATAAATGTATCTTTTGTCACTACTTATTACAGAAAGAAAATGGAAAATATAGGATGTCAGAAATCTTTGATTTTCACCCTGTATTATTTGTATAAGTATGCCAATCAATGATTCATTTTCAACCTTATACAATTTATTATTATTATTATTGTTATTAATTTTTCTTTTTATGAGTCATTTCTTGGGAAAAATAAATATTAAGTTAGTGGAGAAGAATGATTCTTCTTCACTAGCTCCATTTCAGAGTTATCCTGGAAAATCCTAATGAACTCCTCTCTTGAAATTGGTTTTTGATATATCTTCAATCGATGACCATTCACAAGAAGAGGTACATTTTCCTCATATTTTTGTTATTCTCACTGCTCCATTGTTAAAGACTTCTTCAATCTCATATGGCCCAAGCCAATGAGTTTAAAACTTCCCTTGAAAATCTTTGAACTTTGAATCAAACAATAGTGCCCAATCTCTTGCCTAAAATTTCTTCTCCTTGATATATTTATCATGCAATTTAACCCTCTGCTATTGGACTATACTGGGTCTTTGGATTGCATCTTGTCTAATTTCATCAATTTCATTGAATTGCTACAATCTATGTTTTTGTGCCTCTGATAAATCCAATCCCAATTGGACTGCCATCTTGAAGGTTTTGATTTGAAACTCTATATGGAACAAGACTTGTTTCCCATAAAAAATTTCATAGGGTGTATGTCCCATTGTGTTCCTCCATGTATTTCTATAGGACCATAAGGCTTCAGGGAGCCTTTCTGCCCAGTCGCTTCTATGTAGATGCACAGTCTTAGTGAGAATTCCTTCAATCACCTTATTTGTAGATTCAACTTGACCATTTGCTTGTGGATGATAGGGAGTAGATTTCCTATGTTTGATCTTGTAATATTCCACAAGACCCTCCACCATTTTAGATGTAAATTGAGATCCTTGATTTGTCACAATTTCTCTTGGAACACCAAAATGAGTGAAGATGTCTTCAAAAAGAAAACTAACTATAGATTTTTGATTAGAAAAAGGTAATGCTTTAGCCTCTACCCATTTAGTGACATAATCAATGCATACCAATATATACTTCTTTTGCTTAGATGGAGGATTAATTAGCTCAACAAAATCTAAGGCCTATTTTTCAAAAGGTTCAATTAGTACCTAAACTTGTAGTGGAAGTTCATTTGAAGGAGCCGGTTTCCCTACCCTCTGGCAGCTGTCACACCTCCTAACATATTCTTTGGCATCATTGAAGATGGATGGCCAATAATATCCTCAAGAAAGGATTTTATAGGTTGTCCTATTATCAGCGAAGTGTCCACCACACGGCTCATCATGACATGCCTTAAGAATCTTGGGAATTTCATCTTCCCTAACACATCTTCTTATCATAAGATTTGGGTCCTTTTTATACAACTCATTACTGATCCATGAGTATCTTGCACTTATCTGAATAATTTTTCTTTTTTCTCTAGGAAACAAATGTGAAGGCAATTTCCCCGTGACTAAGTAATTAGCAATATATGCAAACCAATGAGTTCGAGTAGTCACTGCAAAAAGATATTCATTAGGAAACTTATCTTCAACCAGAGTGTCATCTCTGATATTCTGAATTCCAGACAAGAAATCAACAACTGTGTTTTGTTTTCCCAGTCTATCTAGCACAACAATATTGAATTCTTGCAAGAGTAGAAGCCATCTTGTAACTGTACCATTAGTAATAGGTTTATTCATTAAATATCTAATTTCAGAGTGATATGTATGAACAAAGGTTTCACATCTTGTTATATAATGTCTGAACTTATTGATTGCATGAACAACAGCTAAAAATTCCTTTTCAGTTATAGTATAGTTCAGCTCAGTGGGAGTCAAATTCTTTCTTGTATAGTAGATGGCATAGGGAATCAAGTCCTTTAGTCCTAATACAACTCCCAGAGTTGTGTCTAAAGCATATGTTGAAATGTGAAAAGTTATTTTCCAGTTTGGACCTCTTAAGATGGGTGCTTCAAAAATTTTTGTTTTTAAAGTCTTAAATGATAACTCGCAGTTAGGATTCCAATTGAATCCACAATCCTTGGCGAGTAAATTGAAGAGTGTCGATGCTATTTTAGTGAAATTTTCTATAAACCGTCTATAGTATCTTGTGAATCCCAGAAAAATTCAAACGTCATTTTGGCAATTTGGAATTGATAATTTAGAGATGATTTCTACTTTAGATTTATCAACTTTAATCCCATCTCCTGAAATGTGATGCCCTAACACAATACCTTCTGTAAACATCATGAAACATTTTTCATGGATTAGTGAAAGGTTTACTTACTTACATCTTTTAAGAAAATTTTCAAAATTTTCCAAAGCTTCTTCAAATGTATTCCCATAGACTGTAAAATCATCCATATATACCTCTACACAATCATGTAATAGATCAGAAAAAATTCCTAGTACTGCTCTTTGGAATGTTGCAAGTGCATTACATAACCCAAAAGGAAGTACTCTGTATGCATAAGTTCCCCATGGACAAGAAAATGTGGTTCTATCATGATATTCAGGTGCCACCTGAATTTGATTATAACCACTAAAACCACCCAAGAATGAGAAATACTTCTTACCTGCTAATTTATCTAACACTTGATCTATAAAGGGCAAAGGAAAATGATCTTTAAGGGTAGCTTTGTTCAATTCTCGGTAATCAATGCACACCCTCCATTTGCCATTATTTTTAGGCACAATCACTAAAGGGGAAACCCATTGGCTGTGTGAAATTGGGTAAATGAAGTTTACATTCAACAATTTTTGTAAATCTTCTTTCACAATTTCCATAAGATTTGGATTCATTCTTCTTTGAGGTTGTCTGATAGGTCTGCAATTTTACTCAACGTACATGCGATGGATACAAGTCTTACGATCAATGCCTTTCATGTCAGTGTATTCCTATGCATATGCTGCAGAATGTTGTTGTAATGTCTTGATTAGCTTTTCCTATTGTAATTTCTCGAAGTTTTTGTTTATGTTCAATGTCCTGTCTGGAAAATTTTCAATTGTAGAGCTACGAAACTCTTCCATAGAATAGAGATACATCTGCCTAGATGACAAATATTCAACATTAGATTTTTCTTGAAGTTGCTCATGGTCATATTCTAAAGATGATTCAAAATTTTCCAATGCATTTAAAATTTGAGTATCTTCACTAATATCTAAAATAGTAAAGAGGGCTGAATGTGATTTTCATCATCAATCCATTCGTTGTCATCTACTTCTGTGATTGTTGTTGCTAGAGGATCTAGGGTGAATTTATTTGTTGAATTCCCATCAGAAATATACATATCACCAGATATACAGCTAATAAAAGCATCAGTTGTGGCCAGCCAAGGTCTTCCTAATATGAGTGGATGTCCTCCTACATTTCTTGGGGGTCAAAATCATAAAATCAACAGGATATTCCCAAGAATCTAAGGATACTAAAATATCTTCTAACACTCCATCTGGTTTGATTACAGATGATTCTGCTAATTGCAGTAATTTAGGTGTGTAAAGAAGATTAGGAAGCTTGAGCTATTCCATGGTTTGTTTGCTCATGATGTATATTGTTGCCCCTAAATCAATCAATGTATTTGGAATTTCAACTCCATTGATATGTGTTTTCACAATTGGACTTCCTGGATCTACATATTTTTTTATGGAAAGTTTTCCCATCATTATATCGGCTATTCTTCCTACCAGGTGAATTATTTTTGTTTCTTTTGCTTTTCTTCAAGCTTTCTTTATGCTCAACTCCTTCATTGTTTTAGCTAGAATTGGAATCTCCTTAATGGCTTGTAACAAAGCGATTTTGATATAGACATTTTTCAATTCATCTAGAAAATTATAATTGGGGAACATGATCTTCTCTTCTAATCCTCTATCAACTTGTAGTCTTTTAGGAAAAGGAAGTGCACAAGTGGATACTGGCTGCTAAATGATAGGAGTTGTGTTCAGTGATTCTTTTTGTTTTCCTTTTTCAATGTTTTGGTTTTGGAGAGATGTTTCCTCAAAACTTTTATTGACCTTTAAATAATCTTCTTCAGAACTATCTTGTTCCTAAATAGCTACAGAAGGCCTTCCCTTTTCTAATATCCTACCAGATCTTAGTTGAACATCATTAAGATCTAGAGGAGTGATCATATAAGTTGGAAATTTTTGTCCTTCTGCCATGTAAGCATTCTGAGGATTTTTATCATTGGGGTTTGGCAATGGTTGGGCAGGTAGTTGATTTGGTTTCTGCTGAAATGGTAGTAAGAGTTGAGGACTTTGGTTTTCTTGTGGAATTTGTTGTGGAAATGGTAATGAAAGTTGAGGGTTGTGACTTTCAAGTTGTGGTTGCTGATTTTGTTGTAGAATGTGTGGGGGAGGATAATTCTGATATGATGGAGGGTATTGAAAAAATTGAGAAAATATCCCATAAGGATTTTTTACTCCTTGTGCCCATGCTTGAGATTGAGATTGAGGTTGAGGTCAAGGTTGCTACCAAGAATTCCAATTTGGTGGGGGGCTAGAGATACATTAGATTGTTAAATCCATGATTTTGTGGCCCCTGCCAAGGTCTTCTAGCAACAAAACAAAGAGGTTCTGCAGAACTTGGGAGTGTTTCTTCTTGAAATACAGCCTTAAGACCTGGAATTGAAGGAAAACCCTTGGTTTCATGGCTTTCTGAGAAAATCATACAAGTTTCTACAACTTTTTCATCCAAAGGACATTCTCTTAGAGCATGTTTTTCTTCTGCATTTTAGACAAAAAATGGCTAAAGCATCAGCCTTGGTTTTCTACTTATTTTGTAGCTTAAGGGTGTCTAATTTCTCACTAAGGCTCCCTAAGATGTCTGTTTTAAATTCATCAAGCATTTTACCAATTTTTGCCCTAATTACAGATCCACTTGCAGATTTGTTTACTCTAACAAGAGAAGGATCTCTTGGACCTTTCCCAATTTTGAATTTCCCTCTTGAGAGATGAACGCATAATTATCCTATATCGCTTAATGGAAGTTGAGAGATATCTCCCTTCCCCATTATGTTAAGGATATCTATCCATTCATCTCTAATGGCTTTTAATAGAAGAGCTTTTAAGGTATCTTCATCTAAATTGTTCATTTTTCTCTTTTCAAATTATAGTTGAATCTCTCAATCAAATCCTCTAAGTTTTCATCCTCTCTCTCCATCATTTTGAACACTTCATCTTTGTGATTGATAGGCATACAATAATCCAAATACCTATCCAAAAATAATATCTTCATGTCATTCCATGTTCTAATGGACTGAGTGACTAATGCCATGAACCATTTCAAAGCAGCTCCTTTCAATGTTGAAGGGAACAACTTAAGTTTTTGAGAGTCTTCTAGATAGTCATAGGTTCTGCACCAGACTTTAAACTCAAATAGGAATGTTTCAAGATCCTCACTTTTTAACCCATAGATATTTGGGAGGACAAAAGGTGAGATATTTTTCGTTGTGGCATTCGTTTCCTCATCCACTATAGGGAATCCCAAAGTATTATCCATTTCCCTATTTCCTTTGCCTCCTCCATTATTTCCTCTACCTTCTCCATAATTTCCTCTACCTCCTCCGTTATTTCTTCTACCTCTCCCTCTACCCCCTCCTGCAAACAGTCAGAATTCTCCATGTTGTTGTTCTTCTGCCATTATAGGTTTTTTAGAGTGAGTATAGGGTTCAACCTGCAAGGTTGCTTCCTCCTCCTCTGGTTCTTCTATTAACAGAATATTTGAGAGAGGTTCTATTTCTTCTTCCTCACCAGATATTCCTAATTCTTTAACTACAATGTGCTCTCCTTTGAAGGTGCAAAAGTCTATTCCTGTTGTTGGAGATTCAAATTTTTTCTCCCCTAGGACTGACTTGGTAGATGAAGTAGGAGATTCTTTTGATTGGATTTCTACCCCTGGAATTCCAAGAGTTCTATGGCTGGGAGTATAAGTTTTGGATGGAGGTGTATCTTTTTTTGTTCTTGGCGGAGTAGGTGGTGTTGTAGGAATTGAACTTTTTCCCCTAGCTATAAATCTATGCTGAGAGTCTCTTTCTCTATGCATGCCAATTTTTTTTTAATGTAAGAGATAAGGCTACCTAGTTACACTTCCCCAGCAGTGGTGCCAAATGTTTAGTCAATTTAGTTTCCTAAATTTCTTTGCATAAATTATCGACCAAGGCTTGTATGTTGTTGAAGTGTAGTGCACTGTATGTGCTACTTAACCCTTGTTACTTTGTTGTTTTGTGTTTTTATATTGTTTTGTTTTGGGGGTTTCCTTAATTCCTAATGATGTATAGTCTAAATTATGAGAAACTGGATCGAAAATTCCTAAAGGTGAATTAATCAGATTCTAAGTTAAAGGAACGAAAAACAAAGTGTCTATCCCAACGTGTCATTTAATCCTAAATCAAAATTAAAAGGTGAAGCTGTAAGGAAGATTGAAATAATTACAAAGAATGAAAACATACTAAAGCACTTTTAGCTGTCCAAGCCTACAATTTTGAAAGATAAATTTCTTGAGATGGCAAACAAGCAACTTACTGTACTTTATAGTTTTAGAGAACTAAATCAAATATGTTGATAGTATCTAATTGATTTCAATCCTTGTCTGAAGTGAGTGTTCAACCATTTAGATGACAAAAACATATATCCACATAGTGCATTGGCAATCTAATCTAAGAAATAAATATCAAAGGAAACAAAACAGTAAGAAAGCTAATGAAAAATGCATCCTTGTTACTTTCCCACCTTACCCTCCTAAAACAAAACAAGTTTCATTTATGAAATGGATAGGAGAAACAAGACTGCACCATCGAATTCTAACATTATGTTACTGAACAGAATTGAAAGAAAACAAGCTACGGGGAATCAAGCTAAACTACAAACACTGCTTAAAAGTAAATAATGAAACTAAGTTGAACAGTAAACAAAATAACAAAAGATAAACCTCCTTTAGTGCAGGAGCCCTCTGGAACTAACTGAGTTGAGCTGCTAACTAGCTAAAGATACTCTTGCAACTGATCACTTGGTCAAACACGGCTTCATATTATTAGCAGGAAAATAAGTTCCAAAATTACAGTCATGTAAGTCTGAGCTTAATACATATATAAATTCAAACTCTTCTTAGTTCTGTACAACTGATATTTAAAGAAATATTCCTAACTGTATTTTGAGAGAATTAAGCTACAGGTGGTATCCACGTATTAAAATATATTTGCGTAAAGGGTTGATCAGCTACAGGTGACTTTAAGTCAGCAAGATGGTTACATGAAACTGTTATCATCGGTGGCTGATTGAATTTAATGCTACAACAAAATTGTCGGATTATTAATTAGCCACGATGAGTGGACACAGAGTCCCACTGCTCTCGGGTTTCTTCGTTTGACTCCACCTTTGACTATGGTCTTGAGCTGGATTGTTTTATCAATCTGGGCTAGGTGACTAGGATAGGATGCATGTCGTGACCATTCCATAGATGCCCATGTGGCCAATTTCCTCGCTTGACACCTGTAACCTATTCAACCATGGAAGTAGCTATGGAACACACGATTAGCTGCAGAATGGGATATGTTCCTGTTGTGGCCACCAACAACCCCCCTCCTTATTTAGTATTAGTAATAACACTATATAAGTGGGGACCCTTAGTAAAAAAAATTAAAAAAAATCAATTAGTTCTTATATTTCCTTTTGGATAAAACTTACCATCATGGACTTAGGAAAATACTTTTGAAAAATCTAAAATGCTTAAGTTTCATGATGAAGAAAGTAAAGTCACTCCTTAAGAAATATCGCATCGCGCAAAGAATGATAGGGTACCTTCTTATGAGCCAAAATGATAAAAAAATGCGAGATTGCAACGCGAAACTCATCGCATAGCATGCATTAATGAGCACTCACATTGGAAACCTAAAAATCGCCGATATGCGATATCACAAAATCGCAATTCGCATAAAGCACATCAACAGTAACGATTAGACGATATTGCGATATTGCGATCAAGAAACCTTGCAATAGAACAATGCGATGATATTGTGGTAATGCGATGCAGCGATCTGCGATATTGCAAACCAAATCGCAAAATCTCTCCATCACAGTAGGTTCTGGCTCACTATTCAAAAATCTTTTTCCATAAACCAAAAATCGGTTACGCGCTTTAATGATAACTAATGAGTTACATGCCAGTTGTTAATAAAATATGGTTTTGTGTTTTTCAAAGAGCCAGTTCACGTAAGGTGGTGTGTTTTTGCATATCCTTGGCATTTAAAGCTTTCCTATCATTCTTTATTATCATTACTCTCACCTCACTTGTGAACTGTAGGAACGAAGAACAAAAGTTACACAAAGAAATGTGCAGGAAACTATGGGGAAAATGGGTAAGGCTCCAATATCCAAAGATAGAGAAATGGCACCCTTATACACAGACACCGCATGCAACAGAGCCACAGATTCACAGAATTCTGCTGAGCCATCCATTACAAATCTCTCATATATAGCCATGGTTAAATGGGTACTGAACGATGCTGATATCAAAAACACACTGTTTAATGCTCAGGGTCAAGAGCTCATGAAATCATTATTTTTAAAAAAATTTAGCTTTATACCCGATAAGAGAAAGAGGCGCAAAAGGCGAAAAACGCATTAGAGAATCCCAGATCAAGGAACGGAGGCAGTTTCCGATGCGTGATTAGCGCCTAGCGCTAATCATTCATCGGTGAGAAAATTGCTCAAGAAGGAAAGCTTCTAATTGCTCAAGTCACCAGCAAGCCCCGAAAATTGCAAGAAAGCAACGATAAAAACAAACTGGGAACCGAAATCTAAAGAAAATGCAGAAGCAATCCAAGGGTTAACCAAGTTGAACTGGGATTATTAATGGGCATACACGGTAAAGCCACATAGTCAGTGGATGACTCTCAAGTATATCATCCATTTTGCTGAGAAGATGGTGCCAACTCTTGCCAATTCTGTTTGTTTAGCTCAACTAAAAGTGGAAGATAGTCAGCCGACTGTACTCAAGCAAATACTGAATGCTTGCAACATTAAGGAGAAAATGTAGAAATAGTTAGATATTAGATTTAATTTTAGAAATAGTTTTGCTTTATTTTTTCTTAGAAAAGGGACGATCATTTAAACCACATCCTGAATTTTTGTAAATAAGTTATTTTTATATCTATTTAGTAGTATTTAAACCCTTCTCATGCATTTAGAGAAGGGTCCATAAATTTGTCAAAAACTTGTCCTCAGAACATGCACTTTTGCACCGTCCGAGGAGATTTTGATGAATGAATGGAACAGGATTTGTTGATGTTTCAATTTAATATTTGCTATTGATGTTGCACTTATGTACTCTTAGTGGATGTTAGATCAAGGAGAGATAAATCATTGTCACTTGAAGCTCATGAGTAGGATTAGTTATAAATGGTACTTTTATCTCTTAACCATTTATGCTTATGTGTTAAAGTGATATGTAGTTTTAGTTGTTTATATATTACTGCATGAATGCCTGAGTTATCATTTGGCACTTTTGTACGGTGATAGCTATTTATTTATGCTTAATGTATGAATAGCTCATTATGTGATATGTTTTTCTCAACTGTTTCGTGTAACTTTTTATATGAAGTGGTTCATCCTTATTGATTTCTTTTCTCATAATAGCTGAATGATCTCTATTACCAGTTGTTATTTGAAATCTTTTTATATTGCATAATAGAAGAATTACACCCCGAGTTATTATAGGCTTAGATGTTGCTTCTTATTAGAATACAATAGCATAACATTAGATTAAAGTTAGAATTAGAATATCTTAATTAGGAATTGTTAGATCAGGAACATAAAATTCTACACGCACACACTCATAAATTGGGAAACTGGTCCCATATCCCCAGTCGCACCCGCTATACCAAATGGATAAGGAGCTGCCAACCAAGGTCCGGACCGGGCGGGTATCCCCCTTGTTGTAGGCCCGATTTTTGGGGCTTCAACATATTTGGCGCTAGAAGGAGGGCCTGAACTATGAATGGCAAGTAAATCTAAATCTAAATACCATTCTGAGAGTAAATTGTCCTCACCGTCTCCCCCGACTTTTCCATTACACTTAAATCCAGAGTTAGAAGTCACTGGAGCATCAACCGCTGCTACAAACCCTGACATTTTAGAAGAATCTACTATTGAACCTACTGAAGTCAAATCTCTCATTCAAAAACTTAAGCGATTTTCTATTTCTCCTCAAAGATCTGTTAAATCTCAAGGCAGCATGAATTCACAATATAACCCTGCTCATCCCCTGACCAGATTAAAGAGTGAAAAGTTTGGCGTTCAACCAACCGAATTACCTCTTCCCAAACGGAAAAGAGCAAGGAAATCACCTAAAGAATCCGATAGCGAGACTCTTTCATCATCATCATCCATCTCAACCTCTTCACCGTGAAGTCAACCATCCACTCCTCCACTTCAGATCATCGTCCATCCGCCCACTAGAACCCCCACGACTCCTTGTCAATCATCTGCAATCGCAATATCCTCATCCTCCCAACCGCAGGGATCATCTTCTGCACTTTCCTCTATTAGTAGTTCAGCAATGGCCCAAACTCCATGGAATAACCCTGGGGCAGTCTTAATGCCTACACCCTTGAGTCAAATACCAGCCCATCCTGAGAAATGGCTGCTTAAGTTTAATCCCGAGGCAGGCATGCTAGCAGAAGAGCATATAAACAACTTTATGCTATCCATTAATCTCAATGAGGTTACTAATGAAGATGTTGTTGTTTGACTTTCTCCTTATACTATGCAAGGAACAACTGGATCATGGTATTTGTCATTACCCTCTGGATCTATCACTAGTTGGGACATCTTCCAAGAGCAATTCCTGACTAAGTTTGGTGATGACAGGTCTAGGGAAACGCTAATCAATGACCTATCTAACCTTAGGGCCGAGTCAAGAGAGCCTAGCAAAGATTTCAATTTACATTTCAATAAAATCCTAAACAAAATTCCTACTGCTTCCTAGCCTAGTGAAGAAGTACGAAGTGAATGGTATATCACTACTTTACCATCAAACATCGCAATCTTCGTGGATAAGGATAATAAAATAACCTTATCCAAAAAATTGAAAGAAGAAATAGTAGTAGAGAAACGTATAATATCCCTAGAGAAGAAATCCACGATACAGGAAAGGAAATCCAAGAAAGTCACCTTCAAAGAAGATTCCAAGAAGAAACAAGCGAAAGATCCATTCGATTTGGAGGGATTGCAAAAAGTTCTAAAGACCATGTCCAATGAAATGGTCAACATCAAGAAGCAAGTAGCAGAAACTTCTTCAAAAAAGCCCTACAAAGCTTTTAAAAGAGGACCTTCAACGGATTCAAAGCCACCCAATGCTATTACAAATGCTGAATCCGAAGAAGAGGAAGAGGAAATTGCCACTGAAGGGAAAAGCGATGAAGAAGAAGTTGTAGAGCTACAAGGAATGTGGGATTTCATCCTCCCACAAGAAGAAGATCAAGAAGTATTCCCAGTTAGCACACGAAGTAGAAATCATCTTGATCCTCCCCAAACTATCCCTAAGCCAAAGAGCTCAAGCTCTGCAATAAAGGATAAATTCGCAACAAAGAAAACGACATCTAAAGCAACTCAAACCAGCCCAGTCCAAAAAGATTCGTCAACTCCATCTAAAATGTTGATCGTTTCAGATGAAATGGAGTACAATATTATAGAACATATGAAAAATACTAGGGCCAACATCACTCTTTACGAATTGAGCAAGTTAAAGCATCAACAAAAGATAATGTTGAAAGAATTACATGCTGTGCCAGTTGCACCTTTGCCTACTGTTGTAATTTCTCAAGCTTCCCATAACATGGGAAGACCTCCAACTAATGCGACCAATAAGATTGATCCAACTGACATCGCTTTAATTGTACTCCCCTGTTTCGCCTAATGAAATTTTCAATAAAAATGTGCACAATTGCTTAGTGGATAATGGTGCTTCATTGAATATTTTACCAAAGTCCATATGTGCCAAATTAAACGTTCAACCATAGAAATCCGCTGTGTGCATAGTTCAGCTAGATCGATCTCAATTCGAAGTGATTGGCGAACTAAATCAAGTAACCATAAGGCTGTCATCCAACCGAAAGGTATGTCAAGTTATTCACATTTTAGTTGCTGATATTCCAGAATTTTATGGCTTAATTCTTAGCAGGGATTGGTCAGAAAAACTTCATGGATACTTCGCAACTAACTGGTCGCACATGTGGCTGCCCTACAATGGTAAACCAAATCAAATAAAAGTTGAACGAGAATTACATCAGAAATACATAGTAACGGAGCTAGAGGGGGAAAATGAACCAGTAGCATATAACAGTAGCATTATTGGTAATTACTCAGTAGATTCTTTCCTCGGCAATTTTAATGCTCATACGTCACCTTACTTAGAACATTCTGTTTTGTCCCAAGTCAAAATTTTTTCTCAAACGGATAGTTCAAAATGTATCAATCTTTTAGATAGTACTATAAATAAATCTTTGTTTTGGAAATTATTTTTTGATGGTTCTAAACCTAACGAAGGAGTAGGAGCAGGATGCATTCTAATTAGTCTTGAAGGAGATAAAATTATGCTAACATGCAGACTCGAATTTGATTACACCAACAATACCAGTAGAATATGAGGCCTTAGTCCAAGGGTTGTACAAAGCAATCGGGTTAGACGTCAAGTACCTTCAATTTTTCGGAGACTGAAATTGTAGTCAGACAGGTACGTAATACTATACATTGCTTATCATGTCATTTAAAACATTATCAATCCTTAGTTCAAGATCTGACTGAGCATTTTATAGCATTTAATATTTCTTCAATTCCCAGACTCTAGAATGCAAGTGCAGACCTTTTAACTAACGTAGCTTTTAAGCTTATTCGTTCATAAGATTTTAGTCCAGATAGATTCTCAATAGAATTAATATTTAGACCATCTATTCCTGATAACATAAAAAATTGGAGAATATTCAACGACGATCCTGATATCATAAATTTCCTCACATCTAAAGGATCCTACTCTAATAAAATAATTGACGAAGACCAACATGATCGAAAATTGCAACAAGATAGCACTAACAATGCTATACCTAAGTCGGTAGTCAAGTTACAAGACATGTACGATTTGAAAGATCGGTTTAAAAGGTCTACCAATTCAAAACTCCAAAGTTCAACTTTGAATTACGAATTAGTAAACCTAAGAACCGATGCCAAACCACAAAACATTAATCTAGGTCTCAGCCTAGCCCCTGAAGAAAAATTAGTGTATATTCGTCTTTCGAGACAATATAAAAATGTTTTTGCTTGGAACTATGATGAACTCAAAACATACGACACTTCCTTCATCCAACATACTATTCCAATGATCGATAATGAAAAACCTGTCCAACAAAAGTTAAGAAAGATCCATCCTAATTTAGAAAATCAGATAAAAACTGAACTCAATAAGTTATCGAAAGCCAAAATAATCTTTCCCGTCAAACATTCTAAATGGGTCTCCAATATGGTACCTGTTAGAAAGAAAAATGGAGATATTAGGATTTGCATTGACTTTCGAAATCTTAACAAGACCTGCCAAAAAGATAATTTTCCATTACCAACTATGGAACAGATATTGCAGGCAGTGGCGGGCTCAGAATTAATGTCTTTCTTGGATGGATTTTTAGGATACAATCAAGTGTTGGTACATCCTGATGATCAATTAAAAACCACATTCATAACTAAATGGGGCACATACGCATATCGAAAGATGCCATTTGGTTTGATTAATGCTGGTGCCACATTTCAGAGAGCCATGGGCATCACATTCAAAGGTTTAGTTAATAAATCTGTAGTAATTTATTTGGATGATATAACCGTGTATTCCAAGAAATGAATCGACCATCTTAGAGATTTAAAACAAATCTTCCACATTGTTTAAGGTATGGAATTTCACTTAACCCGAAAAATTCATTTTTCGCATTAAGTGAAGGGAAACTTCTAGGATTCATAGTGTCAAAATCTGGAATTCACATCGATTCCAACAGAATCAAAGAGATTTCTGAAATATCCTTACCTCACAACAAAAAAGCCATGCAATCTTTCCTTGGTCAGATCAACTTTGTAAAGAGATTTGTTCCAGATTTTTCACGAATCGTGTCTCCTTTGCAAGCCATGATTAAGAAGAACTCAAATTTTAAATGGGGCCAAGATGAACACGAAGCATTCAACCTGATCAAACACGCTATTATTAATGCTCCACCTTTAACAACTCCGAATTTTTCAGAGCCTTTTATTTTATATACATTTGCCTCAGATAGGTCATATGCTGCGATACTCACTCAAGCAAATCAAGAAAAAGCAGAAGCCCCAATTGCTTTTTTCAGTTCAAATTTATAGGGCGCTGAATTAAATTATTCAGATGTGGAGAAACAGGCTTATGCTGTTTTCAAAGCAATCAAATATTTCAAACCTTTTTTACTCAAAAACCATACTAAAATTATAGTATCATTTCCAGCGGTAAGGAATCTTCTACTACAGAAGGATGTGGGTGAGAAAAGGGAAATTGGGTTGCTGCCTTACAGGAATATGACATAGAAATCAAACCAGCAAACATTGTAAAAGGTCAAGGCTTTTGCAAAATGTTGGCTAGACCGTCACAAATTTCTGAAATTCCATCTGCAAAGGTACAAATGTGCGAGGTAAGCCTAAACGATGCAGAATCATTATACGCTGATATCATTTATTATCTTAAGAACGTGTATGCTCCTTCACACCTCAATCATACTAAGAAAAGGGCTCTAAGGTTGAAAGCCAAACAATATCAGCTCATAAATGATATTCTTTTTATAATAAATTATGATTTTGTTCTCCTTAGATGTCTTGAGAAATCTGAAGCTGAAAAAGTTTTGCAGGAACTCCACGATGGGCCAGCAGGTGGACACTATGCTGGAGATGCTACTGCACATAAAATCTTGTGTGTAGGCTATTACTGGCCCATGTTATTCAAAGACTCACACAGTTACGTGAGGAAATGTCAAGTCTGCCAAACTACTGGTGGGAGACAAAAGAAGCCATCCTTGCCACTACAACGAGTTAACATTGAGCAACCTTTCAGTCAGTGGGGATTGGACATAATAGGTGAGATCGTTCCTCACTCTTCTAAGCAGCATAGATATATCCTTACAGCAACAGATTATTTTACTAAATGGGTAGAAGCAGTTCCATTCAAGACAGCTAATGCTGAAAATATCATTGAGTTCATAGATCAATTTATAATCACTAGGTTTGGATTGCCTTCCGCTTTAATGTTTGATAATGCTTCATACTTTTATGGAAATGTAATGACTGAATTTTCACTTAAAAGAGGATTCAAACTTAAATATTCGAGTAATTATTACCCACAAGGCAATGGATTAGCTGAGTCTACAAATAAAAACCTAATCAGGATTATCAAAAGAACATTTGACCAAAATCATAAAAATTGGCATAGGACTTTAATATATGCTTTATGGGCAGACCGAATAACGCAAAAAGCTTCTATCGACACTTCTCCCTTTAATTTAGTTTATGAGAAAGAAGTGGTTCTTCCGACTCATTTAGCAATTCCCTATTTGTCTCTAGTTCAATACATTAATGAAGTACCAACTTCCTCCTTACAGCTAAGACAAATGGAAATAATCAAATTAGAAGAACAATGAGAACAGGCTAAGAAAACCCATGTTCATCATCAAGCACTAGTAAAATCCTCTTTTGATTCAAACATAATGACCAGAAAAGATTTTCAGATGGGAGACATAGTTTTAAAATGGAACAAGGCTCATGAAGAGAAAGGGAAACATACAAAATTTCAAAGAATGTGGCTTGGTACTTTTCAAATTGTAGAAGTCATAGGTCCATCAACATTTGTGTTACAGGATTTAGCAGGTAAGAGAGACTCTTTGCCTGTTAATGGACAAATTCTCGAGAAATATTTTCCATAGGAGATTATTCTTCTATTTTATAGAGTAATTGTTTTTATTTTCATAATAAAACCAGTTATGAGTGGTTACATTAGGCATTTACGAATAAGACACCAATTCTCTTTCAGATTTTGATCTTTTCGCTTGTATAAATAGCAAATCTTTTGGGAAATTAATCTTTATTATTGAAAGATATATTTAAAGACTCTAGCCTATATATGATACTAGTTTCAACTTCATAAAGTTTGATGAAAACAACCTTTAGTGAAGAAATTGTTTTATGTCAGTACAATGAAAGGTATCAATAACAAAATAAACATTCTCTGTTGAACAACTATTTCCAAAAACTCTACTATTGTCATCCAGAGCTATCTTAAGGAAACAATGACTTCCTCCCTGCTAAGGAAATCACAACTTTCAGACTAACAACCCAAGGATACACTTCATCTTGAAGAATAAGAGGTCTCATCAGGAGCCGACTTATCATAATCACAGATATTATAACTTGCTGACTTTGCCAAATACTGTACACCACAATAGGGAAATGACTCTAGATTGTTGCAATCAAAAGACAAGGGGTCTCATCACGAGCCAGCTTGTTCAACAAAGTTATAAATCAAGTGAATCACTGTGTCATA
The DNA here is from genome assembly GCA_031772625.1 of Pinus tabuliformis. Classification (NCBI taxonomy): domain Eukaryota; kingdom Viridiplantae; phylum Streptophyta; class Pinopsida; order Pinales; family Pinaceae; genus Pinus; species Pinus tabuliformis. Next base: position 667,140,563 of record CM062810.1, on the reverse strand, counting down.
AATTGGCTATCAAACCAAGACATTGTTCTTTAAGAGAAAAAAGAAAATCAAAGCAATAAGTGTGGATGTGGATTCTTCTTTGAAAGTTGTAGGTTGATTTAAGTAGGATACAGGATCATTTTTGGGTAACAGGTAAACCTCTCGACGCTATAAATGACTGCTGGTAGTAGAGTCTCTACCTACGACAAATGAGCATATTTAAAACTAGTTTACAAAGAATACTTTGCTTTATCTTTACAGACCAAGTAATGACTCATGTAAATACAAGGACTAGACTGAGGGAGAAAATAATCAAAGTTGAGAATAGTTGAAACAAAATGTCATTGACAGGTTAGAGCATAATGTACTTTATCTTTCCATAATAAAGTTTAACTTTCTGAAAATTTTTCTGTTTTGGAAGTTTAGAAAATTCAATAGAAAAATAGAGATAACTGGTTCTTCCAAGTGAATCACCAATTGTTGTGGCCACCAACAACCCCCCTCATTATTTAGTATTAGTAATACACTATATAAGTGGGGACCCTTAGTCAAAAAAATTTAAAAAAATCAATTAGTGCTTATATCTCCTTTTGGATAAAACTTACCATCATGGACTTAGGAAAATACTTTTGAAATATCTAAACAAATTAAGTTTCATGATGAAGAAAGTAAACTCAATCCTTAAGAAATATCACATTGCGCAAAGAATGATAGGGTACCTTCTTATGAGCCAAAATGATAAAAAATGCGAGATTGCGATGCGAAACTCCATCGCATCGCATGCATTATGAGCACCCACATTGGAAACCTAAAAATCACCGATATGCGATATTGCAAAATCATAATTCGCATAAAGCACATCAACAGTAACGATTAGACGATATTGCAATCTTGCGATCTTGCAATATTGCGATATTGCGATCAAGCAACCTTGCGATAGAACAACATGATGATATTGCGGTAATGCGATGCAGCGATCTGCGATATTGCAAACCAAATCACAAAATCTCTCCATCGCAATAGGTTCTAGCTCATTATTCAAAAATCTTTTTCCATAAACCAAAAACCGGTTATGCGCTTTAATGATAATTAATGAGTTACGTGCCAGTTTTTAATAAAATATGGTTTTGTGTTTTCCGAAGAGCCAGTTCATGTAAGGTGGCGTGTTTTTCCATATTCTTGGCATTTAAAGTTTTATTGTCATTATTTATTATCATTACTCTCCCCTCACTTGTGGAATGTAGGAATGAAGAACAAAAGTTACACAAAGCAATGTGCAGGAAACTATGGGGAAAAAGTGTAAGGCTCGAATATCCAAAGACAAAGAAATGGCGCCCTTATACACAGACACCGCATGCAACAGAGCCGGAGATTCACATAATTCTGTTGAGCCATCCATTACAGATCTCTCATATACAGCCATGGTTAAATGGGTACTGAACGATGCTGATATCAGAAATAGACAGTTTAATTCTTAGGGTCAAGAGCTCACGAAATCATTATTTTTACAAATTTTGAGATTTATACCCAATAAGAGAAAGACGCGCAAAAGGAGAAAAACACATCAAAGAAGCTCGGATCAAGGAACAAACATAGTTTCTGATGTGCGATTAGCGCCTAGCACTAATCATGCATCGCTGAGAAAATTGCTCGAGAAGGAAAGATTCTAATTGCTCAAGTCACCCACAAGCCCCAAAAATTGCAAGAAAGCAATGATAAAAACAAGCTGGGAACAAAAAGCTAAAGAAAAGGCAGAAGCAATCCAAGGGTTAAACCAAGTTGAACTGGGATTGTTACTGGGCATACAAAGTAAAGCCACATAATCAGTGGATGACTCTCAAGTATATCATCCATTTTGTTGAGAAGATGGTGCCATCTCTTGCCAATTCTGTTTTTTTAGCTCAACTAAAAGCGGAAGACAGTCAGCCGACTCTACTTAAGCAAATATTGAATGCTTGCAACATTAAGGAGCAAATGTAGAAATAGTTAGATATTAGATTTAATTTTAGAAATAGTTTTGCTTTATTTTTCTTAGAAAAAGGACGGTCATTTAAATAGCATCCTGAATTTTTGTAAATAAGTTATTTTTAGATTTAGTTAGTAGTATTTAAACCCTTCTCATGCATTTAGAGAAGGGTCTATAAATTTGTCAAAAACTTGTCCTCAGAACATGCACTTTTGCGCCCTCTGAGGAGGTTTTGATGAATGAATGGAACAATATTTGTTGATGTTTGCATTTAATATCTCCTATTGATGTTGCACTTCTGTACTCTTAGTGGATGTTAGATCAAGGAGAGATAAATCATTGTCACTTGAAGCTCATGAGTAGGATTAGTTATAAATGGTACTTTTATCTCTTAACCATTTCTGCTTATGGGTTAAAGTGATATGCAGTTTTAGTTGTTTATATATTACTGCATGAATGCCTAAGTTATCGTTTGGCACTTTTGTATTGCAATGGCTATTTATTTATGCTTAATGTATGAATAGCTCATTATGCGATATGTTTTTCACAACTGTTTCGTCTTACTTTTTATACGAAGTGGTTAATCCTTATTGATTTCTTTTCTCATAATAGCTGAATGATCTTTATTACCAGTTGTTATTTGAAATATTTTTAGATCGCATAATAGAATAATTACACCCCGGGTTATTATAGACGTAGATGTTGCTTCTTATTAGAATAAAATAGCATAGCATTAGATTAAAGTTAGAATTAGAATATCTTAATTACGAACTGTTAGATCAGGAACATCAAATTCTACACACACACACTCATAGATTGGGAAACTGGTCCCATATCCCCAGTCAGACCCGCTATACCAAATGGGTAAGGAGCTTCCAACCAAGGTCCAGACCGGGCGGGTATCCCCCTTGTTGTAGGCCTTATTTTGCAACTTGAACAATTCCGTAGCTAAATTGCAAAAACTTATTTCACATAGAAAAACACAAAAGTATAACAGGTCAATCAATTAATGTCTTCCTTGAGAGAATATCTATGATTTACGAGTAATGGGGATACGTTTTTTCTCGAAAAACAACAGAAAGAAGTGAGAAAAGTTGTAAAGGAGAGAGTAATTTTGAGAGCCAACAGGTTTACCATACCATCCATCACTTTGTTTTGGGTCAATGCTACCAATTCATTTCAATGTCATCGACATGTTGAAGAGATGTCATTCAGTAAAAATTCATGCTTTGCAATACCATGAACCTTCATTTTCATGATCACAATTTTTGAACCTTGTGTCGTCAGTCAAATTATGTCTCCAAAATCATTACATTCGTTTTGTGTCGTTGATGTGGGATACATCAAGGCCCTCCTACGACGAGTCACTTCTTGTCGACATCAACACATTATCCAATAAGTTGACTTAGAGACACCCTTCCAGTACCTTGAGGCTTTCATAAATCAATGGTAGGTTTCTCGCTTTTAGCGATAGATTGACATCAATGGCCTTCAACCAAAAGACTTTGTATGGTGTTAGACATCAAATCATGCATTCAAACCATGCAGAATGTATTGCAATGCCTTGAGGATCATTATCATTATTGGTGATTTCTATTGCGTCTGTTAACAGCGTACATCATTGGCTGGTAATCAGATGGTGACTTCCAATGTTCGACTTCAGATCACACATTCACATGGTTAGACTTGTACTTGAGAAAACAGTTGAACGAGATAGAAGGCACCAGATCTAGTTTCATCCATCCAGGCTTCGATTTCAAGAGTACTAAATCATATGTACAATGGCTTTACATTGATAGTCAATCTAATCATGGGTCTATATCTGTAGACGATTATTTATGTACATGTAATGAAAGCTTATAAGTTGAGCATGGGTATGCCTTCCCTCAACGGTTCATGTAAAAATAAAAAATAATGATATATGTATTATAATTGATGTAGGTCACCTTCCACTTTGACACCTCCTCATCACATCGTAAAGCATTTCATTTGACATTGGCATTTTTCTGACTTCATGCTTTAGGGGGTAGCTCTTAGAAATCCATTTGGGCACATCAATCCCATCATCCAGATCAGTGTTGTAGGGCTCATCAAACCATAATTTCGGTTGCTACATGCCCTAAACAAGTCATCCCATTGAACGCCTCCTTCCCAGACAGTTTCATGACTGGAAGACATCCAAAAATTCCTTCTAGAGGGACCAACATAGGTAGGCCCATGTAAGGGTGCACTGCAAAGTAGTTAAGTCCATGCCAGGCTGCTCTGCAAAGAACTTAGGCTTCCTTTAACCTACGCTAGGCGAGTTTGAGCAAAATTCATAGAGGGTTTGGGGAATATTCTAATCTTTTGGAGTCATCTAGACGGTTCCCTCACTTATCAACTCCTATCAACTCGATAATGGATGAGGAATGCGTTAAGGTGCATCATATCATCTCATCCCTTTCTCCATGGAACTAATTCTAAGTACGGAAGGCCATTCAATACCACCATTTATGACAAACCTCCTTCAACACCCTATAAATTGACCACTCATCTATGTGATCAAGTGATGGATTATGTTGAATTGTAAGGAGATAATGTTGCTATGACAATTGGCTTTGAAGCAAAGATTGTAATGCTACAATTTTGTCATGCTTTTGTTGTGACGTGGATGGGATCCAAGCTGGAGGAACGACTTTGAATCAGACACAATGATTGTAATTCCTTCTTCTATTCAATAAAGTATTTGAACCTTTCTCCCATATGTTTGTATTATCTTATATGCTTATATGTCTGAAATGTATATGATTCCATTCACTTATATTCAATAGGTCTTTTTCTTTGATCGATTATTTATCTTCTATTTGTGTTTACAATTACTTCTCAAGCGTATTAAGTATGGGAAGGAGAAACATGATCGATACAAAGGAGACAAGAGGAAAGAGGAACTACAAGTAGGCCTTCTCATATCCTCATCTTATCTATTGCTTATAGGAAAAGACTAAAATACTTTAAACTGTTGTTCTAGATATGGCTACTTATCTACGGAATCAGTATTTATCCATAGATACCAAATTCTCCAAAACAATTCTCATCTGTGAGGTCATAGTATGCAGTTGATATGGTCATGCATGACGTCTATATATTGTTATGACTATGATTATACATGTCTCGTGCTAATTTGTTCTATCTTGCATATGTGTTATAGACATTTTTGTGCCTTACAACTCCAAGCATGAAATTTCCATAAACCAAGGGCTCCTAAGTCCTTAAAAGTGTTGTTCTAACCCTTAAAGGAACAAGGTCAACAAATTACAGCTTCTCCCAAAAGTTCTCCACCAGAAACTGCTCAGAATAAGTCAAAACGGGATCATTTCAGCTGCTCCACTAGCTAGGTGCGTTGCATAGCACCTAAATACACTGGCTAAGTGCATTGCAATGCACCTAAATGCACTATGAGGGTGTGTTGGGCGAGAAATGACAAATGGCAGTGTCATTCTTCGAGGTGGAGAGACAATGGAAGCTTCCATAATGTTCTCCTATGACACTTGCCTCACTGAATTCGACCAAGGATGAGTAAGAGGCCTTCAGTCTCTGAGTGGAAGCAAGAAATGACAGAGAGAAGACACTAATCAAATCACAAGCTGACTCATCCTCCTTACACATATCTATAAATGGATCCCTCATCCCAGAGATCTAGAGGTTGGAATTTTTCACATTGTAAGGAATTGATGTTGGTTTTGAGACAAACATCAGAGTATTGGGTGATCTATGCTTTGTTGGAGGTGAAGAGGGGCTTCTTTGCTGGGAGGTTGATGCTGGGTCAGGAACCATCGGTTGTAACTCCTCTTGAATCTTCTTGTTTATCAATAAAAACTATTTGAGTTTTTCCTCCATGCTTTTGTATCATTGATGCTTGTTACATTTGTATAGTTAACTTAAATCTAATCCTAAGTTGTTTATGAATATAGATCCATGTCTTTGTATAGTGTTCTTCTTCTGTGATCTTACAGGTACTTGGTGAAGCTGGGAAAGTAAGGGAGCAGGTAGCTGCAATCTGTCAAAGAAGAGAGGGATTGGATCAAAGGATTAGCGCAAGACACAGGTTGGTTCTTTCTATTCCTCTCTATCTATAGTTCGTAAAGGAAATATGTTATAGACATTTTTGTGCCTTACAGCTCCAAGCATGAAATGTCCATAAACCAAGGGCTCCTAAGTACCTAAAAGTGTTGTTCTAACCCCTAAAGGAACAAGGTCAACAAATTACAGCTTCTCCCAGAAGTTCTCCACCAGAAACTGCTGAGAATAAGTCAAAACAGGATCATTTCAGCTGCTCCACTAGCTAAGTGCGTTGCATAGCACCTAAATCCACTGGCTAGGTGCATTGCAATGCACCTAAATGCACTATGAGGGTGCGTTTTGCGGGAAATGACAAATGGTAGTGTCATTTCGCGAGGTGGAGAGACAATGGAAGCTTCGAGAATCTTCTCCTATGACACTTGCGTCACTAAATTTGACCAAGGATGAGTAAGAGGCCTTCAGTCTCCAAGTGGAAGCAAGAACTGACAGAGAGAAGCCACTAATCAAATCACAAGCTGACTCATCCTCCTTGCATACATCTATATATGGATCCCTCATCCCAGAGATCCAGGGGGCTGGAATTTCGCACATTGTAAGGAATTGTTGTTGGTTTTGAGACAAATATCAGAGAATTGGGTGATCTATGCTTTGTTGGAGGTCAAGAGGGGCTTCTTTGCTGGGAGGTTGATGCTGGGTCAGGAATCATCGGTTGTAACTCCTCCTGGATCTTCTTGTTTATCAATAAAAGCTATTTGAGTTTCTCCTCCATGATTTTGTATCATTGATGCTTGTTACATTTGTGTGGTTAACTTAAATCTGATCCTAAGTTATTTATGAATATAAATCCATGTCTTTGTATAGTTTTCTTCTTCAGTGATCTTACAGGTACTTGGTGAAGCTGGGAAAGTAAGGGAGTAGGTAGCTAGGAGCTGTCAAAGAAGAGAGGGATTGGATCAAAGGATTAGCGCAAGACACAAGTTGGTTCTTTCTATTCCTCTCTATTTATAATTCATAGAGGAAATACAAAAGTAGTTTTCTTTGTTTGTTTCTAAGGCACCTGTCACACCTTACTGGGATAGAGCAGTTCTAAATAAACACTTTTCCCAGTAACAAAATAAAAAAGTAGTTTTCTTTGTTTGTTTCTAAGGAAGCTGTCACACCTTAGTGGGATAGAGCAGTTCTAAATAGACACTTTTCCCGGTAACAAAATGGCGACTCCACTGGGGAAGATTGTCTAATTAGTTTGTTTGTGTATCTCTTCGTTGCTTGTTTCATAAACTCATAAGTAGCATTCGAACTGCATTTTCCATAACAAATGCAAAGTAGACATCTGTTGGTTCAATCCATTCACTGGATTTGTTTATGATTTGAGCAACTGATTCACAAGCTATCTGATTGCCCTTGTGATAGCTCTTAGACCCTCCTTAGATCTACCCCTGATTGTGCATTACTGATTACTTTTTACTTGGCCAAAAACCAAAGACTAAACTGCAAACTATGACCCAGAACCCGGATAGATTCTCGTTTCTGGCCCAGCGCAGGTACTGTGAAGAGATCGTGCATTTCAACGCACTTCCTGAAAGGGCAACCTGCGCTGCAATGTAGTTTCTCTGTGTTACAGGTGCGCTGATCAGACTAGCCCTGTGCAGTTGAGGTTCGTGTGCTTCATTCTTTCCAGTTTTGTCTCTGAATTTTGTTGCCTTTGATCAGTATATGTCTGTTTAAAACCCCTTTTCCTTACTGTTATTCCACCTCCTTTGTACAAAAGAACTGTAGATGTTTTTGTGTGTTTGTTGAGTCGTTTACAGTTTTCCATTACAAAAGTAGAATAATCGTATTGTCATCCTTTGATTTAGATCTGTCGCAAGTGTCGATTTCGATCATAGGAGAAAGTTTGATTGCTGTTGATGGTCGATTATACTTTTACTATTGCCTTTGGTCTGAATTTGTGATTTTCTAGTGTCAAAAACGAGTGTTTATTTCAAAATCGTAAAGTGTCGTAATCATCTCTATCTTTTGATTTCGAAAAGAAGCTTGTTCGTGTTTGTTGCTTGAAAGCAAATTCATATTTGTACATCAACTTTCTTTCTAGCATCAATACTAAGAAAGTCGAAAACAAATACATGCATGTGCATTTGCATATAGATAGTCTGTTTGGCTTGATTTAGGAAAGTGCATTTACAGTGTGCTCTTTGCTCTTTGTGAAAAGATTGTGTCTTTCTTTTCCTCTAGTAGCTAGGATTTTCATTGCAGAAAAGAGATAAAAGTTTGTTTATCATCTTTAGATTGCATTTTAGGAATTACATCTACATCTCGTGGTGAACCCAAAAGGCAAAATTCATAAGCAAGATCAACTTAAAATAAATTCAATAAATCTAACAACGCTTTAGAACTTAACGCACAACATTTGGAGGTCTAGGCTAGAGACGTATTCCGGTGTCGTAAAGCCTGGTAATTGTTGTCCTCACTGATGGTTGGGTGATTCCTCCACTTTGAGACAATAAGTGCCAGTACGGACTTGTGCTCCCACGTACCGTTGAGTATATTTTGGGAGACCCCTATAGGTTTAAATTCTTTATCCATAGGAAGTCGTGTCTGCCGCCCTATCGATCGCAATGAACTGAACACAGCATTCGAGAAGATTGACTACCGTACCGTAAAAAGTATTCTGCAGTTTTGCGATTGGTTTAGTACTCCCTCTACCTAGACCTCCAGAGCAGTCCCTTTCGTTCCTTTTCAGACTCCTTAACGGAAAAGGTCCATCTGAGCACTTGTCACTTCAGGCTCATTAAAAATCGAAGGAGACTAGAGTCATCTTTTGTTTTTTCTCGACTCTTAAAAACTGAAAAAACAAGTTGTGTCAAAGCATATAAAATTTATTTTAAACGGAATATTCATACCCCTTTCCTACGTTGATCTTGGGTTGAGAAAATGGAGCCTACCAACCAAGGAATTCCCCTTGGTGGAAATCCTAGTCCCTTCTCCTCTTGGGGAGATGTTGGTGCGCCCCATATGGCAACATTGTCGCTTCCAGGGCTGACAGTTGGTTTGCCTGTATGGCTCTTCTCAACCTCTTTCGTTCAGAACACCACTATTCCTGAACAATCGAATAAGCAATTAGACGAATCCAGAGTTTCCCACCAGCCTTCTACTTCCTCTAATTCTTCCTCTCCTCCTTCCTCTTCGCTTGATGGGGCTGGTAAAGCCAAAAGTCAAGTTCCTAAGGAGAAGAAGGAAAAGAAGAAGAAAGAGAAGAAGAAGAAGGAGCCAAAGGTGAATGGGGGAAAACGAGTGTCGTCTAAGGAAAATCCACACACTGCATCGACTAGGCCTAAATCGCCATGTGTCATTTGCAACGAAGACAACTTTCACAGAGATTTCCCTTGCATCCCTCGGATCTTAAGGGACTGGTCTCCTCGTTTGCACAACCCGGTGTCGTCAACCTTTGATGATCATGTTGAAAGCACACCATCAACTAGTGAAAGTGAAGCCCTACGACAAAAAGGGAAATGTAGATTTCCTTGTAAACTGTGTGAAGGCGATCATGCCATCCACCGTTGTCCCTTCTTAGACGAAGCTAAAAGATTTTTGGATGATCGTCCGGTTTCACCGTTACGATTTCCTCCTTCATATAAAAAACTCTTGCCGAGTCCGTCATTAGTTGAAAATCCGGCTGGCCCGCTCAGGTGGTCGGCTGAAGCACCTATCATTGAAGATAAACCATCTGGATCCATACCAGATGAAAGTCAAAAGGTTGAGGCGGCAGTTGACCCGCTCTTGCCTTCAGAGGTTTTATCTTCAGATGATACAGTCACTGAAGAGGACAAGGATGACACCGTCCAAATTCTCTTCATAAACACAGACTCCGACGAACATGGGGGAAATTTACCCGTTCCTTTACCGCAGGAAGGAAGTTCGTCAGAGCTGTACCCAGCCGTCTATTCGGTCCCACCTCCAAGCAACCTAGTTGTCTCCTTCGACTGGAATCAACTAGGCAGACCCCGTTTACCAGCAAGCATACCATTCCGAATCATCGTTCAAATATATAGAATGGTTATGGCTGGTACCATCATAGATGAGGGGGCTTCTATGAGTATCCTTTCCTCAACTGCTTGGAAAGCGCTTGGTTCGCCATGGCTTTTTTCTGAGATGAGAAATCTGACGGGCTTTGATAAAGGAACCAGTCGAACTTTAGGGATCCTTCTCGATGTGCCCATAACATTGAGAGGGAAAACCGTTCACATGAATGTAATGGTAGTTCAAGGGCCCCTAGATTACAATCTACTCCTTGGACGAGACTATATTTATTGCATGAGAGCCATTGTCTCATCACTCTTTAGAGTGATGTGTTTTTTGCACGAAGGAAGAGTGGTCAAGCTCGTGGACCAACTTTCATTTCCCCGATCACGCATAGCAAATAGTCATATACCATCCCTGAATGGTCTTTTCACGCAAGAAATGTCTTAATCTCCAGTCCGTCCTCTCGATGAGCGCGAGTAATTCGGAGGGATATGACTGAAACTCAGGGGGCATGCATCCTGGTCTGCTTCGGCAGGAAAACTTCGGGTATAAGGTAGGTTTCCGCGGGAGAATATGACTAGTCTGTACCCTCGTCCATGGTTGGAAGAGGGGGTTATTATAGAACAAGATTCTCTTGTCAAAGTTATGTCAGGGATGGTCTCACTATATCATCCGTTCACCTTTGTTTATTTCGGTAGATATTGCCAAAGAAGTGTTTTGTTTGCGCTGTGAATTGAACAATCTTTGGGTAACCTGTAAGAGGTATACCCTTCCTACTAAAACAAATGTTTTGTCAGCTCGAATAGAGGGTGACCTTGAAACTCTGTTTTATACCTGGGGGCATGTGAGCATTTTTGCATGCAAGCGAAGAGCGACTATTTATTTTTTAAAATTTTTAGGACCTCTAACCCTTTAAACCCGTAGGATTGGTCGTTTCCTAACTTGCATAAAGAAAGGATGTGGGGCAAAACTCTAAAAGTTGCCGTTTTTATATGAGACATTCTTACCATACGACTGGATTAATCGAGTAGTGTTACCGCAAGGTTCAAGCTCGTTAAAAAATAAACCCGCATCGAGCAAATGTTTCCACCCGCGTTTAAGCTCGTTAAAAAATGAACTATTCCCCGGTAAATAACCACCGTGAATGTAGTACTTCAGCCATTAAAGCCTTGGTCATGTTTGCACCATCACCTCCACTTTTTCATTGGCCGATCATTCACCTCTACTTGATTGTTTACCCATTTTGAGGAACAGCTGCGAAGAGTGATTTCACTAGCCATCCTTGTGACACTGCCATGATTGGAAAATTCCAAACCTTACCTGGAATCAGCTGCTACCCATTTTATCACTCGTTCCTCAAAAGACGAGTCTTCTTTAAGCTCTTTTCAACTGACTCGTAAAATATGAAAATATTGCCGAGTCCTTGACCTTCCAGCTCGTTAAAGGGACAAGAGGTGCTATCCCTCATCTAAATTTTAATCTTTTTGGACCTAAGGTATTATTGCACAAAAAGATCGAGCGCTTGTTTTGTTTGGCTCGTTAAAACTATCGAAAATTCATCCCTTATGTATTGTTTTATACTTTTTCGGACTTAAGGGATTAGATGACGAAAAAGGAATTTTGGAGTTACCTTTACGTACCTTTTCAAACTCTCTAAAAATGAAAAGGGCCGAGTTATCTTTTTCGTTAAACTCGTTAAAAATATTAATAGCGACAAGCTTGTCTTTAGACGAGAACGAGTTTCACTATCGATAGGCTTGTTAAAACATAGCGATGGGTTTTCCCAAAGGGAAAATTATAGAAAAAGCATATGTTATCCTCCTCAAGCTTGACAAAAATAAAGAGGTATTGGTCAGCAATGACTGGGGAAAAATTGGGAAGAAAACTCAAAGAATCTTTATTGGTAGCAAGTCGCTCTTGAACATGACACTTCCACTCCGTGTTTGAGTCGGGTTGGGTTGTTTCATTCACCGGTCACATCGCCATGGTCACACCATACCATCCACATTTGGGGTTAATGCTACCAATCCATCACATCAGTGTCGCCGACATGTTCAAGAGAAGTCATCCAGAGAGGCCACCTGTGTCCCACCCACTACCATACATTATACTCCATTCTTTCATGACCGCCAGCCTGAACCATATATCATCAGATCGTTTTCACCTCCATCAAAATCATTTGCTCCGTTCCGTGTCATTGATGTGGGATTCATTAAGGCCCTCCTGTGACAGATCACTTCTTGTCGACATCAACTCATTATCCAAGAAGTTGGTCTAGGAACACCCAATTCAGTACTTTGGAGCTTGCATGCCTCAATGGCAAGTTTCTCACTTCCGACGACAGGTTTACATCAATGACCTTCGACCGAAATATTTTGCGTGGTGTTCGACGCCAAGTCCTTTATTCACACCACGTGAATTGTACTGCAGTACCTTGAGGATCATTATCATTATTGGTGATTCCTCTCATGCTTGTTAACAGTTTACATCATTGACTGGTAATCAAGCGATGTCTTTCCATGTTCGACTCCAGAACATTTCTCACATGGATCAACTTGTACTTCGAGTGAAGATCGGAAGAGATTGAAGACCCCAGATCTAGTTTCATCCATCCGGGCTGTGATATATACCAGGGAAATAAAGACATTAAATGTACAACATTGCAGCACAGATAATCATCCTACCAAAAGGATGATGGCTCTATCAGAATCATCAGTCTACACTCAGATGACTGTCTGTCCTATGTACATGAAAATGAATTTATAAAGCTGAGCATGGGAATGCCCACCTCAGCTAGATCATGGAAAACAATATGAAGATAATGTATTGTATTGTATCTTATTACAGGTCTCCTCCCAGCATTGAAAGAACTTCGGATCCCCATAATAAAGCATTTCACCCGATTAATGGCCTCATACTTTAGGGGGCAACTGTTATAGACATTTTTGTGCCTTACAACTCCAAGCATGAAATGTCCATAAACCAAGGGCTCCTAAGTCCCTAAAAGTGTTGTTCTAACCCCTAAAGGAACAAGGTCAACAAACTACAGCTTCTCCCAGAAGTTCTCCACCAGAAACTGCTCAGAATAAGTAAAAACAGGATCATTTCAGCTGCTCCACTGGCTAGGTGCATTGCATAGCACCTAAATACACTGGCTAGGTGCGTTGCAACGCACCTAAATGCACTGTGAGGGTGCGTTGGGTGAGAAATGAAAAATGGAAGTGTCATTCCGCGAGGTGGATAGACAATGGAAGCTTCCAGAATCTTCTCCTATGACACTTGCCTCACTGAATTCGACCAAGGATGAGTAGGAGGCCTTCAGTCTCCAAGTGGAAGCAAGAACTGACAAAGAGAAGACACTAATCAAATCACAAGCTGACTCATCCTCCTTACACATATCTATAAATGGATCCCTCATCCCAGAGATCCAGAGGCTGGAATTTTGTACATTGTAAGGAATTGCTGTTGGTTTTGAGACAAACATCAGAGTATTGGGTGATCTATGCTTTGTTGGAGGTGAAGAGGGGCTTCTTTGCTGGGAGGTTGAATATGGGTCAGGAACCATCGGTTGTAACTCCTCCTGAATCTTCTTGTTTATCAATAAAAACTATTTGAGTTTTTCCTCCATGCTTTTGTATCATTGATGCTTGTTACATTTGTATGGTTAACTTAAATCTGATCCTAAGTTGTTTATGAATATAGATCCATGTCTTTGTATAGTGTTCCTCTTATGTGATCTTACAGGTACTTGGTGAACCTGGGCAAGTAAGGGAGCAGGTAGCTGGAAGTTGTCAAAGAAGAGAGGGATTGTATCAAAGGATTAGCGCAAGACACAGGTTGGTTCTTTCTATTCCTCTCTATCTATAGTTCGTAAAGGAAATACAAAAGTAGTTTTCTCTATTTGTTTCTAAGGCAGTTGTCACACCTTAGTGGGATAAAGCAGTTCTAAATAAACACTTTTCCCAGTAACAATATGTGATATCCTCCCCTAAACTAAAATGAGGTATGTTGGTTAATGGTGGCTATGAGAATTAGGGTTAGGAACATGTACATCAGTCTATGTTTGTTGCGGTTACATGTATGATAGATGCTAGTCAATCAATGTAGTTATATGCATATGCGTCGGATAGTCATGAATGATAATAACTTATTGTTGTATGCATCAGGGTCATATGCATGATGAGTATGGTTATTACATTAATATATTGATGTTATATGTATCATGCTAATATGTATCAACCCTTGTATATGGTTAGGGTTATGAAATTTAGGTATGAGTCGATATATTTGTGATACTATGTCATACTAATCTCGACTAATTTGTGTAGATGTTATAGCCTCCCCTGAGATACATTTATGTATGAACTTGATGATGTCATCTATTCGGTTTATTTAGCATGGTATATTTATAGGTTGTTTGAATGTTTGTTTAATTGCATGATATGAGTATGTGTCTATAACATTTCATGAAGGAATGATCTTGTTTTCAAATGTTTGTACTAATAAAATATGTATTGAGTCAATTAATATGTACTTGAGTGAATGTGGGTGGTAGTTGTAGTATTGAGACTAATGACTATGAGTTGATTATGACATGACTATTAGTCTTGGTAAAGGTTGATTTCATGATCCTTAGAACATGTGACTGGCATGTGTGAACAATTGCAGGGTAACATGCTTGGTATTAACATGACAAGGTAATAGTTTATTTGTTTATATAACTATCAACCACGTGATGTGATAACACATAGTAAGACTCGATTGCAGTAAGGTAAAAAGGTAAAAGGAAGGAATTTGGTAAGAATTTCGTTGGCAATATTTGGAAACCATAGTTCTGAACAAATGGGTACTTTGCATATAGGAAGTCTTTTTAACCTTTATTTTTCTCACATTATATGGATATTTTCTAGGTCCATGAACATGTATTTGATAGTTATAGCAACAGGTTTTTAGTTATAGATGGATTTGTCAAGGAATTGGAGTTTCTTGAGAGATGGCATGGATGTGTTTAGTTACAAGATAGTGTTCTTGGCACATAAAGGTAAGGTAATCGATACATATATATGTTTATTTTTACACTGTCAATTATGTGTTTATTGTAGTATGATGCAAGGAGTTGCATGCCAAAGAGACTGCCATAGCTCTTGAAGAAGGATCGGGTTAAGCTTTCCTTTAGAATAATTGGGAGTCCATGTGGTTGATTCATGGTTTTTGTAACACCCTCTTCCCACATATACCCATTTAACCAGGAAACTAGGGTAAAGATGTGATGAGAGGCTACTATGATGGGATTCAACCTCCTATGTGACCTTAAGGAAATGGAATTGATGGAAACAAAACATACATAACTTCTACATTAGCTAGATGACCCCTTCAATACAATGCCAACAATTCACATAGCTTGCCCCTGGGCCCCACTGATGTTTTTTTACCACTTTACCTCTACACGCTCTCATGATATGGGCATGCCAGCATTTAGGGACCTTTGTATGCTCTCACAAGCCTACATGCCAATGTCCATGGACCATTTTGTCTAGTTTTGTGCTAGCGTCCCTAGGATTTGAGCCACTTTTTTAGAACTAGAGCCCATGTCACTACCTAGAATGGAATGACATCTTCAAAGTAGTAAAATAATAGGGAAACAATGATTTAAAAAAAATTAGTAGAACAAACCCTTATCCAGACCCCTACTAGCCATGATAGGCATTTCATCAAACATATCAAAAACACATAATCTACATGTGTAAACAATTGATTTAAGCATAGGGATCTGGTACTTATCCAAGAATTTCTAAGAAAACTTTCCCCCTCATGTCATTTGCTACATTATCATCTATTAGGTCATAGATATATTTTCCATTCATTTACAAGTAAAAAATGATGAGAGCCATACATATCTGATGTCATCAAACTTATACACAACTAACATAGAAGATATAGAAATACCATAATTACATCAGCCATAGAATCCACATATAAACCAATACATTTACACATGAAAACCAAAGGGATGAATTTATCATTAATGAATGTAGAAACCAACAAGGGATGAGACTACCACATTCCACTCAACCAATAATTATCTGAGCCAAATATCTCTTCAGCCAATCACCCCCGTGCCATATTCCAAGCATGAATGTGGGACTCATAACCAACCAAAAATAACCAAGCAAGCATGGATGCTACTGAAGTTCTCAACCTACACTGTTATGAATTTGAGTGCCTCCTAGTCTCTTAGTCTTTACCATAATCCCTATTTGAATCCAGGGATCACTAGGCCCTACACCAAGACTGACTATGCAGGCTTTACTGCACAACCCCTCTCGGGACTACTAGGCTCAATGGAGAGAAGATAACCTCTTGGATTTACCATATATCCTGCCATTCATCGACAAGGATTCCTAGGCCCATTGAGGCACACAATCCTAGCTTTACCACAACCCACAGTCTAGCTTAGGGGTTACTAGGCCAATGCCTTTATCGTGATCCACAATCCAGTTTAGATATCACTAGGCCCTATTTTTTTAATTTTGGATATCCACCCCACTTAGCTTCAAATCCATCCAGCAATCCAACTCAATCAATGTATGAGCACCCATCTCATCAAGGCTATAAGGAAATGGAAATGCTAGGCCGAAAAACATGTTCACACCTCAAAAAACCAATGCCATAACAACATAATAACCACATGCAATACCATGCATGCCAAAGCTAGCAGGGAAATCACACATGAAAATCTATACCTACAAAGAATCTTGTTGTAGTTTCCTGATCTCACTTCTCCTTGCTTGAACTTTAGTTCCTCTTAGCTTCCTGGCCTTTCTTGATCCAATTCCTAAGTGCTCCAATAAAAATCTAAGTGTCCAAGAGTGAGTGAGAGAGAGAGAGAGAATAATGAGAGAGCTCAAAAGCTGAAATGACAAAAGGTTACTAATTCATCCTTAAAGACATTTTCGTTAATGAGGCCTCTATTTTCTTCATTTTCCATTATTTTCCTGCATTTTCCTCCTCACATGCAACTTGTGACCTTTCACCTCCCTTTTCTTGTAATTTTGAATATTTTTATAAATAAATCTGCAAAAAAATGTCATTTTTCCTTTCCAAAGCCTTAGCCATTTCCTTTTCCAATTTCCTTAGCCATAAGAAACCAAATGAACACTCACTAACATGTCTTGCCTAACATTTAGCCTGGAATAAGTGTCCCATTAATTGTGGTTATTATTTTTTAAACACTTTTTACATGGAATTTTCACTAGGGATTTTAGAGAACCCTCCCCCTTGGGGGACACTGTCCTTGGTATTAAATCACACATATTCCTTAGTAAAACTGCTGGAAACAAGACATACTACTCATGGAGATTTATGAAATAACTCAATGTAGTATTTACAATGATCACCCTCCTAAAAAGCAAACCAACATGATAACATAATAACATGACAACATATTGACATGCCACCCATACCGTTTATTGGAGCTTTATAACATAGCTCATTGCATTATTTACATCCATATACATATGTACATATATAAAAATATCATCAAACACGTACCAAAACATATACCAAAGCCATATACCAAAACACCATACCAGAATTTCTTTGCCTCAACAGATAAACAGTAAAGGATACATAACCTGCATTTGATTTGCCATCTCCTATGTAGCTTCATCAGGCCCAAAATGCTTCAAATACACTTTAAATTGCTCGATTTATTTGTTTCGGAGCATGAGCACCTTTTTTTGCAATATACACTAAGGCTCTAACTCAAATTATCGATCTCTTTCAACCTGCAATAAATACCAGTCAAACACATGATGGACATATTTAACATACTTCTTAAGTAATGACACACGGAAAACATCATGGAATTTCATTATCAGTGGTAGTGATGGTCGATAGGCTACTGGCCCAATCCTCTCAACAATACTAAAGGGTCCACAAATCCATGGTGCCATCTTGGCACATGGTCCAATCCACAAGGAGATATTCTTTGGTTTGATACACAAGTACATCTGTTCCCCAACCTGGAACTCCTTCAACAACCTGTTATGATACACATATCTCTTCTACTAATCTTGTCTTGCCTTTATATTTTTCTTTATAATTTGCATATCTTGGCCCATGTCTACCAACATGTCTATTCCAATCAACACCTTGTTAACTAGATCGCTCCAACTGATGGGATTATTTCAACTTATCCAATACAATGACTCCTGATAACCATTTTTTTATGCAAACTCAACCAGGGGAAGATACTCCCCCCATTTCCACTTTTGATGCATCACATACATCTTCAACATGTCCTCCAATATCCTATTGACCCTCTGTGTCTGTCCATCAGTCTACGAATGATAAGATGTACAGAAGGCCAACTCTGTGCCCAAACCTGCAAACAACTCCTTCCAAAACATGGAAGTGAACTTTGCATCCTTGTCTGACATAATATTCTTTTGAATACCATGCAGTCTAACCACATCTCTGATCTACACTTTTGCTACATCACTACCTGAGAATGTAGACTTCACTAGGATGAAATGTGAAACCTTTGTGAACATGTCCATAATAACTATGATGGAATCATGTTTTCTCACTGACCTTGACAACCCTGTGGTGATTTCCATGGAAATGACCTCCCATTTCCATTATGGAATCACAATCAGTTGTAAAACTCCACTTATATGTTTGCACTCTGCCTTCACACGTTGAAAATTAAAACACCTAGCCACAAAATCTGCTACATCCCTTTGTAGGTTCAACCATTAATAAAATCTCTTCGCTTTTGTGAGTGCCTTCTGATAACCTGAGTGACCTGCATATGGTTTTGCGTGAAACTCCCTCAAGGTCACCTTATTGAGCTCACTCTTGTCTAGAACATATATCCTCTCTCTCAATCTAAACAGTCCATCTGCTGTAAGGAAACAATCCACATCCCCCGTACCTGCACTTGTACCTTCACCACTACCTATACCTAAACTATCAGTTGTGCCAGTACCGTGCTGCAACTTATCCATAATATCCATATATTTGGCATCCTATTGACTTGCCTGCAAGATCATATCGTCTATCGCATAAGAGCTCATAGCTTCTAAGTGATTTACCTGTATTTAACTCCTAAGAGCATCTACCACCATGTTCCCTTTTCCTTTGATGTACCCGATCTCGAAATCAAACTCACTGATCATGGCCAACCATCTAGCCTCACTGGCACTCGAATTCCGATGGCCAAACAAATACCTCAACCCAATATGATCACTCATCAGTACAAACTTCCTGGTAAGAAGATAGTGCCTCCACATCTTCAATGCATGTATGATCACTGCTAATGCAAGATCATGTGTCGGGTAGTTGTTCTCATGCTCATTTAGTTTTGGCAACTCATAGTACACCACCTGCCTATCCTTCCTAAGGACCCCACCAAGTACTCTATTGCAAGCATTTATGAATACTATAAACTCCCTGTCTCAATCTGTAATCTTTAACACTAGAGCACGTGTCAACAACTTCTTAAGCTGCTCAAAACTGGCTTCACACTCCTCTGTCCATTCAAACTTGTTACCCTTCCGATGTAATGATGTGGTAGGATAAGAAATATGTGAGAAGTTCTTGATGAACCTCCTATAATAGCCTGCCAACCCCATGAAAGACCTCACCTCTCCTACATTCTTGGGAGCTACCCACTCCATGATGGCCCTTATCGTTTTTGTATTTACTAAAATTCCCTCCTTGGAAACGACATGTCCCAATTAGTGTACCTTAGTCTAAAAGAATCTTCACTTTCTTATCTTAACATACAACTGATGCTCTCTGAACAACCTCAAAACTACTACTAAATGATCAACATGCCCAACCTCATTTTTAGAATATAGCAACATATCATCAATGAACACAATAACACACTTATCCAGATATAGACACAACACATTATTCATCAAGCACATAAATGTAGCTGTAGCATTAGTAAAAAAAAGTAGAACTACAAAAAAGTCATAATTTCCATACTTGGTTTGGAAATATGTCTTGTAAATCTCCTTCTCTTTGATGCATACATAATGGTATCTAGACCGCAAGTCGATCTTTGAGAACATTCTTGCTCCCTTCAGCTAATCAAACAAGTCATCAATCCTCAATAACAAATACTTGTTCTTGATGGTCACTTTGCTCAACTTTCTACAATCAATGTAGAATCTAAGAGTACCATTTCTTATTCGCAAACAATGATGGTGCACCCAAAGGTGATACACTTGGCCTAATGTGTCACTTGCCGAAAATTTCCTTTAACTACAACCTCAATCAACCAAATCTGGTATGCTCATCCTATAAGGTGCCTTTGACGTGGGGGCTACCCCTGACACTAAATAGAAAATTATACCTCTACGTGATGTGGAAACTCCATGATTTCCTCAAGAAATACATCCATGAACTTATGTAGGATTGGGTACCTACTCAACATATGTGCATCCTCAACTTCCTTACCCTTTTCACTAGAAATGTGCAGTACAAATAACATAAACCCTTTCCCGTGACTACGCTTTTTTGGCATAGCTATCACCATACTAACTGATGTGACTTTCTTCTTACCGTGTAAGACTCTTGGTTCCCCATTGTCATCAATTCACTCAATGGATTTTTCGTAACAATCCACTTTAGTCCTATGAAGATGGAACCAATATATTCCCAAAAACATATTGTATGATCCCAATGGTAATGCATTCAGATGTGTTGTGGTAGGCATACCATTCAAATCAAATGAATAAGCTCTTACCTATTGATGAACTTGCTTATTTGTACTTGTATCCAACTGCACTAACCAAGATTCTGCATGCAATTCCTTACTCATACTACACTTATCCACCAAGTCACGACTAACATAGCTATAATTAGATCTAGGGTCAACGCAATAGACTTAACATGATCAGAAAGCTTACCATCCTGTTGAAGCCCCGAAAATCGGGTTGACAACAAGGGGGATACCTGCCCGGTCTGGACCTTGGTTGGCAGCTCCTTATCCGTTTGGTATAGTGGGTCCGAATGGGGATAATGGGACCAGTTTCCCAATCTATGGGTGTGTGTGTGTAGAATTGGATGTTTCTGATCTAACAGTTCCTATCTAAGCTATTCTAATTCAAACTTTAATCTAATTCTATGCTATTGTAATCTAATAAAAACAACACATCTAATCTATGCTAACCCGGGATGTAACTCTTTTATTATGCGATCTAAAGTGATTTCAAATAACAACTGGTAATAAAGATCATTCAACGATTATAAGAAAGGAAGTCAATTAAGATGAACTATTTCGCATAAAAAGTTAGGCAAAACAGTTGTGAACAACATATCGCATAATAAGCTATTCATACATTAAACATAAATAAATAGTTATCACCGTAAAAAAGTGCCAAATGGTAACTCAAGCATTCATGCAATAACATATAAACAACCAAAAACTATATATCACTTTAACATATAAGCATAAATGATCAAGAGATAAAAGTACCATTTATGACTGGTCCTACTCATAATCTTCAAGCAATAATGATTTATCTCTCCTTGCTCTAACATCTACTAAGAGTACAGAAGTGCAACATCAATAGCAGATATCAAATGAAAACATCAATAACATCTTGATCCATTCATTCACCAAAACCTCCTCTGAGGGTGCAAAAGTGCATGTTATGAGGACAAGTTTCTGATAAATTTCTGGACCCTTCTCTAAATGCATGAGAAGGGTTAAAATACTACTTCCTAATTCTAATAATAGTTTATTTACAAAAAATCAGGATGCGGTTTTCAAATGACCGCCCTTTTTCTAATCAAAATTTAAAGCGAAAATTAAATTCAGAACTAAACTACTTTTGTATCTGATCTTTAAAACTGCATGTATTCAACATTGGTTTAAGTAGAGTCGGCTGGCTGACTTCTGCTTTCAGCTGGGCTAAGAAAACGGAATCGATGAATACTGGTGCCACCTTTTCGGCCACATTTATGATACACTTCACAGTCATCCACTGACTATGCGGCTTCACCAAGTATGTCCAGTAACATTCCCAATTTAACTTGTTTAGCGCTTGGATTACCCTTCCTGTTTCTTGCGCTCGCTGCTTCCATTCCGCCTCTAGTTGTAGTTTTCTTGGTAGATACCCCGGGGTGGTTTCTGCGATTAAATTTGCTTTGTGCAAATCCTCATTTACACAGTCAATAAGGATGCTTGCTGTCATGGCTGCTATTTCTGCCGCTTGTTCTGCCTCCCTGATTTAATCGTCCCACTTGTTGAAGAGCAACTCTTTATGATTTTCATTTATCCTGGGTGCGCCTGCTCTTTTTCCCTCATCCTCATCCTGCCAAGCCAAGTATTTAGTCACTCGTTTGTTAATCAGATCATATTCACTTCGTAAGTTGACCACTTGATTAGTGATCTTATCACTCATTCCTCAATAATCATTCCACTGTGACATCTTTTGTCCCAGCACTTCTTGTTGTTGCAGTAGTTGTTCATTCAAAGCAATAGATTCTGAGATAAACTCTGTGAGCTTAGGATCGTCCCTGTGCATTTCTTGTACATCCTGTAACTGTTTTCCCTTCTCGTCCAAACTTCTCTGATAACTTATCTACATTTGCTGGAAGTCTTCCTACAAATTTCAAGTTGTTTGTGTTCCTCATTATTAGTATTGGCTTGTTGCAATTGTAGTTGCAGTACCTATATTTGATCTTCTGGCTCTTTCAAGAATATTTGTACTTCTAATGCTTTGTCAATAGTCGCAGAGGCATACGCTCCTATGATCTGGGATAGTTTGGTGAGATTTTTAGTTGGATTACTGGTGGGATCTTTCCATAAGACGTCTAATTTCTCAGCATCCTGAGAGGGTGTATTTTCTAACTTCCTTTTCTTTCTCTGTCTTCTTACAACTGCTTTATGTTGGGGACTATAAAATATGTCAATAGGGGGAATTTCTTCTACATTAAGTAGAAGCTCGGAAGACAGGGCGATAGGAATATGCTCTGTTTCTGAGACATTGCTGACTATGGTTAGGACCACTTCCTGTGCTACCTGTGTATTGCTCACAGGTGTTTTTGGGGCTTGTCCTTCAAGATTGATCAGTTCGTTGAAGGTTTCCAATTACTTATCTAACTCTGTCGTAACAGGTGGTGCTTCAATGACGAGAGGGGGAGGATCTCTTTGCGGGGAGGTAATAACCTGCTGTGGATGAAATTCCATTGACTGAGCGGTGTCTTTAGCTGACTCCTCACTCCTATCTTGGTCGTTCCCGGATATTTTAGAATGTTCAGGAATTTCTTGTACAGACTTAGATTTAGATCTGTTAGTGCTTGAATTCCCACTGAGACTAACGCTTGGAGTCGGTTGTCTTTCAGACAGTCGCAGCTTTTCTAGAGGAACACTCGCTAGTCTTCTTTCCTTGTATACCATGAACTTTTGAAAGTCTTCTGGAGACAATTGCAATTGGGCTTCAAGCAAGATTTCAAGTGAGCTTTTCTTTTAGAATATATCATCAAATAAATCCTTTTTCCCAATGAACACTTTTATCTTGATTGTAGTCGTGAAATTCTGGGAAACCTCATTTGGGTCAAATGGTCTTCCCGGGAACTTAAATAGTTGTAGACATGTCATATTTTGTACTTCGGTGAACGCGTGACCTACATCAAACAGCGAAAAGGCCCCACAAGCCACAAGAAACTGTGGCCATATAGCCTTCTTTTTGTCCTTAAGTCTTTAGTTAGGCCGCCTTCTGAACAGGTTTGGTATGTAATTTCTCAAGCTAGGAGCTTATCTGGGATATACAAAGGTTGAACATGAGGGGGTACAATACTTTCAAAAACTCTAACATAAGTAAACAATTCTTCTCCGAACCATCTTCCGATGGGGAGGATATCTATCTGTGCTTCAGGCGAGCACCTTGGGGGTTCTTTATCATACAACATTCTATACAAGGGCAGCATGAGTCTGTGACAAATCTGGTAGCAATGTGGAGTGAACTGAGAGTCCCACAATACCTTATGATAGACATGGATGGGTAAGGGGTCTTGATTTGTCCACTTCCAACCCATAACAGGGAATTTAGACACATAACATATTGAATCCATAACATATGTGGCTAGGTAAAAAGGTGGATAAATCCTCTGAGACGTAGATCTTTTGGACCGGTAACTGACAATAGCCATGATTAGGTTATCAGATAAAATCTTGGCCCAATCTACAATAGTGGCATTTGTGGCAGCATCTAGTAATGGTAACCATTCAGACAAAAATTTGTTGATATTTGGCATTCCAAATAATCTACAGAGCATGGCAGCAGCAAAACAATATGGGGAGGTAATGGAACCAGTGTTGTACATACCGTGTTTATCTTTCTTGAGCGGTTCATCTTTTCTGGACCAATCCTTGGTGGTCTCCGACAGGTTTGGGTTCTCTGCCACAAATTTTTCTATGAATTGCGTATTATAAGTTACCTGCGGCTCAGGCAGATGATACATAAGCTTTAAATCCTACGTAGTGAATGACCCGATGAGCCCTTGACAATGAATCTTGAATTGTCTATTTTTCATTTCTGCGCTATCGAGTATACACTTGATCATGTCTGTATATGGGAGAATTTTGGGCCTCGCTGCTATCTGATGTAGGAATGAGCATGCTAGCTCTTCTAGGGATGCTTTAGAAGTGCCCTGTGAGCCCGCGACAGCAGTAACCTTTATTATTCTGGGATTCTCTTCTTCAAGTAGTCTGTACATGCCTTCCCACGTTGATATTCCTGCGTCTCCGTTACAGGCTGTGTCTGTGTATAAAGGTGCCATTTCCTTCTCTTTGGAGCTCTGCACCTTGTTTTTCTTCCCCATTTCGTCCTCCGTTCTCTGTTCCTACAATTCACAAGTGAAATGGAAATGAATGACCCGTCTGGGTGATGGGAGAGTTTTTAATGCCGTAGACATACCAAATACACCACCTTACGTGAAGTGATTCTTTGAAAAGCATGCATCCATATTTTATTAATAACTGGCAACTAACTCCTGTATTAGCATTTAAAGCGTGTAATTATGTGTCAGCTTATGACAAGTAGCGTTTCTTGAATATTGTGCCCAAACGATTTGTCATGGAACGATTTCGCAATTTTCTTCGCAACATCACAGATCACACCATCGTAGTTACGTAAAATCGCACAAACGTAATATCGCAGCATTGGTCTGGCTTGACATCGCAACCATCGCTACATTGCGATATCGCAATTATCGGAGATCGCAAAAGTTTATGTATGGAAAATTTATTTAACCTGTTTCCTGCGATATGCAATCTTGTGATTGGCGTCATCGCAAATCGGTAAAGCTTGAAATTTTTCTTATAAGTTTTACTTATTGCAACGCGATAGTTGCTTTAATACCATAATCTCGCACATGACGAGATTGTACATGTATGGTGGGGTTCTACTACTATTTATACGATCCGTTTTAAATATTTCTTCCTCATCACAAACTTTAGGTTTTAAGTATTCGAAGGAGTTTCCTAAACTTATGATGGTAACTTTATTTTGAGGAAAAGAAAGCTGAGCCCTACTCTTTCTTTTCCTAAATTTTAACTAAGGGTCCCCACACATTTAGTATTTTGGATAACACTTAAATGAGAAGGGGGGGGGGGGGGGGGGGTTGTTGCTGGTCACAACAATTGGTGATTCACTTGGGAGAACCAGTTATCTCTTTTTTTCTGTCGAATTTTTTAAACTTCAAAAAAAGGAAATTTTTCAGGAAATTAAACTTCATTATGGAAAGATAAAGCATATTTTGCTCTAGACTGTCAATGATATTTTGTTTCAAGCTTCCTCTACTTCGACTATTAGCTTTCTTAGGGTAAGCCTTGCATTTATATCAGCCATTACTTGGTTTTGTAAAGGTAAAACAAAGTCTCCTCTGTATACTAGTTTTAAATATGCTCATTTGTCGTAGGTAGAGCCTCTGCTGCTAGAAGGTGTTTATATTCTCGACAGGGTTACCTATTACCCAGCAATGATCTTGTATCCTACTTAAGGTGACCTACAATTCTCAAAGAAAAAATCCATATTCACACTTATTGCTTTGATTTTCTTTTTATTCTTAAAGAACAATGTCTTGGTTTGGTAGCCAAATTATGACACAATCACTCACTTGATTCATAACTTTGCTGAACAAGCTGGCTCGTGATGAGACCCCTTGTCTTTTGATTGCAACAATCTTGAGTCATTGCCCTGTTGTGGTAGACAGTATTGGCAAAGTCAGCAAGTTATAATATTTGTGATCATGATAAGTCGGCTTGTGATGAGACCTCTTATTCTTCAAGATATAGCGCATCCTTGGATTATCCCTCTGAAAGCTGTGATTTTCCTTGGCAAGGAGGAAGTCATTGTTTCCTTAAGATAGCTCTGGACGACAATAATAGAATTTTTTGGAAACAGTTGTTCTACAGAGAATCTTCATTTTGTTATTGATACTTTCATTGTACTGAGATAAAACAATTTCTTCCCTAAAGGTTGCTTTCATCAAATTTTTTGAAGTTGAAACTAGTATTATATCTAAGCTAGAGTCTTTAATTGTATCTATCAATAATAAAGATCATTTTTCCAAAAGATTTTCTATTTATACAAGCGAAGGATTCAAAATTTGAAAGAGAGTTAGCCTCTTTAAGTAAATGTCAAATATTGTCAACGACAGTAGATTTTATTGGGGAAAAACATATTTAAGGAAATGAGAGGTAACTATTCCCTTGGATTATGTACATGATAGGGACAATTACTTCTCTTATTTTTCTTGCCAACTGTTAAAAATAAACTATCCACCTAACAACCTAGCTAAATTAATTCTACTCCTATTTTAACTATTCACAAAAAATCAACTAGGTATAATGGTATTTCCAGTGTAACCATCTTTCCATTTTTATTCCTACATGTACATCCCTTTCGAACATCAGTATTAAGACTAAATTTTTTCCTGGATTGAAAACGTTGAATATGGAATTAGAAAGTGTAAATGTGGTCAAAACTCTACCCGAAATCTCTTTCTTATGAAATCTTCTTTCCAATTGGATATCTATTGCATCATAAAAATCAAGATGAGTTTCCATTATGGGTCGGTAATCGTGCAATAGGAAAGATGACAGGTTGGGTTGTAAATATGAGTTTTTGGTTTTAATAGCCTGTATTTTATTATGTGTGAAAGTTAGGTCTTTGACTTTTTCTAATGAAAGGAAAGTTTCCAAATATATATTTCTGAATGAATCAATGAAGAATGGATGGAAATTTCTCAAAAGACAATTATCAATTAACTTGAATTGTTGGCAGTTTTCCAAAATTACCTTCTTTTGTTGATGATGTTTTGGATAAGATAGAAGTTTTTCAAGAAAAGCTGATTGGACTTGTGATTGAAAAAGTTCTACATTTCTTTGACACGATTCAATTTTCCAAAATGGTAAAACATCACTAAAATGTATGTCAGTAAGGTGCTCAGCATGCCATAGTAATCTATCAAGGGTTTGATAATTGAAATTTAAAGCACAATCCATTTTTATACAAAATGAGTGCAAGCGAAAAAGAATGCAATGACTATCTGTACAACTAGTGTTATAGCACAACTGGGATTGTTTTGAAATATCTTCTCTTTCACAAGGATTTGCCAGAATTATGGGACTCGAGTAATTTTGAATTCCATCTTGCGAATTAGAAAACAAATTATGACTGGGAACAGGCGTGAAGGTTTGTTCATGATATGAATCATAGATTGGAATATTCTCTTGGGTAGTGAAATCATATAAATGATCTGCCACTCTGGAATGAGGATTGGATGAAATAATTCTTGAATTACAATATCTCTCATTCTCAAATTTCTGTTGATTTACTCGAGATAAATCAATATCTTCATCATCAAAGTATCTATCATAAATGACTTTACCGGATTCCCTAGGTTTCTCTTTTTCATCCAGTATACTCAAAAATGGAGGGTCAAGCCATTCATGTTCGTAAATGATAGAAGGGTGCTCTACAACTGCCTCTTTATCTTGAAAACATAATGGTGATTCATTTGGATAATCCTCTGTACTTTCTAAGATATCATTAATACTGAGGGGGAAAAATTATCATCATTAAAAACATTAGGATAAAGAGAAAAATGAGACTTTGAAATAATGCATTTGAAAGTATCATTGTGAAAAACCATTGTTCATCACATTCATCGCAGATTTCGGGCTTTAGATCATACCTTTGTGTGCTTATGTTTTTTGAAAGAGGATTACTTTGTTGTTCTAACCTTGGCATCTGCATTTTTCGACTTGCGATCATATTAGCTGATTTTGTCTCAAAGTTGCTTTCTGGTTCCAAGGCATGTTTTCTTCCAACATTCCTGCTTTCATCTTCTTGTATTGGATCAGCCATGTCCCCTAAGCTTTGGGAAGTTTCATCCTAATGACTTATTCGCACATCCAAATTAGAATTCTCATTCATATTAGAAGAAAATGGGACAAAGCTGGGACTAAATTCTACTGGATCGGGGATAGGAGGCAGGGAATAGTTATGCTCAACACAATCTAATGATTCTTCATTCATGAGTTCATTCTCAACATCATATTTCAAACAATTAAGATGGAATCAAATATTAAAATCTCGAACAGACCCATCTTCTTTGCATATATATTCAATTTCATCATATACCTGATCGTAATCATAGCAATCAAATTTACAAATGAAAGCCGTGACAAATTCGTCCCAGCTGTGAATTGAGGCAACTGGGAGGGTTTTACACCAGTTTCTAGCTTCCGCTATGAATGTGAGAGTAAAAATTCTACATAAAATGCCTTCATCAATTCCTTGAAAATTTGAATTTGAAACATTTTGAATAAATTGAAGGGCATGATTAAAAGCAGAAGAATTACTCTTACCATTAAATTTTACCTGCGACAAGGGTCTTACCACTTCGGGTGGAGTGTTGGAAGAGGCACAAACATGGATACAACTCCAAATGAGAAGTTTGAGAGAAGCCATCCTAATTCAAATGTCACAATTGCAAATAAACTCCAACAGACAGCATGTTCAGCCCTCCTTCTAGCGCCAAATATGTTGAAGCCCCAAAAATCAGGTCGACAACAAGGGGGATACCCGCCCGGTCCGGACCTTGGTTTGCAACTCCTTATCCATTTGGTATAGCGGGTTCGACTGGGAATAATGGGACCAGTTTCCCAATCTATGGGTGTGTGTGTGTAGAATTGGATGTTAATGATCTAACAGTTCCTATCTAAGCTATTCTAATTCAAAATTTAATCTAATTCTATGCTATTGTGATCTAATAAAAATAGCACATCTAATCTATGCTAACCCGGGATGTAACCCTTTTGTTATGCGATCTAAAGAGATTTCAAATAACAACTAGTAATAAAGATCATTCAGCGATTATAAGAAAGGAATTCAAGTAAGATGAACTATTTCACATAAAAAGTTAGGCAAAGCAGTTGTGAACAGCATATCGCATAATAAGCTATTCATACATTAAACATAAATAAATAGCTATCACCGTACAAAAGTGCCAAACGGTAACTCAAGCATTGATGCAATAACATATAAACAACTAAAAGTCGTATATCACTTTAACATATAACCAGAAATGACTAAGAAATAAAAGTACCATTTATGATTGGTCCTACTCATAAGCTTCAAGCAATAATGATTTATCTCCCCTTGCTCTAACATCTACTAAGAGTACAGAAGTGCAAAATCAGTAGCAAATATCAAATGCAAACATCAATAAAATCTTGATCCATTCATTCACCAAAACCTCCTATGAGGGTGCAAAAGTGCATGTTCCGAGGACAAGTTTTTGATAAATTTCTGGACCCTTCTCTAAATGCATGAGAAGGGTTAAAATACTACTTCCTAATTCTAATAATATTTTATTTACAAAAATTCAGGATGCGGTTTTCAAATGACCGCCCTTTTTCTAAGAAAAATTTAAAGCGAAAATTAAATTCAGAACTAAACTACTTTTGTATCTGGTCTTTAAAACTGCATGTATTCAGCATTGGTTTAAGTAGAGTCGGCTGGCTGACTTCTGCTTTGAGCTGGGCTGAGAAAACGGAATCGATGAATACTGGTACCACCTTTTCAGCCGCATTTATGATACACTTCATAGTCATCCACTAACTATGTGCTTCACCAAGTATGTCCAGTAACATTCCCAATTTAACTTGTTTAGCGCTTGGATTGCCCTTCCCTTTTCTTGCGCTCTCTGCTTCCATTCTGCCTCTAGTTGTGGTTTGTTTGGTAGATACCCCGGGGTGGTTTATACAATTAAATTTGCTCTATGAAAATTCTCATTTACACAGTCAATAAGGATGCTTGCTGTCATGGCTGCTATTTCTGCCGCTTGTTCTGCCTCCCTGATTTGATCGTCCCACTTGTTGAAGAGCAACTCTTTATGGTTTTCATTTATCCTGGGTGCGCCTGCTCTTTTTCCCTCGTCCTCATCCTGCCAAGCCAAGTATTCAGTCACTCGTTTGTTAATCAGATCATATTCACTTCATAAGTTGACCACTTGATTAGTGATCTTATCACTCATTTCTCAATAATCATTCGACTGTGACATCTTTTGTCCTAGCACTTCTTGTTCTTACAGTAGTTGTTCATTCAAAGCAATAGATTCTGAGATAAACTCTGTGAGCTTAGGATCGTCCCTGTGCATTTATTGTACATCCTGTAACTATTTTCCCTTCTCGTCCAAACTTCTCTGAAAACTTATCTGCATTTGCTGGAAGTCTTCCTACAACCTTTCAAGCTGTTTGTGTGCCTCATTATTAGTATTGGCTGGTTGCAATTGTAGTTGCAGTACCTGTATTTGATCTTCTTGCACTTTCAACAATTGTTGTACTTCTGATGCTTTGTCAATAGTCGCAGAGGCATATGCTCCTGCGATCTGGGATAGTTTGGTGAGATTTTTAGTCGGATTACTGGTGGGATCTTTTCATAAGACGTCTAATTGCTCAACATCCTGAGAGGGTGTATTTTCTAACTTCCTTTTCTTTCTCTGTATTCTTACAACTGATTTATGTTGGGGACTATAAAATATGTCAAGAGCGGAAATTTCTTATACATTAAGTAGAAGCTCAGAAGACGGGGTGATAGGAATATGCACTGTTTCTGAGACATTGCTGACTATGGTTGGGACCACTTCCTGTGCTACCTGTGTATTCCTCACAGGTGTTTTTGGGGCTTTTCCTTCAAGATTGATCAGTTCGTTGAAGTTTTCCCATTCCTTATCTAACTCTGTCATAATAGGTGGTGCTTCAATGACGAGAGGGGGAGGATCTCTTTGCAGGGAGGTAATAACCTACTGTGGTGGAAATTCCATTGATTCAGTGGTGTCTTTAGCTGACTCCTCGCTCCTATCTTGGTTGTTCCCAGATATTTTAGAATGTTCAGGCATTTCTTGTACAGACCTAGATTTAGATCCATTAGTGCTTGAATTCCCACTGAGACTAACACTTGGAGTCGGTTCTCTAGAGGAACACTGGCTAGTCTTCTTTCCCTGTATACCACGAAATTTTGAAAGTCTTCTGGAGACAATTGCAATTGGGCTTCATGCAATATTTCTTCAAGTGAGCTTTTATTTTGGAATATATCATCAAATAAATCATTTTTCCCAAAGAACACTTTTATCTTCACTGTAGTCGTTAAATTCTGGGCAGCCTCATTCCGGTCAAATGGTATTCCTGGGAATTTAAATAGTTGTAGACACGTCATATTTTGTACTTCGGTGAACGCGTGACCTACATCAAATAGCGAAAAGGCCCCACAAGCCACATGAAACTGTGGCCATATAACCTTCTTTTTTTCCTTTAAGTCTTTAGTTAAGTCGCCTTCTGAACAGGTTTGATATGCAATTTCTCGAGCTAGGAGCTTATCGGTGATAAACAAAGGTAGAACATGAGGGGGTACAGTACTTCCGAAACTCTAACATAAGTAAACAATTCTTCTCCGAACCATCTTGCGATGGGGAGGATATCTATCTGTGCTTCAGGCAAGCACCTCGGGGGTTCTTTATCATACAACATTCTATACAAGGGCAGCATGAGTCCGTGACAAATCTAGTAGAAATGTGGAGTGAACTAAGAGTCCCACAATATCTTATGATAGACATGGATGGGTAAGGGGTCTTGAGTTGTCCACTTCCAACCCATAACATGGAATTTAGACACATAACATATTGAATCCATAACATATGCGGCTAGGTAAAAAGGAGGATAAATCCTCTAAGACGTAGATCTTTTTGACCGGTAACTAACAATAGCTGTGATTAGGTTATCAGATAAAATCTTGGCCCAATCTACAATAGTGGAATTTGTTGCAACATCTAGTAATGGTAACCATTCGGATGAAATTTTTTTGATATCTGGCATTCCAAATAATCTACAAAGCATAGCAACAGAAAAACAATATGGGGAGGTAAGGGAACTAGTGCTGTACAGACCGTGTTTATCTTTCTTGAGCGGTTCATCTTTTCTGGACCAATCCTTGGTGGTCTCCGACAGGTTTGGGTTCTCCGCCACAAATTTTTCTATGAGTTGTGTATTATAAGTTACCTGCGGCTCAGGAAGATGATACATAAGCTTTAAATCCTGTGTAGTGAATGACTCGATGAGCCCTTGACCATGAACCTTGAATTGTCTATTTTTCATTTATGTGCTATCGAGTATCCACTTGATCATGTTTGTATATGGGAGAATTTTGGGCCTCGCTGCTATCCGATGTAGGAATGAGCATGCTAGCTCTTCTAGGGATTCTTGAGAAGAGCCCTGTGAGCCCGCGACAACAATAACCTTCATTATTCTGGGATTTTCTTCTTCAAGCAGTCTGTACATGCCTTCCCACATTGATATTCCTGTGTCTCTGTTACAAGCTGTTTTTGTGTATAAAGGTGCCATTTCCTTCTCTTCGGAGCTCTGTGCCTTGTTTTTCTTCCCCATTTCAACCTGTGTATGGCCTTGTATCGTCCTTCATTCTCTGTTCCTACAATTTACAAGTGAAATGGAAATGAATGACCTCGCTATGGGAGAGTTTTTAATGCCGTAGACATACCAAATACACCACCTTATGTGAAGTGATTCTTTGAAAAGCACACGTCCATAGTTTATTAATAACTGGCAACTAACTCCTGTATTAGCATTTAAAGTGCGTAATTATGTGTCAGCTTATGGCAAGTAGCTTTTCTTGAATATTGTGCCTGAACGATCTGCGATGGAGAGATTTCGCGATTTTATTCGCAACATCGCAAATCGCACCATCGTAATTACGTAAAATCGCACAAACGTAATATCACAGCGTTGGTCTGGCTTGACATCGCAACCATCACTATATCATGATATCGTAATTATCGCAGATCGCAAAAGTTTATGTATGGAAAATTTATTTAACCTGTTTCCTACGATATGCGATCTTGCGATCGGCGTCATCGCAAATCGGTAAATCTTGAAATTTTTCTTATAAGTTTTATTTATTGCGACGCGATAGTTGCTTTAATACCATAATCTCACACATGCCAGGATTGTACTTGTATGGTGGGGTTCTACTACCGTTTATACGATGCGTTTTAAATATTTCTTCCTCATCATAAACTTTAGGTTTTAAGTATTCGAAGGAGTTTCCTAAACTTATGATGGTAACTTTATTTTGAGGAAAAGAAAGCTAAGCCCTACTCTTGCTTTTCCTAAATTTTAACTAAGGGTCCCCACACATTTAGTATTTTGG
Source organism: Pinus tabuliformis (assembly GCA_031772625.1). Taxonomy (NCBI): domain Eukaryota; kingdom Viridiplantae; phylum Streptophyta; class Pinopsida; order Pinales; family Pinaceae; genus Pinus; species Pinus tabuliformis. The sequence goes on along the minus strand of CM062810.1, from coordinate 667,106,783 downwards.
ATAACACTTAAATGAGAAGGGGGGGTGGTTGTTGCTGGTCACAACACATCCATATCATTGATAGATGCTTGGTGCTCTGCCTGTTTATTGTCCACGACTGTATAAATACGAGAAACCATCTGCCCCACATCCCCAACAATCTACGCCTCCTGTGTATTGTATATCTTAGGCCTACCACCTTGATTGTGTGGAAAATTGTTGCTAAGGTGTTCCTCACCACATGTTCAACACTCTAACCATCCAGTATCATTAACTCTATGTTGTTGTTGTGATCCACGTCCATGTCTAGCTACATTAAACTTCTTTTGAGGTGCCACATTTTATTTCTCTTGTACATTTTGAGGCCTTGCTGTCTTAGGCTGTCATTTACCTTTACCTTTGTATTTTCCTTTCTATCATTGTTGAGATTCATTTGTATGCTTTGAATGTTCATAGAAATACTTGAATTTCCCAATACCTTCCTCAACTAACCTAGGTTCATCATACTCAATCCAATGTCTAAATGATAATGGAAAACCACTGATAAATCGTTGAACTTTAGCCTTCTCATATGTATGATATGGTACATACCTCAATATATCTAGAAACTTGGTTCTGTACTCTTTATGTGTCGTTGACCCCATCTTTAGCTCATAGAATTCTTTGGCCTTACTATCATAGTACCTTTCTAACAAGTATTTCTTCTTGAAAATATTCTTGAAATCATGCCAACTCAAGTCATCGGTCTTGATGTCTCTGACTTGCATCATGTCTTCCCACCAAATGTCTGCTTTACCTTTCATGTTGAAGATAGCAATTCTAGCCTTCGTGTTATTTTTGTACTCATGCAACTCAAATAATTTCTTCATCCCAGCTATCCAAGCCTCTACATCTTCCTTCTTCTTGACATATCCCTCAAAATTAGGTGGCTTTTCTTTCTTAAAATCATCTGTCAAGTATCCCATATCACTTCCCTTGTAAGGATAATAACGATGATGATTATGATGTTTGTCAGAGCTAGAACTAGAATAATACATATGCTCATCACCCCTGCTATCTAGAGTGTCGAACATCCTGCCATCTCTCACTATGTCAGGTCTATCTGACCTATGTCTACTAGGAGACCTACTGTCATATGACCTATTAGTTCTGTCCTACTCTCCATGGATGATCTGAAGTTTCCCTTGTCGCTGTAGTTTTGACAAACTTTGAAGGAGCATTGCATTAACCTCTGCTTATTTCTCTTATGCCCATATGATCCTCTCATTGTTTTCCTTACAACTCCTTATCTCTTCCTTCAATATTCTCAATGTTTCTGCCAAATCAGAAGAGTCACCACCACACTGCTCATGCGATTCATAGGGAGAGTCTTTGTATTCTACCATCTTGATAGCCATTTGATCTCTTTTATGCAAGGCATACTATGTCAGATAAACCAAATCATAATAAACCAACATGCCTTAGTATAATTTGGGGAGGATACCTCATCTGCAAGATCATCCAAATCAATGTAATACATGTATAACATAATCATAACAACATATAGACATATAAAAATAACTACATCAATACATAAACATGATTCTAGCTAGAATCCAATCATTAATGCATGACCATATTGACTACACATACAATGACCTCATACATGAAAACAACCATTACACCACAGTACACATGGGCACATGCAAACATGAACATGCTTGAGGAATGTGTAATCAACCACATGCACACATGAACACATGTAATCAAGCATAAGAAGACAATACTTGTAAGCAAACGTACCAAAATGATACATGTAACCAAACATACAAGAATGTAACCAAACATATGAGAATGTAACCAAGCATGAAAATTGAGACATGTAATCGACATATAACAACATGTAACCATTCATACACTCATGGTGATGCACTCCATAATTAAAACATCAACTTCCACAAGACGACATAAGCACTACCATGATCAATATCATTGAAATGAAACAAGCATATGGAATGCAGGCATAAGAGGCACACATGCAACTAACATTCATGCATGACCAACAAATAATCCATCCAGTCCAATAGGTGAACCATGCTTTGATACCACTCTGTAACACCCTCCTCCCACATCTACCCAAGTAAACAACCAACAAGGGTAAAATGTGATAAGAGGATACTATGTTGGGATTCAAACTCCTATGTGACCTTAAGTAAATTGAATCGATGGAAACACAACATACATAACATCCACATTAGCTACAGGACCCTTGAGAACCATGCTGACACTTAAGGTAGCTTTCCCCTAGGTCCCACTGAATTTTTTCATCACTTCAACTCTGGACGCTCTCATTCTATGGACATGCCAGCATCCAGGGACCTCTGGACTCTCTCATAGGCCTACAAGCCAGCATCCAGGGACCATTTTGTCCAGTTATGTGCCAGTGTCTCCAAGATTTGAGCCACTTTTTTAGGCCCAGACCTGAGGCCACTACCTAGAATGGAATGACATCTTCAAAGAAGTAAAATACTAGGGAAGAAATTAGGCAAAAACAATTAGTTGGACAAGCCCTTAACCATAACCCTACTAGGCATGATAATCATTTCGTCAAACATATCACAAAGATGTAATATATAGGTGTAAACAACAGATTTAAGAATAGGGATATCATACTTATCTGAGAATCACTAAGAGCCATAAGAAGAACAAAGATTTCATCCATTCCCCACCAATCCACAATAATACCTCTGTAACCGCGATGGATGATAAGGGGAATAAAAAAACTGGGGCCTCCGCAGGTTGCTTGGAGGAAATAAAAGGGGGGTCTCCTCGCTCGACCAAGTATGCTGCTGAAGCAACTGCAGAACATGTCGGGTGATCCGCAAAAAAGAGAGGGAAGCCAGTTTATTCCCTCATGTCATTTTATACATTATCATCTATTAGGCCATAGATACATTTTCCATTGATTTATAAGTAAACCAAGATGAGAGCCACACATAGTTGTTATCATAAAACATATACATAACCAACATAGAAACAATAAAATTACCATAATTACCTCAGCCATAGAATCCACATATAAATAAGTACATTTACATATGAAAACCTAAGGGATGAATTTCTCATTAATGAATTTAGAAACTAACTGAGGATGGGACTACCACATTCCACCCAACAATAGATTGGTTGAGCCAAATATATCTTTGGCCAATAACCCCATGCCATATTCCAAACATGAATCTTGGACTCAAAACTAGCTTAAAAGAATGAAACAAGCATGTATCCTATTAGAGTTCCCCACCTACACCATTAGGAATTTGAGTGCCTACTACCCTCTTAGGCTTTATCGTAATCCATATTCTGATTTAGGGATCACCAGGCCCTACACCGAAACCAACTCTCCAGCCTTTACTATACATCCCATCTCAAGACTACTAGCCCCAATGAAGAGAATCCATATCTTAGCTTTACTGTATATCCCGCCATTCACTGGCAAGGATTCCTAGGCCCATCGAGACACACAATCCTAGCTTTACCACAACCCATAGTGTGGATTAGGGGTTACTAAGCCAGTGGCTTTGCCATGATCCATAGTTCAATTCAGGGACCACTAGGCCATGTGTTTTTCATTTCAGAGATCCACCGCACTCAACTTCAAACCCATCCAGCAATCAAGCTCAACCAATGTATGAGAACCCATATCATCATGTCTATCAGGAAATGGCAAGGCTAGGCTTAAAAACATGGTCACACATGGAAAAACCCATTCCATAACAAAAAATTAACCACATGAAATACCATGAATGCCAAAGCTAGAAAGGAAATCACACATATAAATCAATACTTACAAATAATTATACTGTAGCTGCTTGATCCTACTTTTCCTTCCTTGATCTTCACTTCCTCTTAACTTCTTTTCCTTTCTTGATCCGGTTCCCAAGTGCTCCAAGAAAACTCCAAGTGTCTAAGAGTAAGAGAGAGAGAGAGAATAATGAGAGAGCTCCAAACCTGAACTAACAAAAGGTTACTAACTAATCCTCGGAAGCCTTTTTATTAATGAGGCCTCTATTTTCTTCATTTTCCATTATTTTCCTTCATTTTCCTCCTCACATGCAACCTATGATCTTTCACCTCCCATTTCTCCTAATTTCCATTATTTTTATAAATAAATGTGCCAAAAATGCCATTTTTCCTTTCCAAATCATTAGCCATTTTCTTTTCCAATTTCCCTAGCCATAACAAACCAAATGAACACCCCCTAGGATGTATTTTCCAACATTTAGCTTGGAATAAATGTCCTATTAACTGCGGTTATTATTTTTATAGCTTTTATTACATGGAATTTTCACCAGGGTTGTTATAGTTGCTCGGTTGTGTTATATTTTTTTCCATGAATAGGCCCAGTAGTTAAGCCAAGGGGTAAGAGGGGGGTCGGAGCCCCTCTCTTCATTGTGCCTGGTGTAGTCGCCCCCATCTACGGGGTTCGGGGCAGCGTCCAAAGGAAATTTTTTTTTTGGACCCTATATTAGGTGTGTGGATCTACCTATGGTTTTGTGGATGGATTTCACACATTGTTTTCGGAGCAAAGGTTTTCATTCCATGGTATTTTGTAGATCCGGTGAAGGGAACTATAGTTATGTTCTAATATAAGGTTAATGGATTGGGGTTTATCGATGCTTCGACATGTATATATATTTATTGTAACATTGAAAGGAACATACTGAAAAATCAATTTGCTAGCCCTGGTTTTGTGATCCACAGGAAAATCTTTGTGTATATTTCCTTTATGTGTTATGTTATCGTCATTGTTTATTTTTTTTAGAATTTGTATGCAGGTAATTTTTGTACAGAGTTAAAACCTACATTTGTTATCATATTTGTTTTGGATTCAAGGGTACGCCTTTGCTACTGAGGGGTTTTGCTTGGGACTGTGGTAGACACTATTCAATGGGAGATGTACGGGATTGATTCTTGTGGTGAAAGAGGATGGAAAGTGGTGGAAAGATAGAGATTGAGAAACTTAATGGTCAGAGTTTTGAGTTGTGGAAATTCAAGTTGGAGGTTTTGTTGGTGGATAAATATCAGTGGATCATAATAGATCTGGATACTAAAACAATGACCATATCCAATGAAGAACGGAAGGAGTTGGATCAGAAGGAGAAAGGCACAGTACAATTGTGTGTCTCATATTTAGTATTGTTGAATGTATTAGGGGAAGCTACGATGAAGGCGTTGTGTGATAAGTTAGGGACTTTGTACCAATCTAAGTCTCTGGTGAATAAATTGTTCCTATGGAAAAAGTTGTATAACCTGAGGATGAAAGATGGGGACTTGGTGACCGAGCATCTGAACGCATTTAATACTGTGCTAAGCTAGTTATTATCTCTTGATATTAAAACTTGAGATCAAGATAAGTGCATCAGATTGTTTTGTTCTCTACCAGATTCATGGGATAGTCTGGTTATTGCAATATGTAGCAATGCAACTGCCTTGTAGTTTGATGAAATAGTCACATCCTTGCTCACGGAGGATATGAGACAGAAAAATATGGAGAGCTAGAATGGTGATGCCTTGTCTGTGCGAGGATAGTCCTAGAATAGAAACAGAAATAAGTCCTCGAGTGGGAGATCGAAATCTAGAGGGATATCTAAATCTACAAGGAATGTGTAAAGGTTTGTTGGAAATGTGGAAAGGAATGGCACTACAAAAGCGAATGTAAATATAAAGCTCCTAAGAAAGGAAAGGGATCCAATGATACTACTTTTGCAGAGGTGAAAACCACCTCAGATGAAGGTGGGGATGTGTACCTAGCTTCTTATTCAAGTACACATTAAGATCATGAGGCATGGTTGATTGACTCAGGTGGATGCTTTCACTTCACTCCCCATAGAGAGTGGTTCTGTGAGTATGAGAAATATGATGGTGGCGATGTCTTATTATGGGATGATAGGAAGGCTAGAATCATTGGTCATAGAAAAATCAAGTTGAACTTACAATATGGAAGGATTTGAACACTTCCGGGTGTTCTTCATATTCCCGCATTAGACAGAAATCTGATTTCTATAAGTAAGCTCGATGATGCAAGTGTAAAAAAAGTGTTCAAGAAAGATACATGAAAGATGCTTTCAGGAGCACTGGTATTGATGTGGGGATTTTGGATTGGAACTCTATACAATATGCCAGGTAGCACTGTTATTTATGGGTGCAACATTTTTGTGGTTCCTGAAAGTGGAGTAGAAAATCTAGTGCTCTCTGGGGAAAAGACCATGCTATGGCATCGAAGGCTTGGACTTATTGGAGAGAAGGGCCTTAGAATACTTCATGGTAAAGGTATGGTAGAAGGTATGTCTAATAGCTCTTTGGATTTTGATGTTTGTGAAAATTGTGTATATGCGAAGTAGAATCAAGTGAGTTTCCCCTCTGGTGGTAAGAGGGCGAAACAAATATTAAAGCTTGTGCACAGTGATGTGTTTGGACCTATGTCGGTTCCATCACTGGGTAATTCTATGTACTATGTATCATTTATAGATGTCTTCTCAAGGAATACATGGATATATTTCCTCAAGAAGAAATCTTAACTCTTTGACAAGTTTAAAGAATTTAAGGCTCTTGTGGAAAGCTAGACAGAGAAGTAAAGGTGCTGAAGACAGATAACGGTGGAGAGTTTTGCAAGAAGGAATTTGAAGAGTTCTGTAAGAAGTGTGGTATAGCACGATAAAATAATACTCCATACAAACATGAGTGAAATGGAGTTGCCGAAACTATGAACAAGGCGTTGATGGAAAGGGCAAGAAGCATGCTAAGTGGTGTCAGGTTGGGACATGAATTATGGGCAGAGGTAGTGGAGACTGCATGTTACCTGCTCAACATATCACCTTAATCAGTGTTGGAAGATAAGACTCCACTAGAGGTATGTACTGGTAAGAAACCTTCTCTTTCACATCTGAGGGTATTTGGATGTGATGCATATGCACATGTTCCAAAGGATAAAAGAACAAAGTTGGATAGTAAATTTGAAAAGTGCATATTTATTTGGTATAAGGATGGTTTAATATGTTATAATCTTTGGAACCCAGTAACAAGGAAGGTTGTGTATAGACGAGATTTAGTGTTTAGAGAGGTGAAATATGTTATTAAACATGAATTCCTATCAAAGGAACCTGAGAAGATAGAGCTTGAGGTAAAGGAGGAAGAATCAGACTCTATAGTAGAAGGGGAATGAGAGGATGAAGAGCTACAAACTCCAGTTGTGAGAATATTAGTTCAAGAAAGAAGGTGGCTAGAAAGGTATAATCCATATGCTTTCTATTCAATTTTTTCTTTATCTATTATTGATGGTGATCCCAGAACTGTGAAGGAAGCAATAGATTTTGCGGATGGAAAACTCTCGAAAGAGGCCATGGTTGAGGAAATGGCATCTTTGCACAAAATTGAGGCTTGGGATCTAGTGCAGTTCCCCACTAGAAGGAAACCCATTGGAAACAAATGGGTGTTCGAGAAGAAGATAAATGTAGAAGGAAAGGTGGGGAGATACAAGGCTCAGTTGGTAGAAAAATGTATTTCCTAGGTACCAGGAATTGATTTTGGTGATATTTTTTCTTATGTTTCAAAGGTAGCTTTTATTAGATTACTTTTATCTATTGTTGCTGCTTTTGATTTTGAGGTAGAATAGATGGATGCGAAGACAACATTTCTTCATGGGGATATGGAAGAAGAGATCTACATGAAGAAACCTAAAGGCTTTGCGTTGAAGGGTAAGAAAGAACTGGAATGCAAGTTAAAAATGTCTTTGTATGGGTTAAAATAGTCACCAAGGATGTGGTATCAGAAATTTGATACATTTATACGGGGACTTGGATTCACGAGAAGAAAAGATGATCATTGTGTGTATTTCAAATTAATTGGTGACCATGTTATTTATCTGGTCTTGTATGTGGATGATATGTTGTTGGTCGGAAATGACAAGAAATTATACAGGATTTGAAGACCCAATTGTCCTCCAAATTCGACACGAAAGATCTTGGTGCTGCAAACTATATTTTGGGCATGGAAATTAAACAAGATCGAGCAAAGATGAAGCCATGGTTAAACAGAGGAAGTACATCGAGAAAATACTGTAGACATTTAATATGCAGGATAGTAAATTGGTGAAGGTTCATGTTTATGTAGGTGTAAAGTTATATGTTGAACATTGTCCCAAGAAACAAGAAGAGGAAGAGGACATGTCCTATGTTCCATATGCAAGTGGATTCGGTAGCCTAATGTATGTGATGGTATGTACTAGACAATACATTGCACATGCAGTGGGAGTATTGAGCAGGTTTATGTCAAAACCAGGGAAGGAGAATTGGATAGTAGTGAAGCGGGTTTTCAGGTATTTGTGTGGCACTAATGATTATAGCTTGTGCTACCAAAGAAGACCTTAATTGGGTAGAGTTTTGGACATCCATGGCTTTGTTGATACAGACTGGGCTAGAGATCTGGATCAAATAATATCTACAAGTGGGTATGTGTTTAACCTATTTGGAGGTGCAGTTAGTTGGATTAGTAAGAGACAATCTGTAGTGGCATTGTCAAAGACAAAGGTAGAATACATGGCAACCACTCATGTAAGAAAGGAAGAAATTTGGTTGCAGATATTGTGCTCAAGTATGGGGTTTGTACAATGAGCTATAAGGATAAACTGTGACAGAAAAAGTGCATTTTTCTTGGCAAAGAAACCTGGTTATCATTCAAAGACAAATAACATTGATGTTCAGTATCACTTTGTGAGGGATATGGTAGAAGCAAAAAGGTGTTGCTGGTAAAGGTGGAAACTTAGAAGAATACTACAAATGCATTCAAAAAGTCTGTGAGCTTTTAGAAGTTCTCTTGGTTTAGAGAAGCAATGGGCAGTGCAGGGTTGGATCAATGACTAAGCTCTCCTGTGGCCCACTGTGGAAAGAAAACAACAAGTGGGAGAATGTTGGGTTGTTTTATATTATTTCCATGACTAGCCCTAGTAGTTAAGTTGAGGCGTTAGAGGGGGGGCAAAGGCCACTGTTCATTACGCCAGGCGCAGCGGGGGGGGGGGGGTCATAGGGGGGTTGGTAGCCCCCCTCTATGGGGTCGAAAGCAACACCTTGAAATTTTTTTTTTAGACCCTATATTAGGTGGGAAGACCTACCTATGGTTTTGTGCATGGATTTCAAAAATTATTTTCAGCATGATGGTTTTCGTCCATGGTATTTTGTAGATCCGGTCAAGGGAACTATGGTTAAATTCTAATCCATGGTTAATGGATTGGGGTTTATGGATGCTTCAACATGTATATATATGTACTGTAACCTTGAAAGGAACATAACGAAAAAACAATCTGGTAGTCCTGGTTTTGGGATCCAGGGGAAGATATCTATATATATTTGTTTTATGTGTTATGCTCTTGCCATTGTTTATTTTTTGTTTTTAGAATTCGTATGCAGGTAATTTCTGTATGGGGTTAAAACCTGCAACAATGTTTACTGCTAGTTTTTTATTTTGGTATTTTGTGATATGTTTGTTCTTCATTTGTAGTTTCTCTTATGTATAGTGCATGTCCATGCCACTTTGTTTGTGGTGTCATATTGTTATTTCTTTCATGGTTTTCTTCTTGTTTGTTTCTTGTGATTTCCTTTTATGTTTTGAGGGTCTTCGGAATAGGTTTGGGAAAGATGAAAGTTAATGCATCTTGGGGAGAGCTGAATGGAACCCAATAGGTAATGTAAGACCCGGATAAAGTCAGTGCATGAGTAAAGAGAAGCTAGAGGAGAGAATATGACAATCAGTTGGATTAGTTGGGTCCACTGGGTTAAATGGAAGGTGGAAGAACAATCATGAGAAAGGAAAATTATAGGAAAGGTAATGTAAATGAATTTGATCCATGAGTTGCATTGGATTTGTTGAGAATTGTAGTTCTCAATGTTGTGCATGTTGTCCATCGATAAAAAGTCTTTTCATATCATTTTCCTTATGATATTTTGTAATTATGTTGTGATCAAGATTATGTTGATGTCTATACATGTATATATGTATGTATGTCGTTGTCTAAAAAGGTCGTCAGGGATCATGCTTGTGGAAGAAGGATTATTTATGTAGGTGAATGACATGAATAGGTTCTTCGTATTAAAAAGAATCAAGTGGAAGAGTAGTCTGATAACCTGTTGATGCCCCGAAATTCATTGCAACAACATCGGGGAAACCACCCGGTCCGGAACTTAGTGCAGCTCCTTTTCCGTTTGGAATAGTGGCTCCGACTGGGGATAATGGGACCAGTTTCCCAAAGATTATAAGTAAACGGGATGAATGAATGATTTACGATATGAAGTGATAACAAACAAATAACTAAACTATAAAAGAAATATAATAACTATAAGCTAATCCCGGGACTTATCAATTCAGATAATGCAGCGTTTGATAACCTATGCTTAATGGCAGGCATATAGATGTCACTAACAGTAAGCATAAATGTTTAAACCATTTAAGATTGCTCTGCATAAATAGTTATGCAGAGCGATAATAGCGAATTACTGCACTCAGTCATTTATATCATTGTTACACGCATGATTAAAAGAGATAACAAATCACAAAACATTCAATAGTGATATGAAATGCAGATTTGCTGTTATATCGCATACATGTAATCAATAATAGCAAAGTAATAACACAGCAATTTATATAATAGAAAAAGAACAGATACAGATAATAGTACCATGCAAGTTGTTTGATCAATCCAATATATTAATCGCTATGTCGCAGTCCTTCCTTCTAACCAGAAAGCATCCCAAGCAAACGACAATAGTGCACAATTTACTTAAAACAGCATTCCAAGTAAAATTAAGGACCAGTGGTCGAGTTTCAAAAAGAATATAGACTGAAGCACAATAGTGCAAACTTCAGCCTTTAAGTCTTTTACAAAATTTTACGACCCTTTCCAAAACAATGAAAGGGTCTATAAATACTATGCTAATCTAAAAATATCTAAATATCTAAAACTGAAAAACAACTAAATCGGCATTAACAAATATCATTGTGCATTTGGGTGATTCGGCAGTCGGCGGCGATGTTTCAGTCAGAGGTCTCTTTGCCTTTACTCCTTCGCTGACATATCGCCAGCATTGGCTCTACTTCTGGTGGAGTATTGAGGCGTGAAGTCAGCTGTGCATCGTATGTGGCATCTCGGAAATCGGCAATCAGGTATCGGACAGCATCTGTTAGGCAGTTAAGAGCCGACCTTTGAGAATGTGGTTTAATCAGGAAAAGCCAGTATGTGTCGGCAGTCAAGGTATTCACTCCAGCAATTAACCGCCCTTGTGTCTCCAGCTCAGGATAATTCCTGTGCTCCAGCATGTTGGTGGTTGTTATGTTTCCAGGTGTACATTGTGAAATCATGTTTGCCAGGTACAATGTATCATTGACTAGATCGATCATGTTTCTGGCAATCATTTTGCATCTGGATGCTGCCCTTTCTGCCTTCATTACTTGTGTGTTCCATTCCATGAAAAGTATGTCTTTGTATGTTACACAGATTCGGGAAAAATTTGCCGCTTTCCCTTCTGGAGTGTCTTGCCATTCAATATACTCTGTTATATCTTCTTCGGCCTGATCCAAGTTACCCCTGGCTTTCTCGATTTGCTCACATACTGCTGTAGATGTGTCACAAAGTATCTCAGCTTCAACTAGTTGTTGGCACAAGAGTTTGGTCTGAGATATCAATGCGCCGTTTATGAGAGTTGCCTCTGTTCTGAAATCATCAATACTCTTGGCACCTTTGACACTTTCAAGCTGTGCTGACAGCTGAATTATTTGCTCCTCTTTAGATTTCATCAACAGCTCATTCGATGCCTCCAACTGGGATAATGCTTCTGACAATTCTTGTGCTTTTTGAATGTCAGTTTGGTCTATCCTCAGTTTTTCAATTTGCTGGGTTAACAAATGATTCTCTTGTTGTTGGGCCAGCAATTGTTCTTCTGCCTGTGCTGCCTTATTCCTTGCTTCTATCACTTCTGCTTGCAATGCATATGCCTCATGCTCTTTAGTCTTCAAAAGAAGACTCACCTCGGATGCTTTGTCAATGGTTGCCGCTGAATAAGCTCCCGCAAATTGCGATAGCTTTGTCAAATCTTCAGAGGGATCTAATTCTCCCTTCCAGACGACATTGCCCGTGACTGTTTGCTCAGTTGAAACAGAAAGTTGATCAATCCTTCGTCTCTTTCTTGAGCGCCTTACAATGGCTCTATGCTTAGGGCTGTAGAAAATGTCTAGGGGAGGAATTTCCTCTACCTGAAGATCAATTTGATCAGATGATTCTTGAGTAATTTCCTCAACATTCTGTACCATGGGTGGGCCGCTGGTTCCTTCAAGAACGGGAGAAAACATAGTATCGGGAGTCTTTGAGGCATCTGAGTCTTTGGAGGCTTCCTTACCACTTATAATGGAATCGAATTGGTTCCATTCTTTAATCAATTCAGTATCAGCAGAGATTTGCTTACTCTGTTCTTTCTCTTTTTCAATCCTCTGCTGCTCCTCGAATGCCTCCCGCTGTTGTTGTTCCTCCAATTCCTTTTTCTGCCTATCTTCCAGTTCTTTCTTTGCTTTTTCTTCTTCCTCTCTTTTCCTCTGTTCTTCTAGCTCCTTTTGCCTTCTTTGCTCTTGTTCAATTTGTGCCTTTTCCTGCCTTTCTATTTGTTCTCTTCTATGCTTTTCTGCCTGCAGCTTGTTTTGCTTTTCCTCCTGTTCTCCAGTTGTAACAGGAGGTGAATTTATTTCCAGCTGATCAGGCTCGCTTGAGGATGAAGCTGGGGTTGTGGATAATAAATTTAGAGGCAAAGTTTGCAACCTTTGCTTTCTAAGTTTATTAAATTCAGTTAATTCCACATCTTCATATCTCATTGCAGCAAGTTGTTTGACTTGGCTTATTGAATCGGCGCCCATGAACAGGTCGTCAAACGGGTCTTCTTGATGAACAACCTTTGTCAGTTTAGCCTGTTCCAAGGCAATGAAAGCAGTCTTTTTCGGGTCATAGAGTCTATTGGGAATAGAAGCTAGAGATACCATTTGGAGTTTCGCTGCTTCCTTTTCTGCATGCTTATAATTTAGCAGCGTGTAAACTCCAATTCTCAAAGGAAAAGCTGGCCATCCTCTCTTCTTCTCTTCTTTGAGAGTTTGTGTGACACCCTCAGACATGATCTGATAGGAGATTTCTCGGGCTAACAATTTGTCTGGGATGTACAAGGGAAGAACATGTGTCCTAGCCTTGCTTCCAAAAACTCTGACATAGGAAAAATATTCTTCGCCGAACCAATGGGCTACGGCTGGTAGGTCAAAAGAGGCTTCATAGGAAATTCTAGGGATAGGTCTGTCAAAAATAGAATAGTGAACGGGAACCATAAAACCATTGCAAATTTGATACAAATGGTCTTTGTGAGAGGGTTTCCACAATTTACGATGATACAAATGAATAGGTGTTGGGTCATGGGTTGTCCATATCCAACCAAGGACAAGAAACTCAGAATTAAAACAAAGGGTATCCATAATGTAGGCAGAGTAATAGAAGGGTGGGATTTTTCTCTCAATGACTCTAGTTTTGGCCCTAAACTCACGAATAGCTAAGACCAACTTATCAGACAGAATAGTGGCCCAATCCATGATTATACTATTGACGGCCGCTTCCATTAAGGGAACCATATCAACATGGATATTTGCAGAATCATGAAATCCCCACAATCTACACATCATAATTCCAGCATAACAGTAGGGTGAAGCCAAAGAAGCATTGGAGTACTTACCCGACATATCCTGCTTGTGTTTTGCTGGATTTTGCCTCCAATCTCGGAGAGGTTCGGCTGGTGATTCATTTTCTCTGGCGAATTTCTCCACAAAGGCTCTGTTATAGACTTACTCGGGATTGGGCAAATGATACATCCGTCTCAAATCGTCAGTCTTGAAGGAACCGAAAATCCTTCCATCCTTAGTATGGAAGGTTCTATTAGTGAGAGTAATTTCTTCAATTGCCCAACGTACCACATCAGTATAAGGCAAGACTTGTTCTCTGGCTGCTATTCTGTACTGAAAGGAGTCAGCCAAATCTTTAAGAGTTGCCTCAGACTTTCTTAGTTCATCTACACTTGCCTCCGTTACTGTCGTTTCTGGTTGTTCTGCTTCTAGCAAATTGTATGTCCCTTGCCATGTAGTACCAGTAAGACCAGTGCATGTAGTATCTGAGATTAAGCCTTTCTTTGAAACTGTAGCAGCTTGGCCTGAGGCAGGTGTCGCAGTAGAACCTGCCACCTTCTTGAACTTCTTTCCCATCATATTCAGACTTCTCTCGACAGTTGAATTCTACACAAATGCAAGAGAAATCGTAACAAAGAAATAACAATGACAATCCATAACGGGATAGATATATTATTTGAAGCGTGGTGAGATTATTTCTAAAAGAGGCTACGAATCTAATGATTTGAGAAGGCACTGTAGACGTAATGATGGTGATTTTACGGCCTGCAGTTCCATAAATGACCATTACTTAAGTTATTAAACCGAATGACCCCTTAAAGCGTGCAATAGATTTTTTCAAAGGTCTAATCGTAATTGCTCGTTAATTCGAAGGGGCAAAGCTTTAAATACGCATGCATTACCTTATCCCTTTACTTAACGGCATTTTGAAATCTGAGCTTTTGTCACATCGGATTTAAATATAACTTTAATGCTTTGAAATAATCACCTTTTGGAAACTGAGGTCATCATTAAGTGTCATCGCATCGCATCGGAAGTATGAGTGACCTTATCATTTGGGAAAGATCTTTAGCGAACGCCGATTGCGACATTGTATTAGCGCGCGTACATAATCCCGAAATGTATATCAATTGATTTACCGAATGCCGATAGCGATGTCGCATCGGGAAAAAGATATGAACGCCTTATGAAACTGCGTAGGATCTTGCCGACTGCCGATAGCGATATCGCATCGGGTCGGAGCTTTAAAACATTTTTCACAAGAAATAGCGCCGATAGTTGATCGCCGATATCGTGTCGCATCGGGGAAAAGGTATGTGCTTTTTCTTTGTGTGCATTGGCTATCGCCGATGGCCGATAACGATATCGCATCGGGAAGAACCAAGATGGTAACCAACTTTGCGATTAACCTAAAAAATTGCTCATTATTTGTTCAACAAGGGTTTTATGCACAAATTCATTTGATTATCATACCTTATTAGAACAAGTTTATTAATGCCAATTAAAAATTTTAAAAGGGACCCATCTCATATGTAAATTGTTTGTGATAAAAATGTTATGAAATGGGGGGTTGTTGTAGGGCACAACAATTGGCGATTCTCTCGCAGAACCAGTTATCTCTGGACTAATAAATATACTTACACCTTTTCAAATAGAGTCTTTATAAAGGAAAGGAACTTTCTAATATAACTAGATGTCTATTGATTCTGAATAAAACAGGTTTCTTCATTTGACTTCCTCTTTTTATAAATGCACTTTGAGTATTAAAATAAGTCCTTGTTGGTTTATAAAGGTAAAAATAGAAAAATTTTCCATATCAGCTTTTTAAAATAAACTCCTCTGTCACAGGTAGAGCCTCTGCTGCCAGCAAACATTCATAGTCTCGGCAGGGTTACCTTTTAACCATGTTGTTGTCCATTGTTCCATTCACCTTAGAGTGTGACTAAACAGAATGAATTCAAAAGATATTTTCGTATTTTTCGAATTTCACTTTCTTCTTTGCTTAAGATAAAAGCCATTGTCCTGGTTTGGTGGCCAGATAAATGACAATGCCATTCACGGGTAGTAATTTAAACTGAACAAGCTGGCTCGTGATGAGACCCCTTGTCTTGAAATTTCAAGCCATTACCCTATTTGATATGCAGTTTTGGTAATGTCAGTTAAATTATTTTCCTATGAACATGGTAAGCAGGCTTGTAATAAGACCTCTTATATTTAATCTTCTATATTTTAGAATTACACTCTGAGTAATCATAAACGTTTTTGGTGAATGGGATGAACAACTATCTTCTTAAGAATAAATGGATGACAGGTTTAAGAGTTAAAGATACTGAAGATGAATTAGCTCCTATTTTCATATAGATAACCTTTGGGGACTAATTTCGAACACCCAAGATAACTCATAGAACTTCGTTCAGAGTGAAGTTTACAAAGATTAGACTGTGATGTTCAGAATAAAAAGATATCTAATTTCCTAGAAATGATCTCTCTTGGTTTAAGACGCTATTATCCAAAAGTAAATACTAATATTGTCATGGCGAGACAGCTTTTAATTACAGCGAAAGGTCAATGGGAAATGTCCCACATTCTTATTTCTACAAATCCTACAAACTATATAAAAATTATCAAACTACAAAGAGAAGGGGTTACCTCCTCAATTAAAGAATTTCTTCAAGATTAGACCATTGACAGGGAGAGAATCCCTCACCCCTGATAGATTTTGGAGTATGAATGTGGAATGGCCTACTTTTTCACAGATTTGAAATGGTCCTAGCCACAGTTTTTGAAATTTGGTATGTTTACCTTTGTCTTCATGGGCTTTGTCCCATTTCAGGAATAGATCTCCGACTTGGAATTGTTTAGGACTAGATGAGGCCAGGTCAAAAGCTGCTTTAATGACTTGCTGATGTTTAGCGTGTGTAACCTTGGCTTTTTCCCTTTCTTCTTCAAGTTTAAGAATTTGATCATATCTATACTGTATAGAAGAAGAAGGAGTTTCGTCGATAAATTGCACTAAGGCTAGAGATGGAAGAAGAAGGTTGGTTGGTACGATTGCTTCTTTTCCATAGACGAGATTAAACGGAGAGGTCCCTATGGAAGCTTTCTGTGTTATCCTATCGGCCCATAATGCAAATACCAAGGATTTATGCCAATTCTTATGATTTTCTTCGATTGTTCGCTTAATGATCTTGATTAGGTTTTTATTTGTTGATTCTGCTAGGCCATTACCCTGAGGATAGTAATTAGTAGAATACTTTAATTTAAATCCCCTTTTGATAGCGAAATCAATCATTGCATTACCTGAGAAGTAAGAAGCATTATCAAAGACGAGAGCGTTTGGAACACCAAACCTGGTAATGATGAACTGATCTATAAATTCAATGATCGCCTCAGAGTTTGTTGTCTTTAATGGAACTGCTTCTACCCACTTTGTAAAGTAATCAGTTGCTGTAAGGATATACTTGTGTTGCTTGGAAGAAGAAGGATTTATTTCTCCAATGATGTCCAATCCCCATTGTTCAAAAGGTTGTTCAATGTTGATTGGTTGCAAAGGGAAAGCTGGCTTTTGTTGTCTTCCACTGGCAGTTTGGCATTTGATGCATTTCCTTACATATTCATGAGCGTCCTTAAACAAAGTAGGCCAATAATATCCAGCATGAATGACTTTATGAGCTGTTGTATCAGCTCCAAAATGTCCTCCTGCCGGTCCATCGTGTAGCTCCTGCAAAACCTTTTGAGCTTCAGGTTTCTCAAGGCATCTTAATAGGACAGAATCATAGTTTCTCCTGAAGAGCACATCATTAATAAGGGAAAAACTCTTAGCTTTCAATCTAATGGCTCTTTTGTTCTTGTAGGACAAATTGGTAGGTGCATAACCATTCTTTAAATAAAAGATCAGATCTGAATATTGAGATTCGGAATCCGGTATACTTAGCTGATTAACTTCTTGGGTTTGCTCTGTATCACTTGATTCAGGAATGTTTGATGCTCCTGCTAATATCCTGCAAAAACCTTGACCTTTAACAAACTTTGCTCGCTTTATTTCTAGATCATATTCTTGAAGGGCTGCGACCCAATTTGCCCTCTTTTCTCCCAATTCCTTTTGGATTAATAGTTGCCTAACTGCTGAGAAAGGAACTATTACTTTAGTATGGGTTTTTAAAAGAAAGGGTCGATAATGTTTGACTGCTTTAAAGATAGCAAAAGCTTGTTTTTCAATATCGGAATAGTTTAATTCGGCGCCTTGAAAGTTTGAACTGAAGAACGAGATAGGCGCTTCCAAATTGTCATCATTCAACTGGGTGAGCACTGCTGCGTAAGATAAGTCGGATGCAATGGTATATAATATAAAATGATTAGAAAGATTTGGAGTATTCAGAGCTGGGACATTGATTATGGATTGCTTAATATCATTAAAAGCTTGCTTTTCTTCTAATCCCCATCTGAAGGTTGAATTCTTTTTAATCATCGTTTGTAGTGGTAGTACAATCTGTGAAAAATCTGGAACGAATCGTTTAACGAAATTAATCTTCCCTAGAAACGACTGCATCGATTTTTTGTTGTGCGGAAAAGGAATTTCAGAAATTTCCTTAATTCGATCAGGATCTACATAAATGCCATCTTTAGATACAATAAACCCTAGAAGCTTACCCTGGTTGAGAGCAAAGAAAGACTTTTTCGGGTTGAGAGAGATACCATATGTTTTGCATCGCTGAAAAATCTGCTTTAAATCATGCAAGTGGTTATATCTCTTTTTAGAATACACAGTAATATCATCGAGGTAGACGACTACTGTGCGATTAATTAACCCTCTAAAGGCTGTATCCATGGCTCTTTGGAATGTGGCTCCTGCATTTATGAGTCCAAAAGGCATCTTTTGATATGCATAAGTTCCCCATTTTGTCCTAAATGTAGTCTTTAGTTGGTCATCAGGATGGACCAACACTTGATTATACCCTGAGAAACCGTCGAGAAAGGACATCAATTCAGATCCTGCTACCGATTGGAGGATTTGTTCCATGGTAGGCAGTGGGAAATTATCTTTCAAGCTTGCCCTATTCAAGTTTCTGAAATCAATACAGATTCGAATGTCGCCGTTTTTCTTCCTAACTGGAACCATATTGGAGACCCAGTTTGAGTGTCGGACAGGGAAGATAATCTTAGCTTTTAAGAGTTTATTAAGTTCCGACTTTATTTGGCTCTCCAAATTCGGGTGTATTTTTCTTAACTTCTGCTGGATAGGTTTTTGATCGGGAAGCATAGGAATAGTATGTTGTATGATAGATGTATCATATGTCTTGAGGTCGTCATACTTCCAAGCAAAAACTTGCTTGTTTTTCCTTAAGAGTTTGATGAATGCTTCCTTTTCTTCTATAGAAAGTCCTAGTCCTAAGTTGATATTTTGAGGAGCTTGATCTGTTCCCAAATTGATTGATTCAAACCTAAGAGTAGAGCTTTGGAGTTTTGCATTAATTACAGGTTTGAACCTATCTTTAATGTCATAAAGGTCTTCGAGCTTTACCACAGGCTTAGGAATCGCGTTATCTTGAGATGTTTCTTTCATTTGAGAATCATGGTCATGCTCTTCAATGATTTGATTGTCATAAGACTTTTCAGAGGTTAAGAATTGCAAGATGTCCTCGTCATGGTTGAAAACCCTCCAGTTAGTGATGTTATCGGGAACTGAAGGCCTGAAAATTAATTCTATAGAAAATCTATCAAGGCTATAGTCTTCGGAAGGGAGGAGTTTGGAAGCTACGTTGGCTAGTAAATCAGCTGCCGAGTTTTGTGATCTTGGAATTGAAGAAATGTTGAATGCTGAGAAATGCAAAGTAAGATCTTGCACTAGCGATTGATAATGCTTAAGGTGGCTTGAAAGGCAATGAATTGTATTTCTTACCTGTTTAACAATGATCTCACTATCACCGAATACTTTTATATATTGGACTTTAAGGTCAATTGCCTTATATAGTCCCTGCACTAGAGCTTCGTATTCGGCCGTGTTATTGGTGCATTCAAATTCTAATCGACAGGATAGCATTGTTTTTTTGCCTTGCGGACTAACCAAAATGCAACCTGCTCCTGACCTCT
The DNA here is from genome assembly GCA_031772625.1 of Pinus tabuliformis. Classification (NCBI taxonomy): domain Eukaryota; kingdom Viridiplantae; phylum Streptophyta; class Pinopsida; order Pinales; family Pinaceae; genus Pinus; species Pinus tabuliformis. The sequence continues at coordinate 667,086,986 of CM062810.1, read as the reverse complement.
CACTGGACTTAGAGCCATCAAAATACAAAGACCAAAATAAAGGAGAATCAACAAAAATATTTACATCTTTTTGATTTTCGTTGAAGCATTTGGATAAATTGGTTTGTGAAAAATTTTCTACTTGAGATGTACAATGGTTAACTAAAAAAGGGGAAGATTGGGCAACAAAGTTGCCAAAGAATGATTCTGAGGAATAATTTCCCAAAATGTTGTTGTTGAAGGCCACAGGCTGGTTTTCTTGTTCGAAATCGGTTACTGTGTGAGTCATGTGTTTCTCGCGGTCGATCCTTATTTGATTTGGCTTACCCTTGTAGGGGAGCCACATATGTGACCAATCCGTGGAAATGTATCCATGCAGTTTCTCAGACCAATCTCTGCTCAGAATTAAACCATAGAATTCAGGTATGTCAGCAATCAAAATATCTATTCTCTGTACTATTCTGGGATCAGCAGACAACCTGATAGTCACGGAATTAATTTCTCCAATAACCTGTACTTTGGTTCTCTCTAACTGTACAATATGAATTGCAGACTTCTGGGGTTCTATGTTCAGTTTAGAACAAACTGAAGCTGGCATAATATTAGACGAAGCCCCTGAATCAATTAAACAGTTATGCAGATTTCGATTATAGATTTCATAGGTGAGTAAGAAAGGTGGGGTATGAGAATTGGATCTGTCTCCGATCAGAACCGAATCGGTAGCTTCGACCATATCTGGAGGGGGTTGTCCTGAATCATTAGCAGCTTTTGAACTGGGAAGAGGGGAAGAGGGGACAGCGTTATATTCTCTTAGGAGCAATTTCTGCTGATGTTTTAACTTACTTAGTTCAAACATGGTTATGTTTGCCTTAGTCTTTTTCATATCATCAACAATATTATACTCCATGGAGTCAGATAGCACTAGTGTCTTGGATGTTGAAGGAGAGTTAGAAATCGGAGGCTGGTTTTGAGGGGCTGCTACCGGAGATTTCTTTGGAAGAACTTTTTCTTTTGGTGTGGCAGCACCTGCACTCCTCTTTTTTGTAGTTGTTTGAGTAGGTTCAGAAGCAATTTTGCTTCTCGTAGTAACAGGAAAAGCTTCTTCTTGATTCTCGGTGTCAGAATTTGGGAGTATGAAATCCCACATGCCGTGACACTCAACTACTTCTTCTTCATCATCCGTTTGAGAGGTTGATTCCTCTTCTTCTTCTTCCTGTTCAGAGTCTGCATTAGATATAACATTGGGTGGCTTTGTTTCAGTTTTCTTGAAAGTTCTAAATGGTCTTTTGTTCGAAGTTTCGGCCACCTGTTTTTTAATTTCAACCATTTCATTAGACAATGTTTTAAGGACCTTTTGTAAACCTTCCATGTCGTATGGGTCCTTTGGGGTCTTTCTCTTAGAATCTTCTTTAAATGAAACTTTTTTGGATTTTCTATCCTCCAAGGCAACTTTCTTCTCTAGAGCATTAATACGCTTTTCAACGGCAAGTGCTTCCTTCATATTCTCGGCTAAGGTAGGTTTGCCAGCCTTGTCAACAAAAATGGCTATGTTGGAAGGGAGGGCAGTAATATACCATTCGCTCCTGATTTGTTCACTTGGCTTCGAAGCGGTGGGGATTTTATTTAGGAGTTTGTTGAATCGAGCATTAAACTCCTTTATTGGTTCCCTATGTTCTATTCTCAAATTGGAGAGGTCATTTATTAAAGTCGCCAGAGACCTGTCATCTCCATATTTGGTAAGGAACTGCTCTTGGCATGTAGTCCAGCTGGTAATAGAACCAGAAGGTAAAGAGAAGTACCAGGATCCTGCCGATCCTTGCAGGGTATAAGGGAAAAGTCTGACAACAACATCTTGTTCTGTCACTCCTTTTAAGTTAACTGCTAACATGAAATTGTTGATATGTTCTTCAGCTTGTGTTCCATTATCTGGATTAAATTTAGGCAACCATTTTTCGGGAGCATCAGGTAGATCATGTAATGGTCCGGGCATATTCACTGCACCTGGCGTAGTCCATGGATCTGCCATTATGCTGGCGATAATAGTTGTTACTACTATTGGGATTCCAGATGACTGAGGAGAAGAAGTTGTTGGAGCGAGAGTAGCTTGAGATGCTGTAGTACTTATTCCCTGACAAACAACAGTGTGTAATGAAGGAGTGGATGGTTGGCTTCGCAGAGGAGGAGTGGAAATGGAAGATATGGAAGAAAGATCTTCACTATCAGATACTTCAGTAATCTTTTTAGCCTTTTTCCTTTTTGGTAAAGGAAACTCAGTAGGTTCAATACCGAGTTTTTCACTTTGAAGTCTGGTAAGTGGATGAGATAAGCTTAACTGCGAAGTCACACTGCTTTGTGATACTTCAGATTTCTGAGGCGAGATCGAGAATCTCTGAAGTTTATGGATAAGAGACTGAACTTCAGGGGATTCAAGACTTAAATGTTCTGAAATATGATGGGTGTGAGCAGTGGTGGTTGATTCTTCTTTTTCTTGATCATGTGCTGGAGAACCAGCATGTGATTGAGAAGGAGAAGAGGGTTTGGAGGGGGAATTACTCTTAGAATGGTTTGTGGACCTGGACCTACTTGCCATTCACAGTTGATGGCCCTCCTTCTAGCGCCAAAAATGTTGATGCCCCGAAATTCGTTGCAACAACATCGGGGAAACCACCCAGTCCGGAACTTAGTGCAGCTCCTTTTCCGTTTGGAATAGTGGCTCCGACTGGGGATAATGGGACCAGTTTCCCAAAGATTATAAGTAAACGGGATGAATGAATGATTTACGATATGAAGTGATAACAAACAAATAACTAAACTATAAAAGAAATATAATAACTATAAGCTAATCCCGGGACTTATCAATTTAGATAATGCAGCGTTTGATAACCTATGCTTAATGGCAGGCATATAGATGTCACTAACAGTAAGCATAAATGTTTAAACCATTTAAGATTGCTCTGCATAAATAGTTATGCAGAGCGATAATAGCGAATTACTGCACTCAGTCATTTATATCATTGTTACACACATGATTAAAAGAGATAACAAATCACAAAACATTCAATAGTGATATGAAATGCAGATTTGCTGTTATATCACATACATGTAATCAATAATAGCAAAGTAATAACACAGCAATTTATATAATAGAAAAAGAACAGATACAGATAATAGTACCATGCAAGCTGTTTGATCAATCCAATATATTAATCACTATGTCGCAGTCCTTCCTTCTAACCAGAAAGCATCCCAAGCAAACGACAATAGTGCACAATTTACTTAAAACAGCATTCCAAGTAAAATTAAGGACCAGTGGTCGAGTTTCAAAAAGAATATAGACTAAAGCACAATAGTGCAAACTTTAGCCTTTAAGTCTTTTACAAAATTTTACGACCCTTTCCAAAACAATGAAAGGGTCTATAAATACTATGCTAATCTAAAAATATCTAAATATCTAAAACTGAAAAACAACTAAATCGGCATTAACAAATATCATTATGCATTTGGGTGATTCGGCAGTCGGCGGCGATGTTTCAGTCAGAGGTCTCTTTGCCTTTACTCCTTCGCTGACATATCGCCAGCATTGGCTCTACTTCTGGTGGAGTATTGAGGCGTGAAGTCAGCTGTGCATCGTATGTGGCATCTCGGAAATCGGCAATCAGGTATCGGAGAGCATCTGTTAGGCAGTTAAGAGCCGACCTTTGAGAATGTGGTTTAATCAGGAAAAGCCAGTATGCGTTGGTAGTCAAGGTATTCACTCCAGCAATTAACCGCCCTTGTGTCTCCAGCTCAGGATAATTCCTATGCTCCAGCATGTTGGCGGTTGTTATGTTTCCAGGTGTACATTGTGAAATCATGTTTGCCAGGTACAATGTATCATTGACTAGATCGATCATGTTTCTGGCAATCGTTTTGCATCTGGATGCTGCCCTTTCTGCCTTCATTACATGTGTGTTCCATTCCATGAAAAGTATGTCTTTGTATGTTACACAGATTCGAGAAAAATTTGCCGCTTTCCCTTCTGGAGTGTCTTGCCATTCAATATACTCTGTTATATCTTCTTCGGCCTGATCCAAGTTACCCCTGGCTTTCTCGATTTGCTCACATACTGCTGTAGATGTGTCACAAAGTATCTCAGCTTCAACTAGTTGTTGGCACAAGAGTTTGGTCTGAGATATCAATGCGCCGTTTATGAGAGTTGCCTCTATTCTGAAATCATCAATACTCTTGGCACCTTTGACACTTTCAAGCTGTGCTGACAGCTGAATTATTTGCTCCTCTTTAGATTTCATCAACAGCTCATTCGATGCCTCCAACTGGGATAATGCTTCTGACAATTCTTGTGCTTTTTGAATGTCACTTTGGTCTATCCTCAGTTTTTCAATTTGCTGGGTTAACAAATGATTCTCTTGTTGTTGGGCCAGCAATTGTTCTTCTGCCTGTGCTGCCTTATTCCTTGCTTCTATCACTTCTGCTTGCAATGCATATGCCTCATGCTCTTTAGTCTTCAAAAGAAGACTCACCTCGGATGCTTTGTCAATGGTTTCCGCTGAATAAGCTCCCGCAAATTGCGATAGCTTTGTCAAATCTTCAGAGGGATCTAATTCTCCCTTCCAGACGACATTGCCCGTGACTGTTTGCTCAGTTGAAACAGAAAGTTGATCAATCCTTCGTCTCTTTCTTGAGCGACTTACAACATCTCTATGCTTAGGGCTGTAGAAAATGTCTAGGGGAGGAATTTCCTCTACCTGAAGATCAATTTGATCAGATGATTCTTGAGTAATTTCCTCAACATTCTGTACCATGGGTGGGCCGCTGGTTCCTTCAAGAACCGGAGAAAACATAGTATCGGGAGTCTTTGAGGCATCTGAGTCTTTGGAGGCTTCCTTACCACTTATAATGGAATCGAATTGGTTCCATTCTTTAATCAATTCAGTATCAGCAGAGATTTGCTTACTCTGTTCTTTCTCTTTTTCAATCCTCTGCTGCTCCTCGAATGCCTCCCGCTGTTGCTGTTCCTCCAATTCCTTTTTCTTCCTATCTTCTAGTTCTTTCTTTGCTTTTTCTTCTTCCTCTCTTTTCCTCTGTTCTTCTAGCTCCTTTTGCCTTCTTTGCTCTTGTTCAATTTGTGCCTTTTCCTACCTTTCTATTTGTTCTCTTCTATGCTTTTCTGCCTGCAGCTTGTTTTGCTTTTCCTCCTGTTCTCCAGTTGTAACAGGAGGTGAATTTATTTCCAGCTGATCAGGCTCGCTTGAGGATGAAGCTGGGGTTGTGGATAATAAATTTAGAGGCAAAGTTTGCAACCTTTGCTTTCTAAGTTTATTAAATTCAGTTAATTCCACATCTTCATATCTCATTGCAGCAAGTTGTTTGACTTGGCTTATTGAATCGGCGCCCATGAACAGGTCGTCAAACTAGTCTTCTTGATGAACAACCTTTGTCAGTTTAGCCTGTTCCAAGGCAATGAAAGCAGTCTTTTTCGGGTCATAGAGTCTGTTGGGAATAGAAGCTAGAGATACCATTTGGAGTTTCGCTGCTTCCTTTTCTGCATGCTTATAATTTAGCAGCGTGTAAACTCCAATTCTCAAAGGAAAAGCTGGCCATCCTCTCTTCTTCTCTTCTTTGAGAGTTTGTGTGACACCCTCAGACATGATCTGATAGGAGATTTCTCGGGCTAACAATTTGTCTGGGATGTACAAGGGAAGAACATGTGGCCTAGCCTTGCTTCCAAAAACTCTGACATAGGAAAAATATTCTTCGCCGAACCAATGGGCTACGGCTGGTAGGTCAAAAGAGGCTTCATAGGAAATTCTAGGGATAGGTCTGTCAAAAATAGAATAGTGAACGGGAACCATAAAACCATTGCAAATTTGATACAAATGGTCTTTGTGAGAGGGTTTCCACAATTTACGATGATACAAATGAATAGGTGTTGGGTCATGGGTTGTCCATCTCCAACCAAGGACAGGAAACTCAGAATTAAAACAAAGGGTATCCATAATGTAGGCAGAGTAATAGAAGGGTGGGATTTTTCTCTCGGTGACTCTAGTTTTGGCCCTAAACTCACGAATAGCTAAGACCAACTTATCAGACAGAATAGTGGCCCAATCCATGATTATACTATTGACGGCCGCTTCCATTAAGGGAACCATATCAACATGGATATTTGCAGAATCATGAAATCCCCACAATCTACACATCATAATTCCAGCATAACAGTAGGGTGAAGCCAAAGAAGCATTGGAGTACTTACCCGACATATCCTGCTTGTGTTTTGCTGGATTTTGCCTCCAATCTCGGAGAGGTTCGGCTGGTGATTCATTTTCTCTGGCGAATTTCTCCACAAAGGCTCTGTTATAGACTTGCTCGGGATTGGGCAAATGATACATCTGTCTCAAATCGTCAGGCTTGAAGGAACCGAAAATCCTTCCATCCTTAGTATGGAAGGTTCTATTAGTGAGAGTAATTTCTTCAATTGCCCAACGTACCACATCAGTATAAGGCAAGACTTGTTCTCTGGCTGCTATTCTGTGCAGAAAGGAGTCAGCCAAATCTTTAAGAGTTGCCTCAGACTTTCTTAGTTCATCTACACTTGCCTCCGTTACTGTCGTTTCTAGTTGTTCTGCTTCTAGCAAATTGTATGTCCCTTGCCATGTAGTACCAGTAAGACCAGTGCATGTAGTATCTGAGATTAAGCCTTTCTTTGAAACTGTAGCAGCTTGGCCTGAGGCAGGTGTCGCAGTAGAACCTGCCACCTTCTTGAACTTCTTTCCCATCATATTCAGACTTCTCTCGACAGTTGAATTCTACACAAATGCAAGAGAAATCGTAACAAAGAAATAACAATGACAATCCATAACGGGATAGATATATTATTTGAAGCGTGGTGAGATTATTTCTAAAAGAGGCTGCGGATCTAATGATTTGAGAAGGCACCGTAGACGTAATGATGGTGATTTTATGGCCTGCAGTTCCATAAATGACCATTACTTAAGTTATTAAACCGAATGACCCCTTAAAGCGTGCAATAGATTTTTTCAAAGGTCTAATCGTAATTGCTCGTTAATTCGAAGGGGCAAAGCTTTAAATACGCATGCATTACCTTATCCCTTTACTTAACGGCATTTTGAAATCTGAGCTTTTGTCACATCGGATTTAAATATAACTTTAATGCTTTGAAATAATCACCTTTTGGAAACTGAGGTCATCATTAAGTGTCATCGCATCGCATCGGAAGTATGAGTGACCTTATCATTTGGGAAAGATCTTTAGCGAACGCCGATTGCGACATTGTATTAGCGCATGTACATAATCCCGAAATGTATATCAATTGATTTACCGAATGCCGATAGCGATGTCGCATCGGGAAAAAGATATGAACGCCTTATGAAACTGCGTAGGATTCTGCCGACTGCCGATAGCGATATCGCATCGGGTCGGAGCTTTAAAACATTTTTCACAAGAAATAGCGCCGATAGTTGATCGCCGATATCGTGTCGCATCGGGGAAAGGGTATGTGCTTTTTCTTTGTGTGCATTGGCTATCGCCGATGGCTGATAGCGATATCGCATCGGGAAGAACCAAGATGGTAACCAACTTTGCGATTAACCTCAAAAATTGCTCATTATTTGTTCAACAAGGGTTTTATGCACAAATTCATTTGATTATCATACCTTATTGGAACAAGTTTATTAATGCCAATTAAATTTTTTAAAAGGGACCCATCTCATATGTAAATTGTTTGTGATAAAAATGTTATGAAATGGGGGGTTGTTGTAGGGCACAACACAACCCTGCGGGGTCAGTATCATGTGGATATGATTTGATATTATATGCTTAATCTATGCCTATGTTTATGTTATGACAAGTAACACTAGAGGATACATCAGTGGAATTAAAGTAGTGTGATCTACGACATGTTGGGACAAACATGTATAAGGCATTAGAAGAAAGCTTGCTTGGTAAGGATAATGTGGTCTTCGGATGTGCAGTACTAGTGTTGTGTATAGGTAGTTTACGTCGTATTGTGTACATATAGTGTTGTGTGCATGTTTCATATGGAGTGATAGGTGTAGATGGTGCCATATACATTCCATGTATGTAGTGCTATGTACAAATGGTGATGTGGAAATGTTGTATCTATGGTGTTGTGTACATGTGGTGTGGTGCACACGTGGTACATATAGTGTTGAGTATATGTTGTACATACAATTCTATGTACATGTGGTACATAATGTATTCTATGCATATGATGTTTTGTACATGTTGTACATGTGTCGTTGTGTGCGTGTTGTGTTGTGTACATGTTGTGAAGCTGGTGTTGTATACATGTTGTGTAGGTGGTGTTGTGTACATATGATGTTGTGTACACATTATGCAAATGGTGTTGTGTACATGGGGTATTGTGTGCATGTCATACATGTTGTGTTGTGCACATGTGGAATTATGTGAAAGTGATAGATGTTGTGTTGCGCACATGTGCTACTGTGTTATTTTTAGTCCTTGTATTGTGACATGTGTATTCGTTGTGTTGTAATCTGTGTATATATATGTATTGTGTTGCACATCAAGTGTAGGTGTATGTACTATGTGGTGATATACATTGGGTGTAGGTGTATATATCGTGTGGTGTTGTATGTTGGGTGTAGGGTTTTGTGTTGTGTTGTAAACCGTGTGTAGGTGTATGTATTATGTTGTGGGGTACATTGGGAGTAGCTGTATGTGTTGGGTAGTACACCATGTGTGGGTGTATGTGTGTGATGTACATTCTGTGTATGTGTACATGTTTGAAGAGAAGAAAAGGCACTCGTTTCTTGCTGCATTTGAAAACCTATTCAGTATGTGTATGGAAAGGACAAAGGATCAATTAAAGGATAAGTATTCATATTAGTATCTTACTTCAGTTTTGTTATGCATGTGATATGTGACTTTCATAATTATTACATGTGATCTACGATTCTGGTTTATGATGGTTACATGTCATCTATAATTTTGATTATGATGGTTGCATTTTGAGCTAACTAGATGTGATATGCTTACACATGATGATTTGATCAAACAAATAGTTTGACTTGTTGTGATAGGAAGTAAAAAGAATTGTACGTGTACCTTATTGATTAGCTATCAATAATGTATGATGTAAGTTATTTTGAATCTAATGGAAATTATGTGCTTGGTACACGAAATCATCGAAAATGCCTTGTTTGGGTGGTTGAAACTCATTTCAAGCATTAGTAGCAACAACAAAAGGAATTGGAATAGGAAGGAGTATGCTAGTAAAGGACTTCAGGAGTAGGACCATTGTGGGACACTGGTAACCAATACTTTCCATGAGAATTCTATGATCAGTATGATGGTTTTGAGGCAGGGATATGCCTTGTTTTTTGTATCTTCCTATGTGAGGAAAACATTCCAAGGGATGGATCGCATGGTAAAGGGGATTCTGGGGAACTTTGAAGGTTGGTGACTACACGAAAGGGGATAACTAGATTTCCTAAGGGACTATGTAGCAGAGAAGGGAAGACTAGGGGATGGATTTATTTTGGTCATTAGCACTGTTAGATGGAATCAGATGCACATTGGGCTTGTGCCCTGGAACAATGAGTTGATAATTATTCACTAAGGGGATGAGTAGCACAAGGATTGTAGTGCTAGACATTGCATGCAAACTTTGACTTTGGAAGTGGATTCTGGACGTCTTGGGAAGGAGGTAAATCCAGGTGTTACTTTTGAGGGGGGGATGTGTGACCATATATTCCCTTGTTACTAATACATGCATCGTCGCACTTAACTTGTTGGTTGAGAAAATGTAGATATGTGTATATTATTGTAAATACTATATCAAGATGGATTTATAAATCTCCATAGGTAGTACGATTATTTGTTGGTTGAAGAAAATGAGTATGAGTATATATATATGGTTTTTATTGTAAATATTGTAATGAGTTCTATTATAAATCTCTAGTAAATGATATGTTTTTCATGTTTCAATAGTTCTCATTATAAATACTACGATGAGATGTGCTATAAATTTCCATGGGCCGTATGCTTTTTTATTAGTGGTTCACTGGTTTATAAGTTTCATTAAATACCAAGGACGATGTTCCCCTAAGGGGGAGGGGTTTGTAAGAACCCCGAGTTAAAAATCCATGTAATAAAGTTAATAAAGGAAAAATAAGACCAAGGTGACGGGACACGTATTCCAATATGAATGTTGAGAAAAACATCCTAGTGTGGACATTCACATGGTTTATTATAGCTAAGGGAAATTGGAAAAGGCAATGGAAAAGGATTTGGAAAGGCAAAGAGGCATTCAATGGATTTTTATTTATGAAAATAATGGAAATTAGGATAAAAGGAAGGTGAAAGGTCACTGGTTGCATCTGACAAGGAAAATGAAGGAAAAATAAGGGAAAATAAAAAAAATAGAGCCCTCAATGATAAAAAGATTTATGAGGATTAGTTGATGGAGTTTTAACAATTTTGGGAGGATGATCTGAAACTAAAGCATAACTTCTCCTCTCAAAAACTGGCCATCTTTTAATGCTTTGCAAGTAAATAAAATGGGTCTTAATCTAAACAAGTTTTATAATCTCTTAAAGGATAATGATTTAGTTTCATATGAACTTTAAACAATAAACACATTTACATGAAACTTAAAATGGAAAACATGAAGAGAGGAAAGATAACATTTGATGATGGACTTCACCCCTCCTGGGTTACATGTCCAGGCTTCCTAACACAACTAGACCACACCATTGATTTTAGTGGTAAACTCCAAAAGTATCACCACCTATAGCCAGTCATGAAAACATCAACATGGAGAGGACTCACACATCAAGTCCCTATACTTCACCTAAAAATTTAGCATAAAATGTACAACAACTCCACATCGAAGCACTAAAAAGCGCTTCTCTCGGTAATAGATAATGAGAAAAGACAGAGAACTGTTACACAATAGAATTCACAGCTACTACAGATAAAATAAGAAGGCTGGAAAATTCCTACAAGGTTATCTCCATACTCAAAATGCCTTCACAAATTCTTCAAACCTCTGATTGTCTTTAGCACAAAAAGACTCAATCCTACAAAACGTCCTTCCAAAATTTCTCCAATTAGAAGATTGAGGTTATCAATGGATTCAAAATTCCCAAAAACCCCTATCTGGGCTCTTCTTTACTCAAAAATACCAAAAAATTATCACGTTATGCCTCTCCCAAGTTTCTTCTACTATGCTTCCCTCAATTTGACAGAACCTATTAATTTTGTGACATTTTATCCCTTTAAACAATTTGGAAGGAGAAAATTTTACTCGCAAATGGTCCATTTCATCACTTCATTAATTTTCCCAATAACCCCATGAACGCAAAGTTAGGGCCACATGGGTGCACAAGCAACCAGGGGTTAGGAACAAAGGTTCGCCCCTACTTGGGCTAGCTCCTTCCTCATCAAAATAGGTTCATGTAGTAGGTGATGTGGTCGGGGCCCGAGCCAACTTCTCAATCCATCTAGGCTAGCCCTCTAAATTCCCTCCTTCGGTTATGTGGAGGTCCATAACACTCGGGGCTTGGGTTGAATCCCCACCCCCACTCTGGTAGCTCCCTCCTAATCTCTGCAGGTCATATAAAAGAAACTATGACTACATGTTAGGGTTGGTCCCCATGCCCTATGCCTTCGCTCTTCGTCAGTGATCATATGGTGGTGGTCATGACTAGGGGCCAGGGATCACCGCCCAACCCTTCCCCTAATGTGGAATCTATATGAAATTAAATGTAATATGATACCATATATAGTTAAGAAAAAAACTAATGTAATGAAGGTGGAGGTTAGAGTCTATGTGATGTAGGTCATGGGTTTGACCCTCACTGATCCCTCCATGCCAAAAAAAAATAATTGATCAGTGATGAGAAGCCACATGGCAGCATTTGATTGGGTCATGTGGTGGCCTTCTATTAAACCATGAAAATTGCACTACCCAATCAAGTGTTTCCAACACACCCTGTATGAACTTGACACATGGTAATTTCTAGTTTGTTCACTGTATGCCTATTTGGCATGCTGACATCATCATGACATCAACAATACAAATTTCCCAACCAGCCTACCTACAATTTTTTGTACTGTTGGTTGAAAACTACAGAACATCATAGCTTTGTCATATGATGTCATATTGAAGGGATTCAAGAATCATTGGAATTAGAACGATGAATCTTATGAATTGACTCTAGTTTTAGGAGATTTTGGGCACTTTTGGACTATGAACTTTTGGACCCCTAAAGTTTATATTCTCCTAGCGAAAAAAAATGAGAAAAAATCTCATAAACTTTCCCGATATCAATCCTTTGTGTTCTAATTTAATTGGCCCCAATCAAGGTACTCCACCTATCCTCTGTGTGAAGTCCTTATCCTCATATCAACAATCGAGCCACAATTCTTCTAAAGGTGCAGGAACAAAAAATTTGATGGATGGAATCTAAATATTCTCTCCAAAAACATTTTTCTTAGCTCAAACAAAATTCATCTTCAAGTTCCTCCTTGTTGCAGACAAACTATATTTTCAATCTTGAAAATTAGAAGCAACTCAATGCTTGTCATACACTCATTCATCCGTTGCTTTATTGTCTTAAAACTATACATGCACTCTTCGGTACATTGGCTGCATTTATTCAATGACATACTTGACTTTGTCCACATAAACATAGTCATTTTATGTAAAATATTTATCAAATATTTCATTTGCACACAAGCTTCATCTTGAAACTCCTATATTAGTGAGTACATGACGCAACTATAGACATATTGGATGACATACAAATGTTCATCCCAAAAATTCCTCAAACAATTGGACTCATTAACAAGCCAACACAACATGGCATGTCAAAGAAAAAATATTTTTTTGAAATAAGTGATTATTCATGTCTTCACTTTACAAAGTACCCAAACGATAATGTTCAAGTATTTACAATTTTACAAAGCAAGCAAATTATACAAAATAGTCTACCTGATATTTTCCTATCCTAGGCTTATGGGTTCTCTTTTTGCACCCACTCTACTTTGAAGGTTGCATTAGGAGCTAAACCAATTTCCTCTTTGCCACCTATCACTTTCCTTGTAATGGATTTCATGACCTATTTTTCCTTCTTTGGACGAAGTTCTAGATGAAGTTTCCAACACCTTTCGTTCCCATGCTCATTCATGTTACAATGGGTACAAAAATACTTCCGCTTGCCCATCGACAATGAAGTCTTCAAACTTAAGAGAGTTTTTTCATGTTTTATTCCAAGAATTTTACCATTCTCTTGACCATCACTTTGCATTGCTCACAATCAGCCACACAATGGCTAATCGCATCACAAAATGTGCGAGGATACATGTCCCATAAATAATCAAAATCACCAACATTTTTAAAAATCCCATGACACTTATATCTGTCCCTTGGGCTATGACTTTGACAATGAGGCCTGGACTTTGTATGTCATTTGAAACATTCATCTCTCTTGGGGGACAAATTTTGATTATCACTACCATCTTGGTGTGACATATCATCATTTAATGATGTCTTTGCCTCGAAAGGTTTAGAGCATTCTCCAAACTCTCCATGACCATAACCCAATCGTTCATATTGTGCTCGGTCCTTCACCACGGTAGGATTAGTGATACCTTGGCCATTGATATTGAGGCCTCCTTCTTCATAACCCATCCGAGTTAGAAACTTCATACCAATGCCTTTAGTATTATTTTCAAAGGTTATTAACATAAACTGAAGGAGTAGAAATAGAGATGTTGATTACCACCTTGGATTTTCCACACATCTTTCTTGTTTCAAATGCTAATGAAAAAGTTGAATATGACTCAATCTACCCACATTTACCAACATATACACAAGGAGAATATTTTAGATGTTGATAAAACTCACAAGCATCATCCTCCACATAGGGTCCATATCCTTCATTCAGACCATTCCGAGAAGTTGGACTCATCTTGGAGAAATTCTTTACTGCCTTTGGATTGGAACTCTCACCAACAAGTTTCTCTTTCACATGCTACAACTGAAGGTGAATTTTCCTCTTATCCTCCTCAACAACTTCAAGCAATCTCCTGAGCTCAACATTCTCCATTCAAAGAGACAAATTAATATCGTCTAACTCTTGGAGTCTTTCTTGCTTAAGTTTCTTGCCAATACCTGCTACTTGGTCAAAACCTCATCTTATACCAAAATTATATGGAACTCAAGGAGAACTTCTTCTCTCAAAATCTGACCATCTGCTGACACTTTGCAAGTAAGCAAAATGGGTCTTAATGTAAACAAGTTTTATAATGTCTTCAAGGATTATGAGTTAGTTTTCATATGAACTTTAAACAAACAACACATTAACATGCAACTGAATATGGAAAACATGAAGAGAGTAAAAAAAACATTTGATGATAGAGTTCACCCCTTATGGGCTACATCTTCGGGCCTACCAACACAATCAGACCGCTCCATTTATTTCAGTGGTAAAAGTGTACATGAAAATTGTTGACAACTAAGTGTCTTATTTCCCCTACAAGGAAATATTTTACTACAAAGAATTGTCACTCCAAAAGTATGACTACCTACATCCAGTTGTGAAAAGGTGTAAATGGAAAGGACTCACACATCAAGTCCCTGTACTCCACCTGAAAGCTGAGAATAAAATCTACAACAAATCCACATTTAGGTATTGAAAAGGGCTTATCTCAGTAACACATAATGAGAAAGGACAAAGAAGAGATGCATGATAGAAGTCACAACTACTGTAGATAAAATAAGGAGGCTGGAAAACCCCTACAAGGTTCTCTCCATGCTCAAAATTCCTTTAAAACATATTCAAACCTCTGATTGTCTCTAGAAAAACAAAAATCAATCCTACAAAAATTCCTTCAAAAAGTTATCCAATCAAAATATTGAGGCTTTCAATGGATCCATAATGCCAAAAAAACCTTATGTTGGATCTTCTTGGGCTCAAAAAGACCAAAAAATAATCAAGTTATGGATCTCCCAAGTTTCTTCTATTATTCATCCCTCAATTTGACAGACCCTCCTAACTGTGTGATATTTTCACCCTTTAAACAATTCAGGATACAACAATTTTGGAGGGCTTTTCATGGGAGCAACATGGGGTCTATTTTAGTGAAGAAGCAAGTTCTCTCAGGGGTTTGAAACCTTGATGGGTTGGCTGGATCTCAGACATTGTAAATCTCCTCAGGAAGGTCAATTTGGTTTTGGTTTGTCAATTACACCTCCTTAAAGGGATCTAGGAGGTGAAATCATATCATAGTAACTCTTTGTCACATGTTTACCACTGTGGACCCATTATCTAGGGTAAATGTGGGTGGAGGGCAAATACCCAAAAACATACTACATGATCCCAATGGAAGCACATTCAAATGTGATGAGGTTGGAATACTATTCAACTCAAATGCACAACCTCATACCCAATGATGAACTCTTTTATTTGTAGTTGCAGGAAACTACACTAACCAAGATTCTGCATCCACTTATTTATTCAAATATATTTATCTACTTAGTTAGGATTAACATAACTATAATTAGATCCAAGTTCAATCAAAATAGAAAGAATTGATCACAAAGCTTACTCTCCATCTCGATAATAGATATTTGGTGATCTTACCGCATGTTATCAAATGATTCATACATCCATGGAATGCACTCCCCAACATTCCCAACTTTTTCTGCTTCCTATGCACTGCAGATCTGAGGCCTACCACCCTGATTTTGTGGAAAATCCTTCTTGAGATGCTCCTTACCACATGTCCAACACCACAACTATCTCTTACCATCACCTCTGTTCTATGTTCTCTATATTGATTTCCATTAAACTTCTTGTAAGGAGCAACATTTTCTTTCTCACTTGCATCTTGGGGTCTTGGTCTTTTCGGCTGCCATTTACCTTTAGTCTTATCTTTCCATTTCCAACATTCTCAAGATTCTATATTACACTTTGATTGCTCATAATAGTGTTTCAACTTCCCAATGACTTATTCATGTGACTAAGGCTCATCATACTCAATTTTATCTTTAAATGCTAATGGTAATCCACTGACAAATCTATTAACTTTGGCTTTATCATCCTTAAGATATGGTGCATACCTCAACGACTACGAGAACTTGGTTGTATACTCCTCATTCATCACTGATCCCATCCTTAGCTCAGACAATTCCTTAGCTTTACTATCATAGTACCTCTTTGACAAATATTTTTTCCTAAAAGGACTCTTGATTTCATGCCAACTCAACTCTTTTATTCCGATGTCTCTAACCCGCTTCACATCTTCCCACCATATGTTTTATTTACCTTTAAGGTTGAAGATAGTTATTTTTGTCTTCATATTATTTGTGTGATCATGCAAATCAAAGAACTTCTTCATCCCGAGTAACCATGCTTTGCATCTGCCAGTTTCTCCAAATCGCAATCAAAGGAAGGTGGCTTGGCTTTCTTGAACTCATCTAGAAAATATCCCTGACATTCCTCCTGTAAGAATGATGATGATGATGACCATGGTACCTATCAGAACCAGAACTAGAATAGAACCTGTGTCCATCATGTCCCTTATCAAGTGCGTCCAAAAACCTTCCATAGCTGATGATGTCATCCCTATCTTCCCTGTACCCACTATGAGACCTATTACTATATGCATCACTATTCCCATTCTATGGTACATGGCTTATCCCAAGAAGTCCCTGTCTCTATAAGTATGACAAACTTTGAAGGATAACTGCATTAACCTCTACTTGTTTCTCTTGTGCCTAAAATATTATGTGATTATTTTCTTTGCAACTTATTATTTCTGCCTTCAAACTTATTAATGTGTCTACTATGTCAGGAAAGTGCCCATCACCATGTTGCTCATCCTTTCTATAGGGAGAACCTAGTGAACTATAGTCTACCATATTTCTAGTCATATTTGATCTTCTTCTTGCAAGTATACCATGTCATCTAAACTAAAATATAAGCATAATCAACATACCTTAATATAGTTCAGGGGAGACTACCTCATCTTCAAGATGAACCAGATTAGCATAATACATGTATAAACATAATCATAGTAGTATATAAACATAATCTCAATAATCATCTAGTTACCATTCATGACCATACCAACCTCATATCATTCCCTCGTGCATGGCAACTAGAATCATGAGAATGCATGTATACACCCACATAGACAACAATTATACTTAGCAAATGCATATTCAACCAACACGCATTCATGACAAACGCATTCCAACTGCAACACCTCCAAATTCTACATGAAAACCCAACTGCAAAAATTATCATCACAATGCATACACATCAAGAGCATATACAACCTACATGCATGTATGAAAACCATATTCCATCCATCTAGTCCAAGGGGTGAACCATGCTCTGATACAACTTTATAACACCCTCCTACCACATTTACCCAAGCTAACCGGTCCACCAATGTAAACACGTGATGAAGAGATACAATGATATGATTCAAATCCCCTTGTAAATTTATGGAGGTAGAATCGACACAACAAAAAACTAAAGTGACCTTTCTGAGGAACTACACGACCCCCTTGGACTAACCAACAACTCTAGGTGCCCAACCCTTGAGTTAACTCTCTTTTTGCTAAGATAAACCTCCAATCACTCCCATTATAAGCCCTCCAAATGACTGAAACTCTCCAGTTACTCAGACAAAAAGGAATCCATGTGACTACATCCTTTTTTAGGTAGTTCTATGCCATCCCATAAATCTAAGCCACTGTTTTCAGGGCTATGGTTGTGGCCTCCACCCAAAACTTGATGAAATTATCATAAATGATAACTAACAAGAAGACAAGACCACTAATGTGAAACTTGAATAAGGATCTAGCTAGACTCATCCTAACAATGACAGGCATTTTGTCGAACACATCATAAATATGTAATGTATAGGTCATATAAACACATCTAGAGTTAGGGACGTCATACTTATTTGAGATTTGTCAAGAAGGTTCGATGCCCTCCCGAAATAGTTGCATTGTCATCTATTAGGTTATACATTCATTAAAGTTTCAGTCACTAATAAGAAAATGATGAGATCCATAAACAAATTATGTCATAAACCATGCTTATAACCATCATACAACTGATAGAATAAAAATGATAGCACGTCGATTAAAACCACATAATAACAAGTACATTTACATACGGAAGACAAGAGGAAAATAACTCTTATTAAGATATGGAAAGGCCACCTAAGTCAGGGACTTCCATGTACCACCTGACCATAGATTAGGCTTAACCAAATCTCTCTTTTCCAGAATCACCCCCGTGTCATATTTCAAGAATGAATGTGGGACTCACAAAAAAACTGACCAGGTCTTCCTCAGCATTTACTGTATATCCCTCCAATAATGGTAAAGGATTCTTAAACTCGAAACCCGCATCTATACAACCAATATTTACCACAATACTACCAAGGGATTCCTAGGCCCAAAGAGGAAACATATACTACGAGGTTTTACTACAATCCCACCATATATTAGTCCAAGGATCACTAGGCCTATACAAGGATGGATGCCTTTGGATCTCTCCACATAAAGTGCGAGGCATTTGTGCATCTCCACCCTCTAAGATTTATTGTATTGTTGAGCCTCCATTTTTTCCAAATTTTTATTATTTTATTGAGTAATTTTATGCTTGTACTAAGTGTCTGTAATCATTATTATTCTTTTTACACATTATTAAGTTATTATGAGAGGCATTTAGAGCTAACAGTTATTGATCTATGAATTCTCCTTTCTTTGTTAAATTGAAAAGTATTTAATATATTAATTTCATTAATGTTAGGATATTTTGTGGCAGGTGCTAACATTGATGTACTAGTAGTTCTAGTTGTGCCAGCACCTACATGCTTGCACTAATTTGGTGCTTTCATAAATTGATACATTTTTAGGAAAATATGAAAGAGGTTTTTATTCAAAATATTGTTTGAGCACTTCCACATAAGCTACGATATAGGAAGGTCATACGGATTTGTATTTAGGAAATAATTAATGCTTTAGCCTCGAATTTACAGAAGTTTCGAGACTGCCAACTTCTTCCTCAATTTCAATGCAGGTGGAGTCGAATATAGAAATTATGGAACATGGGTTTTGGTCCCATTATAGAAACGTGAATAAGCCTAAAACATATTTCTAAAAGTTGTAATGGTATAAAAGTTAGATAATGGTCTTTGAGGAAGTTGTATAAAAAGAGACTGTTTTTCCAGAATTTTACGATCTCAAATTTCAAACAGTTAATTTCGGGCACAATTTTTCAGGCAATTGAGATGAACCAGAAAATTATGAGAAAGGGTATTGTTTTAAACATAAAAAACTAGGTTGCCTCCAAAAAACGTTCCCAAATTCATAATGGTTAAGGAGATACGCACAGTTCTTTGGAGGTAGTTTGTTACAAATATGCATTTTTCTAGAATTCAAGAAAACTGCCTTCTTTAAATTACAAAGGTTGTTAACAATGTATTCTTCCTTTTGGAAAATACTTCACAACTTGCCATCAATGGTTGAAAACCACAGATCATCGAATCTCTTGTTGTTGCATAATTCTAAACTCATGTGTGTTGATCCAAATTAGTAGGAGACAATGTGTTTATAAATGTGAAGACTGTGTACTAAAGGAGGATGGAATATTACATTTTGTAAATCATATTTTATCGAAACAGAGGGGATTGCGTTGCTGGTAGGAGGATAGGTGTTGCGCACTCTGTGGGATGATCCCTGGAGGGGACCACTGCGGCCAACGCAACATCATTCTATAATTATGTAACACGATTCAGTAGTAATTTAAATTGACATTCGATTCTGTGTCTTTGTTCCTCCTGGTTGTTCTGAATATTGTGATCTAATTTATGCAAGGTCAATGAGCTGGGTGGTTGGGCCCACCAGCTAGTTCGTTGCCCCAAACCCCTTAATTTCCTTTGCTACATTTTGCTTTGCATAGTGCTTAGAAGTATTTGATTTCAATTCACATAAGATTTTCTTTTCATGATTGATTTCATTTCCGGAAGATCGGTACAAGCATGCTGCAAGTCCAAACACGCTACCTATACTAGTGAATTTATGGTTCTACAATTTCATTTCATAGCTCTTCTTTCAGTCATTTAATTTTCAACTTCATTCCACAAGTTTTATTTTACTGCTCTAGTTATCTAAATTTAATATCAACGTTTTTGGATGTATTTTCATAAAATCTGAACTAAAGTAAACGGTGAATGTTTTAACTGCATCTCTTATTTGTTATTACAAATATTTTCCATGATCTCATTGCTACATAACAAAGGACACAATGGTGAGATAATTGCTGAGTAAAAATTATGGTTAACTTAACTTAACATTTATTAATGATTTCCTTTGAATATTATATGAGATTGATTCTTGTACTTTTGTACAAAAACATTTATTCTCGCACTCTTATAAGCAAATGCTAGGATCAACATAAGGAAAGATTGTGAATCTTGTTGAAAAAAAGCTCATAGAATTGTTCATTATAATCAAACGATGCATATATTATACATAATATTTTGAGGAAGTATTTAATAAGATCAAGGTAAACAAGATGAATTATATATTGGTTCTTATTGCATATTTCTCTTACAACTAAAGTACTGAATTGTCTTTAGGAGAGGCAGTGCATTATTATCTTGATTCTTTTTAAAGCATTCGATTCTTTCCTTAGATTAGTTGGAATGAAGTTTCCTTATGATTTATTTCATGCTTTTCATCTTTGCAACATAGAAGTAATATTTTAAGAGTTTTTGGAATTCTTTATTTATTGAATCTCTTTATTTTGAATGGGGCCTACATTCCGTTGTCCCCTAGACAAGTAAGGAAGACTTACTGTAGGAGTCAACTCATCCTAGAAGAGGAGATAGAGGTAGATTCTCGGAGTGTGTCTACTTTACTTTCGAAAAGTATTGTTTCTTTTTCCTTGATGATGCCTCTTTCAAATTTCTTGCAAAAGCTTGGTTTTTATTTGATAGATCCCTGAGGTCGTATTCTAGCATATATTGTGCTATGCCTCTAAGTTTGCTTACCCTGATTGAGAAATTAATTGTTGGTGTAAATCTTGCATTTATACTACCTGACATTTTGGCACCGTTGCCGAGGAGGCATTATAGGATAAGGCCTCAATGATTTTTCATGCTTTTCCTTTCCCTTCGCAATTGAATTTCTAGATTAACGAGATTCCCCTTGCTTGCTGAAGCATACTAGATGACATTCCCAGAGAGCTCACAAGCCAAGTTTTCCTTTCTGCAAATGAGTGATTTCCTTTACTGCAAAGTGTGATGCCTAATTTGTTTCTTTTACTGAAATTTAGTTTTTATGAGTAATTTTTATTTCTACAAAGTGTGATGCTTTATTAATACAATTGTGTGTTTTATGAGCACTTTCTTTTACTACAAAGTGTGTTACTTTCTTTTTTGCAATAGAGGTTATTTAATTCCCTCAAGTGTGATTTTCTTAGTTTACAATATTGGTTTTTTCTTTTACTACAATTGATCTTTTGAGTTTTTGAGGTGCTAAAACAACCACCCACTCTCAATCCAAGTGCTGGCAAGACTTTCCATCTAATAGGAAAATTCCAAGAAGTGTGATGCTATTCAGAGAACTATCTCAAATTTTGGAAAAGTTGGGGCCTCTGCTTCACGGAAAGAACACATCTTGGCATCATCAGTCTACTCCTCTCAAAGAAAAGAATCATGAAGAACCAAAAGATCTTCCTAGGGAGGTCGAGAAGTTATGGATCATGTTTGAGGAGGAGAAGCCATCAGACAGAGAGATTGAAGAACACCAACCTAATCCAACCTACACTTTAGAGGATGAACACAGAAAATTGGATGATTTACATGATGCACCAGATGTTTCCCATGAATCAAATGACCAAAAGTATATGGATACCATAGAATCTTGGTTTTAGATGATTGTAAGTATTCAACCCTCCCTTATCATTCAACAATTTGTAGCATCACATCAGTTAATGCAGTTGGTACCTCATGTTCTAGTATTTTCTTGCATATACTTTCTAAATTTTAACATGAATATAATTATCCTCTTGTTTCGCACTTGGTTGCACAGGAAGTTCTCCTATACTTAGAAGGGAGTATTTTGCTTCATAGGGTTAAGTAAGGTAGAAGAATAAAGAAATCCCATGAATAAAGTTGTTATAGCAATGCAATTGGGGTTTTGACTTTCAAAGCATAGCCACTGAAACTGCATTTGATCCGCATTGGTTGTTAACACACACATTTGTGACAAATCTTTTTGAGTATGATTCACTCTAATACCTCATGATTTTGTGAAAGTAACCATGATTAACCACTCTAATGAAGTTGTCATCTCAGATATATATTTTTAAGTTTCCCTCATAAGGTACTACTAGAGTGTTGGCATTATGTCTCAAGTGTTGTCCTTGATGGCAACTCACTCAGAGGTTGGTACAGGTGCTCAGAGGTTGGTACAAGTGATGGCAACTTAATCAGAGGACACAGAGGACAGATCTCAGTATAGCAGGACAAGAAAGAGATATACGCAGGTTCAGCAAGGAGAATCAGCGTGTACACGCAGGTTGGCTTCAGTAAAAGCGTGTACATGTGAAAAGTACCTTTGGTCCGTCGCAGTTAGACCTTGGAAGTTGTGCCTATGGTTTTGGACCGTAATGTCTTGACGGACGTGTTGATCCCTAGTTTCGAGGTTGATGGTATTGGGTTACTATGGTTTTGGCTCTTTGTATTGAACAAGGCCTAAGGCTATATAAGGAGAAGATCATTAGGCAAGTTGTGCAAGCAATGTGTGTCTGACGAAGTGAGAAGATCTGGTATTATTGTTTATCTGTTCGGGATGCTTGGCAAGGGTCGGATCTGACAGCGAAGGCATAAGAAACTATTTCTAGATCTGCACGCGGGTTTCCTTTGGTGAAAGCGCGTATACACGCGGTTTTGGTACAGTGAAGTAGCGTATGCATGATAAGGTTTGATATTTCAGGTTGCTGCTGATTCTGGTGGTTGTTGCAGAGTTCTGGACTCTGGTTTGGGTTCTGTGTTCTTGATGACAGGGTTTCAGTGATTCAGTATTGGGTTGTTTAATGAATTATGATGCAAGTATAAGTTGATGATTGTATTGCAGTAATGTTTGTTTTGTACTCTTGGATCCAGTCTGAAAATTGATGAAACGTGGTCCCTGAAGGTTGTAGGGTCAACACCTACGTACTAGTAAATGGATCAGCTAGTACAAGAGCTGAGGGGGTTGTAGCTCCCTTCCAGAAGTAGTTGGAAAACGAGAGAGGGTTGTAGCCCTCTGCAGGTTGTAGCCTGCGTACTGGTAAAGGAATGCACCAGTACATTGTAAAAGAAGTTTCTCATTAAAGAAGAAAGAGACGAATTGCAGCAGGTGGTTTTCACCCACATTGGGTTTCCACCTTATATCATGGTGTTCATGTGTGTGGCTCTTGTGTGATGTTCTGTTCTATTATACTGCACCTGTTTACTGTTAAATTGCTTAATAATGTTCCGATGCATTTACTGAAGATTAAGCTAATTGAATTATAAGATCTCTGAGTATACGCTAGTTGCATTAGACATAGTCGCGTGTACACGTGGGTTCACTTAACTGAAGTCGCGTATATGTTTCTGAGTATGAAATTGAAAAGTTTTATCTGATCTGATAATCCCGATTCACCCCCCCCTCTCAGTATTATTTCCAACAATTGGTATCAGAGCAAGGTCCTTCAGAGGAAGCTTGATCGCTTGAAGGAAAAGATCCATCAGAATGGCTAATCAAGAAAGAGAGGCACACATCAGGCCACCAGTCTTTGACGGGAACAATTTTACTCACTGGAAGATAAGGACCACTGCATATCTACAATCACTTGGAGCAGAAGTTTGGGGAATCGTAGAAGGAGGATACAAATTTCCATCAGCAACCCCTACAGATCCAGCAGAGAAAAAGAAATATGAGCTCAATGCCAAAGCTGTTACTGTCCTATTGAGTAGTTTGACTCAATCATAATTTATGAAGATCATGCATTTCAAATCAGCTAAGGAAATATGGGACAAAATCGTCACAAGCTACGAAGGAGATGATCAGGTAAAAAGAGCAAAGCTTCAAACTCTCAGAATCCGGTATGAAACTCTTAAGATGCGTAGTAATGAAAGAATAGCTAATTATTTCCTGCGTATGGATGAGATTGTGAATTGTATGAGGGATCTGGGTGAAGAATTTGAGGAAGTCGTCTTAGTTGAAAAGGTTTTGAGATCTCTGTCTAATAAATTTGATTCTAAACTATCTGCCATAGAAGAAAAGGAGAATGTGCAGAAAATCACCATGTCACAGCTTCACGGGATCTTAACTGCTTTTGAAATGCGACAAGAGGTACCACCAGAGGCCGCATTCGAAGTGTCAGAGGAAGAAGATGAGGTAAATTTTGTCAAGAATATTGAACGGGGAACTGGACGGTTCAAAGGTAAGCTACCTTTCAAATGTTTTCTATGTGGTAGAGTTGGTCACTATGCAGCTAGATGCCCTCATAACAAAGGCAAGATATCTGAAGAAGATGGTAGAAGCTATTATACCCATATTAAAAGTTCATTCAATGATAGTGAGGATATTAGAAGTCTCATGGCACATGAAAAGAAGAATGCTTCATCCAATAATAGCGAAGATATTAAAAGTTTCATGGCACATGAAAAGAAGAATGCAGAAACTGAAGAAGTTGCCAAATTAAAAGAACAATTGGAGACAGAAACCAGGGTAAGGGAGAAATTGCAGGATATAGCAAAAGATCAGAGCACAACTATTTAGAGACTTGAATCAAATATCCTCTCTCTAAAAGAAGATCTTGAAGATCAAGAACATGAAGTGATCAAACTAAAGTGACAAGTGGAAGAAGGAAGAAAAGTTGAAGAAGACCTAAGGAAACAGTATCTGAAAAAGGAAGAACAACATCAAGTTGAGGTAAATATCTTGAAAGGTAAACTAGAAGAAAAGGATAAGCTTTTACTATTTCAAGATAGTTATAAAGTCTTGGATGATATTCTTAATAGTCAAAGATCTCCTGCTATCAAGACTGGTCTTGGTTTTCATGAATATGTTGAAGGTGAATCTAGTTCACAAGGTGAGGCAAGAAACTCTAATGAGAAATCTGAAATGCTGAAGGAACAACCAAGGAAAGAAATTCCTCAAGGAAGATCCTTTACTCCTAACTATGGACGTGATAGATGGTTATTTCCTCCACTGAATAATGTTGAATGTTATGTATGTCATAATCTTGGACATGTTGCAGCCAGATGTAGAAGTAGAATGGTTCAAGAAAGATCATCGCATCCCAGGTATTTCAGAGGGTATTGCTTTACCTGCAATGCATATGGACACAAAGCAATTGATTGTGATAGAAGGAACATGAAAAATGTAAGGCGTTATACATGCAACAACTATGGGCATAAAGTAAGGGAATGCAGGAGCAGATTTCAAAATTCAAGACAAGAGGACCATACATCATCACAGTTGCAGGAATTGAAGAAGACAGAGACAGAAAGGTGTGGCATAACTCCGTCAGCTGACATAAGAGACACAGGGGAATCTGAAAGTGATGAAATTCAGTATTCCATCCTGCATACGCTGATATAATGAAGACAAGTCACGTATATACGCGAGTTACAGGCTGCAAAGTCGCGTATATGGAGAAAGGGCAGCAGAATAAACCCAGGTTCAGTCATGGTTGGCTCAGGCTCAGGGGGCAGTAGAACAGACTCAAGAAATGGTTCAGTCATGGTTGGCTCACACTCAGGGGGAGCATATACTTCAAATAATTCATTGTTGGCATTATGGATTGCTGATGAAACTAAATGATACATCTTGTTGTTTGATCAAAGGAATAGTATTGCAGGTTGATGCTTATGGTACAGACCTAAATGGCTGGTCTTAGATCCTGCATCTGCTCAGGGGGAGCATGGATAGATTGGTACACTTTGGCATATACAAAGGGGGAGCCAAATCAGAATCTTCAACATGTACTCAGGGGGAGTATGGACAGCAGTATGGACAGTAGAAGGTATACTAAAGAAGAGAATATCTTGGCACACCCTTTGCCCTTGATGTCAAAGGGGGAGAGTGACTTGGTGTGGTGGTTGCCATCAAGTCCAAAGGGGGAGATTGTTGGCATTATGTCTCAAGTGTTGTCCTTGATGGCAACTCACTCAGAGGTTGGTACAGGTGCTCAGAGGTTGGTACAGGTGATGGCAACTTAATCAAAGGACACAGAGGACAGATCTCAGTATAGCAAGACAAGAAAGAGATATACGCAGGTTCAGCAAGGAGAATCAGCATGTACACGTAGGTTGGCTTCAGTAAAAGCGCGTACATGTGAAAAGTACCTTTGGTCTGTGGCAGTTAGACCTTGGAAGTTGTGCCTATGGTTTTGGACCATAATGTCTCGACGGACGTGTTGATCCCTAGTTTCGAGGTTGATGGTATTGGGTTACTATGGTTTTGGCTCTTGGTATTGAACAAGGCCTAAGGCTATATAAGGAGAAGATCATTAGGCAAGTTGTGCAAGCAATGTGTGTCTGACGAAGTGAGAAGATTTGGTATTATTGTTTATCTGTTCGGGACGCTTGGCAAGGGGCGGATCTGACAGCGAAGGCATAAGAAACTATTTCTAGATCTGCACGCGGGTTTCCTTTGGTGAAAGCGGGTATACACGCGGTTTTGGTACAGTGAAGTAGCATATGCATGATAAGGTTTGATATTTCAGGTTGCTGCTGATTCTGGTGGTTGTTGCAGAGTTCTGGACTCTGGTTTGGGTTCTGTGTTCTTGATGACAGGGTTTCAGTGATTCAGTATTGGGTTGTTTAATGAATTATGATGCAAGTATAAGTTGATGATTGTATTGCAGTAATGTTTGTTTTGTACTCTTGGATCCAGTCTGAAAATTGATGAAACATGGTCCCTGAAGGTTGTAGGGTCAGCACCTACGTACTAGTAAATGGATCAGCTAGTACAAGAGCTGAGGGGGTTGTAGCTCCCTTCCAGAAGTAGTTGGAAAACGAGAGAGGGTTGTAGCCCTCTGCAGGTTGTAGCCTGCGTACTGGTAAAGGACTGCACCAGTACATTGTAAAAGAAGTTTCTCATTAAAGAAGAAAGAGACGAATTGCAGCAGGTGGTTTTCACCCACATTGGGTTTCCACCTTATATCATGGTGTTCATGTGTGTGGCTCTTGTGTGATGTTCTGTTCTGTTATACTGCACCTGTTTACTGTTAAATTGCTTAGTAATTTTCTGATGCATTTACTGAAGATTAAGCTAATTGAATTATAAGATCTCTGAGTATACGCTAGTTGCATTAGACACAGTCGCGTGTACACGCGGGTTCACTTAACTAAAGTCGTGTATATGTTTCTGAGTATGAAATTGAAAAGTTTTATCTGATCTGATAATACTGATTCACCCCCCCCCTCTCAGTATTATTTCCAACATAGAGAGCCCCCTATGGTGGACCACTCTTGTAAAGATCATAACGAGCTATTCATGAGAACACTAGCCTTATTAACTGATAGAATATTTCAGTCATTATCTAGGATATTTTTAATAAGTCTTTAGGGTAGAGGAACTAGCCAGTAATGATTAGCCATTAAAAGATTTTCACACCATCCCATACTGTTAAGGAGTAGATCTACCTCCCCACTTATTAAGTAACATTTGAAGTAAAGTGTTTGCTGATTAGTCCAAGAAGTTGTCATCTTATTTTGTTTTGATTTCCCTTTTCTGGTATCATAACTCCAATTCTTTATGGTATTTAGAGTGCTGAATTGCTTAGTGCTGATTACTAAATAGGTGTTGATGGACAACAATGTGTGTTGATTGTAGCTACCTCTAAATAAGAACTACATGACCTAGGTACATGATTGCTATAGTAGGTGCAAGAATCTTGTGGTAGTCTTCTTGAAATTGCTTCTTTTTAGGAAACATTTGATTTCTTGATCATGAATGTTAATAAGACTCTGGGCATAGATACGAGCTCCGAAATCTATGACAAGTAGGGAGTTCATTTAAAACAAGACAACAGGTATGTGATGTCTATCAGAAAAGTGCAATACTCTTTTTCCATAATGTATGGCACAAAACATTTCTTTCCCGTACCTAATATTGTTGGAAATTTTTTTCATTCCCACACTCGATACTTTCATAAGCACTGTAACATGGTTTTAGTTGGCACTGTAATAATGATGTTGCAGACTTAATGAATACTTTAAAAATGATGACATACCATGCTATCTTAATATTTCCTTGCTAATATATTTTGCTGACACTTTTCTTTGGAAGCATAGTATGATCATTAATCCTTCAGCAACCCCCCCTACCTTCTTCCATAATTTTATAATTTTTATGGTTTATCTTGCATGATTACGTGGAAGAAGGTCACCGTGGGGGAGTGTTGAGCCTCTATTTTATCGAAACTTTCATGATTTTACTGAGTAATTTTATGCCTGTTCTAAGTGCCTGTAATCATTATTATTCCTTTTACACATCGTTAACTTATTATTTAGAGGCATTTAGAGCTAACAATTATTGATTTATGAATTCTCCTTGTTTTGTTAAGTTGAAAAGTATTTAATGTGAGAATTTCGTTAATGTTAGGCTCTTTTGTGGCAGGTGCTAGCATTATTCTACTAGTAGTTACTGCACCATTTGTGCCTACACCAGCTATGCCTACACCAACATTCCTACACCAGTGGTGCCCGTACCTACATGCTTGCACTAATTTACATCTTTCATACATTCACACGTTTCTAGGAAAATATGAAAGAGGCTTTTGTTGAAAATATTATTTGAACACTTATGCATAAGCTAAGATACACCCAAGTCATACATATTTTTATTTAGGAAATAATTAATGCTTCAACCCCGAATTCACAGTGGTTTCCACACAGCCAAGTTTTGCCTCGATTTATGTGCAGATGAAGGACAATATGGGAATTATGGAACATGGGGTTTGGTCTCATTATAGAAAATTGACTAAGCATCAAACTAATTTCTAAAATTCGTAATCTTCTAAAAGTTACATAACGGTCTTTGAGGTAGTTTTATAGAAAGAAACCGTTTTTCCATAATTTTAGGATCTCACATTTCAAACAGTCAGTTTTGGGCACGATTTCGGAGGCAATGGGGCTGAACCAAAAATTTCTAAGAAAGGTTATTGTTTTAAAAATAATAAACTAGGTTTCCTCGAAGCGACTTTCCCAAATTCGTAATAGTTAAGGAGATATGAAGAGTTCTTCGGAGGTAGTTTGGTAAAAATATATGTTTTTCCAGAATTCAAGAAAACTGCCTTCTATAAATTACAAAGGTTGTTAACAATATATTCTTCCTTTAGGAAAATACTTTATGACTTGACATCTATGGATGAAAACCACAGATCATCAAGTCTCTTGTTGTTGTGTAATTCTAAACTCATATAGGCTAATTTGAATAACTAGAAGGCATCATATTTATAAATGTGAAGACTTTGTACTAAAGGAGGATGGTAGATTACATTTTCTAAATCATATTTTATTACAAAAAGGGGGATTGAGTTTCTGGTAGGAGGGGAGGAGCTGCACACTCAGTGTGATGATACATAGAGGGGAACACTGGGGCCGACACAACATCATTCTATAACTATGTGATAGGATTCAATAGTAATTTAAATTGGCATTCATTTTTGCTTCTATGTTCCTCCTGGATGTTCTAAAGATTTTGATTTAATTGTTGCAAGGGAGGCAAGCTGGGTGGTTGGACCCACCAGCCAGTCCTTTGCCCTAAACCTCTTAATTTCTTTTGCTGTGTTTTTCTTTGCACAATACTTAGAAGTATTTGATTTCAATCCACATAAGCTTTTATTTTCATGATTAATTTCATTTATGCAAGATCGGTACAAGCATGGTGCCAGTCCAAGCACGTTACATGTACTAGTGCATTTCTAGTTCTGCAATTTCATTTCATAGCTATTCTTTCAGTCATTTTATTTTCAATTTCACTCCACCAGATTTATTTTACTTCTCTGATTATATAAGTTTAATATAGATGCTTTTAGATTTATTTTCATAAAGGATGAACTAAAGTAAACGGTGAATTTTTTAACTGCATCTCTTATTTATTGTTACAAATATTTTCCCTGATCTCATTGATGCATAACAAAGGACACAATGGTGAAATAATTGTTGAGTGAGAATCATGGAAAATTTTAAGGATGGAAAATTTTCTTGAAGTTTAAAACATTGGCGAATCTCACTGATCCCTAATATGCAAATTATAAATGTTTATTGATATATTTGTAAAATTATTCAAATTTATAATTATTTTATATATAGTCTCTATATAATGTTGGCGATTTTTAAGGTAAAATAATTTTATATTCTAAAATTTGGGCGAATCGTCTTTTATAAAATTGGAAATTGGCGAATCTTTTTTGTGGAAAAATCATGGAAAATTAGCCCACTGGGCGAACATTAGCCCCTAAAATTTTCCATGGTGAGAATGCTGGTTAACGTAAATTAACATGTATTCATGATTTCCTTTGAATATTATATGAGATTAATTCTTGTACTTTTGCAAATAAACATTTGTTCCTACACTCTTCTAAGAAAATTCCAGCATCAATATGAGGAAAGGCTGTGAATCTTGTTGACAAAAAACTCACAGAATTCTTCATTATAATCAAATGTTGCATATATTACACATAATATTTTGAGGAAGCATTTAATAAGATCATGGTAAACAACACGAATTATATATTGGTTCTTATTGAATATTTCTCTTACAACTAATGTACTGAATTGTCTTTAAGAGAAGAAGTGCATTATTACCTTGATTCTTTTTAAGCATTCAACTATTTCCTTAGATTAGTTGGAATGAAGTTTCCTTATGATTTATTTCATGCTTCTCATCTTTTCAACATAGAAGTAATATTTTAAGAGGTTTTTGCATTCTTTATTTCTTGAATCACTTTCTTTTGAATGAGGCCTACATTCCCTTGTCCTTTGGACAACTGAGGAAGACTTACTGCATGAGTTGACTCAACTTAGAAGAGGAGCGAGAAGTAGATTATTATAGTGTATTTACTTTACTTTCGAAAAGTCTTCTTTGTTTTTCCTTGATGATGCTTCTTTTGAATTTCTTCCAAAAGATTGGTTTTTATTTGACAAATCCTTGAGTTCTTATTCTGCAATATATTATGTTGAACCTTTAAGTTTACTTACCTAGATTGACAAATTAAATGTTGGTTTAAATCTTGCATTTATACTACCCGACATGTATATCCCACCATTTACTGGTAAAGGATTCCTAGGCACAACGAGGGTATACACAAATAGGATTTACCGCAAGCCCACCTTTAATTGTCTAGGGATTTCTAGGCATTGAGATTTTTCCCTGAGACCATCCCACTCAGTTTCGAAACCATCCAGAAATATAGCTCAATCAACCAAGAAAAACCTCATCACATTGTGACTATCTAGAAATGGAAAGGCAAGTTTGAAAACCACTACCATAGTTGGAAAAACCCATTCCAATGACAACAAGAGAACCAAGAACACACAGACATGTATGATTCTTGCCAGAAATAGCCTAGAAATCACATATGAAAATTAATACCCACAAGTAATCCCAGTGTAGCCGCTTGATCCAACTCCTCCTTGCCTGATCTTTCCTTCCCTTTTCTTTCTTTTCCTTCATTTTCCTTCCTTTCTCCAATGCTATAGTGATCCGAGAATGCTCTAAGTGTGAAAGAGTATGTGAGATTAGAGAGAATAGAGAGAGAGATCTCCAAACCTAGATTGCAAAGGTTTTGAACTGATCCTCACAAGCCTTTTTATTAATTAGGCCCTTATTTTCTTCAATTTCCATTATTTTTCTGTCATTTTCCTCCTCACATGCAACTCGTGACCTCTCACCTTCCTTTTCTCCTAATTTCCTTTATTTTCATAAATAAAATGCTAATTAATGCCTCTTTTCCTTTTCAATGCCTTTGCCATTGCATTTACGAATTTCCCCTTAGCCATATTAAACCAAATGAACACCCACTATGATGTTATTCCTAACATTCAACTTGGAATAAGTGCCCCATGACATTGGTTAATTTTTTCCCTTTATTAAATTTATTACATGGATTTTTAACCCAGGGCTGTTATAAATTCTATCGTAAAACATGTCTGTCATGATTTTCCATTATATAATCTCTAATTACATAACATCGACATAGGTCAATATTTTTTATTTCTTGGCTTAAGTCCTTGTATCAAGGAGTTGAGTAGAACTTGAAGAAAATGTGCCTCATTAAGGAAAAAAGGATAGATGTATCGTGATAACTATCTCAAGGTTTGTTCTCTTATCAATCTCTATATATTTTAATTCTATATTTGTTAGTGTATTAACCCCTCCATAACTCAATACTATTAAATTCTTGGGTAATGGAAAAAAATAACCCCATATCCACAATAATATAAAATCCGATTACTTAAGCTTATCCACAAACAAGGTTACCATCACAATAACCAAAAAAACTGTAATGTTTCACTAGTTGGTAGCATATGGTCACAACATATACAACAAACATTTTGGCTACCTCATTAGAAAAATTATAATTCCAAACCTCCAAGAGAACCACCACTACATACCCGTAGTGAAAAAAATCTAAAAAACAATAAGTCACTTTAACCTATAAGTGATGAGATGAACACTCTTCCCACCTACTTTCTAGATCCAACAACTTTGATGATCTTCATGTTCACTCATGGATGGTGGTGGAAAATCCCTTAGTATTTATGATCATCACTCTAATTAAAGAGGAGAAACTACATAATGTGCCTCCAACTCTTCATGATCAACCACAAAGTATCCTCATTAATAATAAGAACAGTAAAATGTTGGTCTACCTATTCTAGAGACATCATAACAAATTATAACATCTCCTTATAACACTCTTGCGTTATGACGATAATTTTAAAATTTGTATTAAAATTCCTCTAATCCAACCTATATTTTAGATACCTTTATCTAATGATTTTGTTAAAGACATTTTCCTTAATAAATCATGGAAAAATAATTGGGATCCCCATGCCATCCATGGTATAAGAAATACTTTTGATAATATAATATGGAAGGTCATTAATCCTAAGTCTTTTTGTCTATACTGTTCATAAGAGGTCCATAATTTCTCTATGTACGTCAACCATATATGGATTTGGTGTATATTCCATGTTTCCGGAGAGACTTTGGTTCGAAACACTTGTTTCATATATTAAATTGAGGGATATGACTATCCCTTATGTGTAACAACCCTCCCTTTTGTGTAATACTTTGCAAACCTAAGTTGAGAAAAGCTAGGTCTGATGTGTAACAAGAGAAGTAAATACTCTATGAAATAGATAAAATAATTAATCACTTGGAAAAGTGAGATGCTAAGAGATGAGATTCTTTCCAAATCCCATTGGTGAATGGGAAGGGATAATTCTTTGATGATAAAGCTTCTAAATTAAACTCTATATAAGTTGGATGGATTGGAGATAAATATCCATTGAGAAAAACATAAAATCTTTATGGGAGGGAAAGGAAAGATTTTATGAGGAAACGTCTCGCAGGAGAGAAACAAGAGCTTTTCTAATAAAATCATAGGCAAATGGATAAAAAAAGATCCATAAAAATGGGACGCTATAAATGGAAACGATATCATGAAAGAGGGTGTTGAATACCCATTTCAGAGATCAATAGGACGCATTTGATCCAAGGCAAGAACTCTTGGCTCGGGGATGAATTGGAAGATTCAGTACTAGGTTGGGTGGTGGTGCTCAGTTTTCCGAGTGGTGTTCTCTCTTATAATCTAGTTGGATTCACCACCATGGGATATACCATATGTTTACTCCTTACTTTTTATGTTGTGGAATCATTCAGCTTAGATGTATAGATTTGTGTGTTATTTGTATTTGTGAGAATGATTGAATTCTTATGCATGTGACTCTTATTTCATCCAAAAGTAGATTTAGTGGTGGAAGCATAGTAGGTAGTTTTTAATACTTGGGCCAAAGAGCTATCTTAGTCATGGTAGAATCTGCATGTGACCACTATGCTTAAGTAACATTTCTTGTACTAAATTTGTTTATGAGATGATCATATATGGATGTGTGGGGTATCTATTGAATCTAGGTTTGATCACCATTAAATTTAGTGAAGGAACATATTATGCCTCTAACCTTATGTGATATATCTGTTTCAAGTTGGAGAATATTTATGCATGACACACTGGTGCATGCAAAACAATTATGGTATAATGCTTCAAATTTTATAGTCTATCGTATCAGTTTTCTATGCCATACATTATGTGTCATAAGAATTGTATCCAATGAGGCTAGGTTAGCTATTTTTTATGTTGCATAAGATTTATGTTAGTGACACTATTGACTATGCTTGTAGTACTATAATTATGGTTCATGGCCATGCTATCTTCAATATATGCAAGATAATGTTCCATTCATGTTGGTGTGGAGTCATGGAAGAAGTTTATTGGTTGCATGACATGATTAATTATTTTCTCCAAATTTTAGTTTATGCCTAAGGGTTGATCGGACATATAAGTCTTATAAATGAATCTCAAAGTCCATATCGTAGAAGGAGTATGTAATATTGCGACTATGGAGTATGGTTCATTACTTTTGATGTTTTTCAATTGTTAATATTATGAATATAGTTGTAGGAATAATAATTGTTCATGTAATGATGGAAGAATTATACTTGTGATGATTGTTGAATCTTAACTTTAAACAAAGAAAATTTAAGGAATGGAAGCCTAGTAGGTAATTATCAAATTTGGCTCAGGGGGTATGTTAGAAATGATATCAGAGCATAAGTTCAAATATTGCAGCCAATGGTCCAATTCACCTCTATAATATAGGAATGAGGGCCTTAAATTAGGTCCTAAATGAATAAGAGGTTATACTGAAAGGTTTTGGTTATAAATTTTTTATAAGAAAATAACTCAGAAGTCATAAAGGATTGAACTTAAGCTTTAAAATAATTTGGAGGAGGATTTCGAAGCATGTGGACATCATATTGATTTCTTGCAATCAAAGGAAATTATAATTCCTTAAGGTTGAATCCAAATATTAAAATGGTTTATTTGAGGAATCAATAACATAAATATGTTTATCTACCATATATAAAATATTATTATATCAAAGCATTTAACATTGATGGGTGGTTTCTATGCATTTTCTAAAAAAGTGCAGTCCTTGTAAGATAATGGTTTTAATTGTTTGATTTTGTGGCATTGTGGGAATATTTTTAAGGAATCCCTTTACACCATCTAGGTCGTATATTAAGACAAGTTGTCTTAAAGGTAGTTTCATGTCAAGAATTTAGTAAAGGTTCGTATGTATGGAACCCATGACCCAACCGTTACCCCACTGACTTAACCAATGAGTGCTAGAACACATCCTAGTGGGGCTAGGAAGTATTTGAAGGAATACAACCAACCTTATCTCAAATTATTCCTCTCCTACTACCTACATTTAAGGCTGCATATTTCTGGTGTATATATTAGTATATATATCGAATTAGAAAGCGTAAAATAAGTGATTTTGAAATAGTGAAGGCGATAGCGTAATACAGTTTCTATTACATAACGATATGGATAGCGTAAAAATAAAATCCTGAAGGTGAAATGTGCCATAGGAATTCTGAGGCTACAGTGTGATTGGCCATGGTCCTCTCCAAGGAACGAGTTTTTCTGGTTTGATATGCTTTTCGTAGATTTTCCATTTTTATGAAGACAGAAGTCTGGTCTAATCACCAAATATTTTAAAGACATTGCATGCATGTCTGTAGACGCTCTAGAGTACACACCTACCGAGGTGTAAGGCCTTCGTGACTCGGGCAGGCACGCGATGGGCGGGCGCCCCTTACACGACGAGCGGGCGGACGGTGCGAAGGGCGGGCGCGGTTATGCGACGGTCATCCGAACCTCATGCGATGATAATATGCGACGTTTGGAGCTAAGTGCGACGATATAACACGTAGTGCGAAATAATGCGATGGAGCGAAAGGCTTTATACCATGATTTGGAGAGACTTGCATATGGGCAAGCCGACTTACACTTTGGTTAAAGTGTGGGCGTTATAACACAGTTTATGGGGTCGGCCTTAAGGCTGGACACCCCTTCACATATGAGCAAGCTAGCGTATATATACATGAACGCAGAGCTCATTTGGAGCATCGAAGTTCATCCATCGAACTCGCTATCTCTTCTACACATCGAGCAGGGGTAAAAGGGCGCAGATTTGTGCGCATAACTCATGCGCTCAAGGAGGAAGTGCGCATATTTACCGGAAGCAGTCGTAGGTTGACAGAGTGCGGTTTTAAGGTGGATTTATGTGCAGAACCGAAAGGAGGAGTTCTTGGTGTCTCGGGTGAGCACCCTCCTACCGTATGAGGTTGGCACATATGTTGTAAAGGCTGTCTTTGCCTTGATTGTAAATTATTCTAAGTGTTGGCTTGAAGTCTGTCAAGCACACTTGATGATGTATTATTGAAGAACTGTTATAATATATTATTGTTGGGCAGACTTGTTCGGGAGTTGCCCCTCCCTTTATACTTGTGTGCAATTGTTATTGTTCTCGGTTTAATTGCATTTGGATAATGAATGAGTATGGGCTTCATTAAGTATAAAGGATAAATGCATTTTACTTGGTTGCGAAACACAAACTAAGTAAGGACAAGTGAATTAGGCATAGTCCATGTGTACGAGTATTGGTGAAAAGAAAGTGCACGGTGGTGCCGCACCTCGTCGGCACGGTTGAAAGACCACCGTAGGCTTGGGGGCGTGACGGTTGGTATCAGAGCAAATGATCCGGAATTGAAGCTGCTACAAAAATTCACCGAAGTGAAGCTAGTATCAGAGCTTGAACAGGTTCAGGTGTTGAAGCATTGAATCTGAAGCTTGACAAGGTACAAGTGTGGGCACACTTGGGAATTTGGCAAGGTACTACAGGTGAAGGAAACCGTTTCACACGAAGTGGAACAAGGGTTGGTTCTATTTGCAGGTGACTTGGTGAAAATTTCTATCTTACAGAGATTGGGTTATGCTACCTTTGAAGAATTTGAAGAAGACCTACTTCAAGAGTCAAGGGAAGTAAACCAAGGATTTGCAGATTGCAGCAAAAGATTGTTTGAAACAAGGATTGCTCTTCATGCCTTGGCTAAAGAAGGGGTTTCTGATTAGAATGAGGAAGAAGCCTCTCAACTTGCAAAGGAAGTGGTCTTGCTTGAAGCAGAATTCAAGGAACTAGAGATAAGACATGAATTGAATTAGAAGAAGTGGGATTACCTAGCTCTTGAAGTAAGACATCTCAAAGCCTTGAAGAGAAAGATTGAATCCAAGGGAAAGAATGAAGAAAGTGAGGAGAGGACCTCACAAACAGAGGGACACTTAGTGGAAGCCTCTTCTACTAGTGATCTTCACAATGGAGCTACAAGTACTCACTATGGTGGATAGTGGGGCTTCTCACAACTTCATGAGTGAAGATACTGCGAGAAGTATTGGGCTGAAATTTGTATCGGTAAAGGCACAAATGAAGACAGTGAATTCTCCTCCTATGGGAATTCTTGGTATAGCTGAGAAGGTAGACACAACACTTGGTGAATGGATCGGAAAGGTGGACTTCACTATAGTGCGGATTGATGACTATGAAGCTGTATTGGGGATGGAATTCATGAAACAATTTGAGGCTATGGTTGTACCACATTTGAGGAAACTCTACATTTATGATGGAAGGGAAGATGTACCCATTGGTGTTCCAACCATTGGTGTGACAAAACCTAATCATAAATTAGGAGGAATGCAAATGGAGGATAAGGAGAAGGTGAACAAGCAGTTGTCCACTGTTGAGGCAAAGCTTGTGGAACAGTCATTGGTCATTAGATCACTTTCAGGTAGCATCTTGGATTTGTCAAGAAGGCTAGAGTTGGTGGAGGACGATGATGAGGTTGATGAGGTGTATGCGAGACTGGATGTCCAGAAGGAAGACCGGGAGGCATATCTACAAAGGATGGAGATTGAGGATCCTGATAGATGGATTGAGGTTATTAGTGAGGGAGAGCCTTCAGGCTCTACTCCCTCTACATCTTCTTAGATGACATAGAAGATGGGGCTCATTGTTAGATGCTCATGGCAGTGAGTCCTTAAACATGTTGAGCAGGTATGATTGATGGTGCAGGGATGGCTTGGCATCAAGCATCATGACATGTTGCAGATGGATGGAATTTCCATGGACTTGAGCATGGATTGTAGATTCTTGATGAGTCGAGAATGTGGCAGATGTTTGAGGAACAGTTGATGAGGACATGAGGATGTTCACTCTCATGGATTGAGCGTGATGGTTGGATTAGCTACCCAACTAGTTCAAACATGGGGTCGTGAAGTGTACAGAGATGTGTTGGCATTATGCTGGAGTATCATGACAGAAGTTCGCATGATGACATATGGATCAAGATGGCTACAGATATACATTGTTGAGATGAGATGTTGAAACATGGTTGAGGTGTGTTAGCACTTGACATATTGTGGGCAGTTTTGCACGTGGTGATGATGATATGATGGAGTTTGACACATTGTTGCGGGGGACATGTAGCTTGAGTTGGAGGGATCAACCTTCCATGGTGGAGAGCAGCATGGGGATATTGTGACAGAGTGGTCAAATGATCATGGACATCTGATATATGACATACATTAGTATGGAGTATCTTGGTGACAGTTGGTTACTAAGGTGGAGCATGATGGAGATGAGATTCTACATATGTTGCAGGGATGTTTGCCTTATGTGGAGGAGTCAACATCATGGTTGATAATGATCTTGGTGGAGAGCTACCAGGATGGTATGTTGTCGAGGACGACAACGATTTCAACTGGAGGAGGATGTAAGGCCTTCGTGACTCAGGCAGGCACGCGACGGGCGGGTGCCCCTTACACGACGAGCGGGCGCTCCGTGCACGACGAGCGGGCGGACGATGCGACGGGCGGGCGCGGTTATGCGACGGTCATCCGAACCTCATGCGACGATAATATGCGACGTTTGGAGCTAAGTGCGACGATATAACACTTAGTGCAAAATAATGAAGTGGAGCGAAAGGCTTTATACCACGATTTGGAGAGACTTGCATATGGGCAAGCCGACTTACACTTTGGTTAAAGTGTGGGCGTTATAACACAGTTTATGGGGTCGGCCTTAA
Organism: Pinus tabuliformis; assembly: GCA_031772625.1. Lineage (NCBI taxonomy): Eukaryota > Viridiplantae > Streptophyta > Pinopsida > Pinales > Pinaceae > Pinus > Pinus tabuliformis. The sequence goes on along the minus strand of CM062810.1, from coordinate 667,047,706 downwards.
GGCTAGACACCCCTTCACATATGAGCAAGCTAGCGTATATATACATGAACGCAGAGTTCATTTGGAGCATCGAAGTTCATCCATCGAACTCGCTATCTCTTCTACACATCTAGAAGGGGTAAAAGGGCGCAGATTTGTGCGCATAACTCATGCGCTCAAGGAGGAAGTGCGCATATTTACCGGAAGCAATCGTAGGTTGACAGAGTGTGGTTTTAAGGTGGATTTATGTGCAGAACCGAAAGGAGGAGTTCTTGGTGTCTCGGGTGAGCACGCTCCTATCGTATGAGGTTGGCAGATGTGTTGTAAAGGCTCTCTTTGCCTTCATTATAAATTATTCTAAGTGTTGGCTTGAAGTCTGTCAAGCACACTTGATGATGTATTATTGAAGAAATGTTATAATATATTATTGTTGGGCAGACTTGTTCGGGAGCTGCCCCTCCCTTTATACTTGTGTGCAATTGTTATTGTTCTCGGTTTAATTGCATTTGGATAATGAATGAGTATGGGCTTCATTAAGTATAAAGGATAAATGCATTTTACTTGGTTGCGAAACACAAACTAAGTAAGGACAATTGAATTAGGCGTAGTCCATGTGTACGAGTATTGGTGAAAAGAAAGTGCACGGTGGTGCCTCACCTCGCCGGCACGGTTGAAAGACCACCGTAGGCTTGGGGACGTGACACAAGGGGTTCAAGTGTGCTAGCATCCTTACATCCAACACCGAGGCAACTTACCGAATGATTACAATCATGGGATACTCATATAGGAGATGATTGGGCTGGTGCATTGTAAAAAAAATTCGGCTCTATCACCACGAGCAACAAGTGGTGGTGCCATTTTCACACATGGCGTCCACACCTCAATATTTTTGAATAATCGAGGGGATAAAATAGAGCTACTGCCACCTTTATCTAATTCAACAGAAAGTGAGTAGAATAGTAACCAAGTGAACCTTCTCTTTTTTACATTTGATCTTAGGTAGATTATCATGATATACATACGACCATAGAAAAGGAGTATCTTACACCTGAGTTCTATGATGTCGTTGCAAAATCGTTGCATGGATTAATGTCTTCTCACATCTCAATATTCATTGAGGAGAACGATGAGATGGTAAGCGATGCTATGAGGCATCGTGGAGAACTACTCCTTTTTCAACAATTTTTTTAGAATTAAATGCTTGATCACCATGTAGTTCATTAGTTTTGATAAAAAATTGTAGATTTAAAGCTCCACAGGCACTTGTCCAATTGGACGGATGGAGAAAATCCCTTAGCATTTCTGTTTCATTTTTATCCGTTGCTCTGAAGGTGTTCAAAAGAATTCATTCTCGGATAATGGTTATCCTTTATTGGTGTCAGGGAAAAAGTGTGAGTATCCACCTTATCTTAGAAAAGGTGACTTCTAGTATCAAATTGCTAAGGCAAGCGAGCGAAGCTGTCAACGTTGTAGCAAGAAAATGACAACTTGTTGCAAGTGGTTAGTCCCTATCTTATCATGTAATTTGGATAAAACTTACCTTTATTTTCACGAGAACAAGTCACACAGGAAAAATCTCGCTAATATTATCCTCTCCTATCTTATCTACTCCTTGCATGGAGGTCACACAGTGTCTACTCCATTAGCAGCTCTTCGATAGAAATATTCCTTCAACCCATATGTTGGCATCAAATTTCATCCTCCTTAGTGTTGAAACCGTATTGGAGGCCCCTTTCTTTAAGATTTCCTTCGAATTATTCCTTAGAGGGAGATATCATAAGGTGTTGTGGTAGTTTAGTAAGGGAGGCTGAGAAACGTCCTTGAGACCATCATAGTCGAAAATTCTAGTTCGAAAGAGATCTGTATGTTGTAAAATATCTGGCGCCATAGCGAGAAGGACTAAGAGATGTGTGGAGTCTCACCATTCAGAGGAGGCTTGGTATAGCAGCTGGCTATGCCCACAATGATGCTCCCAGGGAATAATCGAGTCGCTCGGCACGTTCCCTTGTATGTGCAAAAATATCTTCATTACAAGAGCCCTCAATTTTTTGTACTTAATGGTGTTCAATTGCTGAGTGGTTAAGGAAACAAAGTTAGAATCATCTGTGCATGACTATATGTGGGTTCAAACCCCACAGTCATCCATTCTAAATGGTCAAGTAGTTCCGGAAAATCGAGTGTTCAACTCTTCTTATAAATTGCAGTGATTTTAATTTTTTTGGCAACTCATAAAAATAGGAATAATTTCTATTGATTGTATGGGTATCTTTTTGCATTTGTCATAGGATGAGTTTTCTGATATTGACCAAATACATTCATGTATTACATGCAGGTATGACTTAATGTTTCCTTACCATAAGATGCAATTGTGTGCTTCATATAGTGATGGCACAATTTTTTTTAATCATCATCATTTAAAAAAACAAATTGATGTACACCACCTTACACTTGATAGACCCAATTGTAGACAAGTTTGATGGGTGAGAAAGGTTGGATTATATACTTGCACTATAGATTGAAATTCTCAAGTCTAAGTTATAATAGAATTATGGGGATGAGAAACCATGTAAGATTATATTAGAACAATAAGTTTGCAAGGTTGTATGGACCCCGAATAAAAGTTGTGGTCGGTGTTTGAATCCCACATGAAGGTATCTAGTTGCACAAAACTCCACTCTAACAGTGTAATAAAACTTGTGGTGTGGCCCTTGGAATTCATCATGTAAATATTTGTGGTTCGAAACACCACGCTATCACTTTAACACAAATTGTGGTGGACCATCGAGTGCCAAGGGGAGTTAGATTGGACTTGTAAATAAAATTACAATATCAGGACAAAATTAATTGTAGTTGAGCCAAAGTCCATCGAGGTAGGAAATTAAGAAATGTTTCTTACATAATGAGGCTAATTTTTTTTTTAACCATCGAGACATAAAATACTATTGTCTTGCAAGTTTATTCCAATCAAATTAACTTTGTTTGAAGATTCAATCAACCTTCAACTTGTTAAGCATATCATGTGCTCTCAATGAACTATAGTGGAGTAAAGAGTAATACAAAAAGATAACTAAAAATTAACATGTTGATTAATTTGAAAAGGTCAAACCTCAATTGGTTACTATCAAATGATGTGAAGATGTAAAATTATATTTATTATATGCGTGAAAATTTTCAATATGTGTGAAATTTTTTAAAATCTAAGTTATTGTCAAATGCTATTATGAGGATAATTTCATAGTTATAAATATGCATAGCAGAGCAGGAGAATTAAACAATTTGGTAATAATGGTAAAGCATGGCCATCGTATTAATGAGATATTAAATTTTGATAACAAGTAATGCATGTGTAAGAAGAATATATATATATATATATATATATATATATAATTGAGGAAGGAGAAGATTCAAATACTAAATGTCTCCACATAAGAGAAGTAGAATTTATAAGGAGGTGTAGGAGGATTAATGGATAGAGTATGAGTTGTATGACTTCTTGACAAGGACATAGTTTTATGAAATGAAAATTAATTTCAGTAAAGATAGTCTAGTCAAGAACATAACTTTACAGAATGTGATAAAATATCAAGTCTTTACTTTCCATAGATCATGGACAACATGACGATATATATATGTATATATATATATAAGGTAAGAAATTAATTGTTAATTAATTGATTTTCAACTTAGAATAGATTAATTGTATTTATTCATGAACATCCCATGAAATATTGTTAAGCTCATGAAGGACACGCCATAGTATAATACTATGTAATTATACCAATTGTCTTTCAATTTAATATTTTTATTTAATGCATCTACATGTAATGATTAAATCCATTTTGGAGTGTAATTTTGCCATTGGGGAAATTACTATTGAAGGGAACTTAAACTTAATATGTAACATATGAATAGTAGACCTACAGGTTCTTGATCGAATCCAATACCTCAACAATTGTAACTTATAAGAAGCAAAAATTGTATGCTTAGATATGGACTGAACTGGGGTCAAACTGTCAAGAATAGGCACACATGTGATACAACCTACTGTATGTAGGAAGACATCATACACTAATAATTGTAAAACCTTAAAAATAAAGTCAATGGGATTGATATCAAAATTCCCTCTAGTGTAAATGCATAATGGGAGTGTAAAAGCAACACTTGGTACTTCTTAGTAAATATAAAAAAGAGGATATTAAGCTTATGAGAACATTCTCAAAGTTTCACTCAAATTGTTAATATGACTTGAAATGTGCAACATCAGACTCCACAACCTTAATGGACATATCCATCTAGATATAGATGGAGTTTTGTTAATATCTCACAAAGAAGAACCTTTCAGAAAGGTGCTTACAGTAGGATGATTGAAGATCTTACAATTATAATTTTTTAAGAAAGTAATAAGGGAATAATAATCAATGGTTTTCTACTTAGCTGAGTAAAGTATACTTGGTGGTGCTTGATGCATTTGAAATAAAATTAGAACAATGCAGAGGAACCTCATTATACACTAGATTCAGGACATTGCTCAAAATTAGTAAACAAATATTTGTTAAACCAAAAGGTTTGGCATAATTATGTCTCATGATGATCTAAAGATCTTATGTTAGTAGAAAAATAACACATGCGTCAAGTAAGATAAGAGAAAGGGTGACAAACTATGCAACAAATAGTGGTTAAATTAATATGATGACTTCACTATATTGATGGCTAAGTGATATTGGTAATTTAGATTATGTAGAAAATTGGTTCAATAAATGACATCTAACAACCTATTGAAATATATTTGGCAACCATACAAATTGAAATACATATTTTGTGTCACTAATTCCTACCAATCAATATTGGGGAGTACCTGACAGATTACATTGATAATGTTGTCTGGGTTGAATAAGAAAACATAAGAATTGTTTCGTAAATCATGCGGAAATTCATGTTAATATATTTGACAACTGATATCTTCATTCACGGGTGACTTAATGTTAAAATGAGGTGTTAACAAAATTATAAAGTATATCGATATAATCTATATAAGTCATTAAAGATAAATTTATGGCATTCTATCAAAAGTACATGAAATCAATGTTTAATAAATTGATTTCCAACTTAGAACAAATTAATTGTATTTATTCATGAAGATCCCATGAAATATTGTTAAGCTCATGAACAACAAGTTTTAGTATAAGGCTATGTAATTATACCAATTTTCTTTCAATTTAATCTTTTGAGTTAGTGCATCTGCATGTAATGACGCAATCCATTTTGGAATGTAATTTTTCCATTTGGGAAAGTACTATTGAAGGGAACTTCACCTTAATATGTAACATATGCATAGTGGACCTCTAGGTTCTTGAGTGAACGATATCTAATCAATTTTAACTAATAAGAAACACAAATCGTACGTTCAGATCTGGACTGAACTAGGGTCAAATTGTGAAGAATAGGCGCACATGCAATCCAACTTACTGTATGTAGGAAGACATCATACATAAATAATTGTATGACCTTAATAAGAAAGTCAATGAGACTCATAACAAAAGTACATGTACTGTAAATACACAATGGGAGTGTAAAAGAAACACCTCATATTTATTAGTGAATAGGAGAAAGATGATATTAAGCTTATGAGCACATTCTCAGAAGCTCACTCAAATTGCTAATATGACTTAAAATGTGCAACCTCAAACTCCACAACCTTAATGGACATATCCATCTAGATATAGATGGAGTTTTGTGAATATGTCCAAGAGAAGAACCTTTCATAAAGTTTCTTACAATAGGATGATTTAAGATCTTACAATTATACTTTTTGAGAAAAATTATAAGGGAAAAATAATCAATGGGTTTCTACTTAGCTGGGATAAACCAAAAGGTTTCACATAATTATGTCTTATGATGATCTAAAGATCTTATGTTAGTAGAAAAATAACACATGCATTAAGTAATATAAGAGAAAGGGTAACAAACTATGCAACATATCGTGGTTAAATTAATATGATGACTTCACTATATTCATGGCTAAGAGATAATGGTAATTGAGATTGTGTAGACAGTTTGTTCGATTAAACGATGTCCAACAATCTATTCAAATAGATTTGAAAACCATACAAATTGAAATACATATTTTGTATCACTAATTCCTATCAACCAATATTGGGAAGTACTTGACAGATTGCATTGATAATGCTTTCTTGGTTGAATAAGACAACATAAGAATTGTTGCGTAAATCATGCGGGAATTCATGTTAATAAAATTGAGAATTGATATCTTCATTCAGGGGTGACTTGATGTTTAAAGGGGATGTTAACATGTGAATACCCTAGGATAACACCTTGGTACACATAGTGACAAAAAACTTAGAAGGTGTAGAATGGAAAACCTTATAACTTTCATTATAACTTATGAAGGAGAAAGGAGTTTATACCTACACCAAATTATTCACGGCCAAAAAGATGTTTGAAGAGGTGTAAAAAGAGAATATGAGATGACTAGTTAAGTATGGAGTACTTTTAAATAACAAATGATCATTTTCTTGGTTAAAGATAAAGTTAAGTATCATTGTCAATAGTCATCTTTATGATTAAGTGGAAGTAATGTTCCGTTGTTGTTAAAACATTTTCAAGGTTACAATTATAATGCCAAAACTCAAATTTATGGGTGTGATAAAATTGTAGTATGCGTGATTACTTGTATGATACTATTTTACTAACATAGTACTGCAAGTACACGACACAAGAAAATGAATTGCTAAATAAAAGAACTTGAATACTTGAACATAAAAAAATTCACTCGTTGAAGAAGTTGAAGAGGTGCATGAAATTCCTTATTCTCCTATCAATAAAACTGAGCACGGTATGTTCCATTTAACTAAAGGTAATATAAATAAATGAAGGATTTTTTTGCATAATACTAACATGCTTAGAAACATGTGGATGAGGTATATGTCGTGCAGGTGATGCTATGGACATCAGTAAGTTGTACAAGTTGTACAAATGGTATTGTGTACAAGTGGTAAATATGGTACCAATATGGATACATGTGTTGTATAATAATATATGACATGTATATTTGTGTGTGTGTGTGTGTGTGTAATACACTCTAGGTGCATGTACAGATGAAGACACTAGGTGATTGCCTGATAAGGAAACCGATCGAGAGTGCATACAAAGGCAGGACAAAAGTGGAAACTAAGGATTGGTATTGAAAACTAAGGATAAGTATGAGTGGGTTGTGTCAGTATTGTATGCAGGTGATTATGATTATGAGCTATGAGGATTATAGATGATCTATAATTTATGGCTACAAATGATTTTTATTGTTATATGTGAGCTAGCCTGATATGATATTTTGTAAATATTGATTTGGAAAATGTGCTAGTTGACTTGTTCTATGGAGGGAAGCTGTAGGAAGAAAGTGTTCGGAAAGAACAAAAGGTTTGGAAGAATGTAGGGGAAGAACATGCATTTCTTCAAATACAATAAATGGTGGCCAATGTAAGCCATCTCTACTTAAATAGTAGTATTTTATATCAAATTATGATACTAATTGTGGTAAACATAGTTGAGTTTCTGCATCTAAAATCTCACAAAATTGATGGAAACTAATTTACAGGTAGTAATGGAATGCGATATGCTCGGAGAACTCCTTTGTAACCGATATATTTCTATAGGAAGATCTACATCAGATGGCAAGGCCATGGGAGCCTGTAAATTCAAAAACAACTACCTGTGAATGAGGAAATAACATTATAAGATGCAGTCATACACCGAGGATGGTGTAAATTTAAGGGGGGGAGTATGTAACACCCCTCCCTTGTGTGTAAAACTTTGCAAATATAAGCTGATAAAAGCTAGGTCTGATGTGTAACAAGAAAAGTAAATAATTTATGAAATAAATAAAATAATTAATCACTTGGAAAAGAGAGACACCAAGAGATGAGATTCTTGCCAAATCCCATTGGGGAATAGGAAGGGATAATTATTTCATGATAAATCTTCTAGATTCGATAAGATGGATGGATTGGAGATAAATACCCATTGAGAAAAACATGAAAGCTTTGCAAGAGAGAAAGGAAATATTTTATGAGGAAAAGCCTCGTGGGAGAGAAAGGAAATATTTTTTCAGAAAAGCCTAGGCAAATAGATAAAAAAAGATCCATAAAAGCAGGATGCCACTAATGGAAACTATATCATGAAAGAGGGTATTAAATACCCATTACAGAGATCAACAAGAGGAGGTTGATCCATGCCAAGAACTCTAATCTTGGGGATGCACTGGAAGAGTCCGTTCTAGGTTGGGTGGTGGTGCTCACTTTTCCACATGGTGTTCTCTCTTCTAATCTAGTTGGATTCAGTAGCATGGGGTATATTGTATGCTTACTCCTTACTTTTTATTTTGTGTAATCGTTGAGCTCAGATGTATAGATTTTTTTATATGTATTTTTGATAATGATTGAATTCTTATGCATGTGAATGTTATTGCATCCAAGTGTCAAGTTAGTGGTGGAAGAATAGTAGGTAGTTGTTAATACTTGGGCCAAAGATCTATCTTACTCATGGTAGAATCTACATGTGAGCACTATGCATAAGTAAAAGTGCCTCTACTAACTTGGTTAATGAGATGATCATATACGGATGTGTGGGATATCTATTATATCTAGATTTGATCACCATTAAATTTAGTGAAGGAACATAGTATGCCCCTAACCTTATGTGATATATCTGTTTTAAGTTGGCAAATATTTATCCGTGAGGCATTGGTGCATGTGAAATAGTTATGGCGTAATGCTTCAAATTGTATAGCGTATGGTACGAGTTAGCTATTCCATACATTATCTGTCATAAGAATTGTATCCAATGAGGCTAGTTTAGCTATTTCTGTATGTCGCATAAGGGTTATGTGAGTAACACTTTTGAATATGCTTGTAGTACTATAATTATGATTCATGGCCATGCTAGCTACGATAGATGCAAGATAATGTTCCATTAATGTTGGTGTGGAGTCATGGAAGAAGTTTATTAGTTGCATGCCATGATTAATTCTTTTCTCCAAATTGTAGTGTAAGCCTAAGGGTTGATTAGACATATAAGTCTTATAGATGAATCTAAAAGTCCACATCATATAAGAAGTATGTAATATTGATCCTAGGGGGTTTGATTCATTACTTTTGATGTTGTTCAATTGTTAAGATTATGAGTATAGTTGCAAGAATTTGTTCATGTAATGATGGAATAATTATACTTGTGTAGACTTTTGAATCTTAACTTTAACCGAAGAAAATTTAAGGAATGGGATCCTAGTAAGTAATTCTCAAATTTGGCTCAAGGTGTATGTTACATTATGGCTAGTCACTTAATATACTCACATTGTAGCCTCTAGATAAACCATTTTTGTAGGATAGAGAGTCATTTTGGTTTGATCTAGAAGATTTAAATGCACCATTTGGTGTTGCTACACCTCATAATTTACAAATACTTGGAATTTAAATGTCTTCGTGGGGAAGACATCATTTCCAACTTTATGGAAAACTTCTACCCTTAATAATCCCTAATTAGGGAATATATTGAATAATTTGATGAGAATGAACTAACTAAGAAAAAAACATTGAAATATATAGTACTAAAACATAAGTCTACAAGTACAAGTGGCTTGACTAGTGTAACGTCTACAGATAACATTTTCATTATTGAAATCTCAAACCCATTGGTTTCTATAGTGGAAATAGTTTTAATAAATACTTTAAACATTATCTACCAATTAAATTATCTTCAATAAAAAAAGATGATTGTTTTACCTCAAGTCCATAATGTCTCTTTCGTTGAGATTATTGGAAATGAAGGTAAATGAACTACTAAGATATATAAACATCATATTTATATAATGTACAATTATCACTCTATTTGAAAACCTCAATTAGTGTAACACCCATAGGGATCCACGCCTTAAACATTTAATATTTTTAAACATTAAAATATTATTGGATTTGAATGGAAATGGAAGCCATGATGAGACTTATGTGACGATATACTTATTTTATTATTATTTGAGTCAATAAATAAATTGCCTGGAAATATTTAGGAAAGAGCACTAGAGTTTGAGAGACTTCTCGCAAGCTTGGAAAAATTTGTTGCTAGTCATGTCCACATGATGGACCTTCCCTAAAAGTCTCCTAAAAATTCCAAGGAGAAAATAATTAAAAAGAAATTAAATTAATATGATGTGAAAGAAATATTATGTTAATTACTTAGTTGGAGAGAAATACTTGGTAGGGTGGAATAAGGCACCACTTGAGAGGAAGGTGTGCTTTAAAGAAAAATAAAACAATATTTCTCAAAAAAACTAAAACAAATAGGCCTAGGCAAAAGAAGGGCAAATCTTAAAGTAGGAAGTTGCTAAAAATCTGCTCGGAAGAATCTATAAAATAGACCACATAGGAATCAAAATGGTATTTTTTATTCCTAAAGGTAAGAAGATCTTATATTGGGGGAACTGAGGGAACTGCTAGAGATATTTCATGGTTGAGTGGAACCTCCTCAGTTCCTAAAAACTATATATTGATTGTGAAAGTTAAATAGTCAATTGTATGCATTATCAATTGTAAAATTTAATAATAAATTGTATGTATTATCAGTTCTTCATGCATAACTATATTAATTCATTAATTTATTAATAATGTATTATAAGAGATATATGATAATAGTAAGTTTTATAATTGAAGAATGTATGCACATGTAGAAAAATAGTACTACCTTCTTTGTTCATGATTAACCCAATGATATTATTTGTGGATTTGTGCACAGAGTTGAGGATGAGATAGTTTGCACATGCAAATTAAAATGCTTTCTTCTTAAATAAAAATAAGCCAATGGTTGCAAACTCGAAACTGTGTATGGGAAAAATGGTTAAAGAAAATTTTTGAGAATTCTAATCTCATAAAGTTTTCTGGAACATAAATTATAAATAACTCTATAGTTTGTTATATTAAATTATAAATAATTATATAACTTGTTATATTAATAGAGTTCAGGCTTTTGTGATCCATATCAATTTAGAGAGATTTTTCGCCGAAAATCACATGGAATACCATTTGTCGACGCGCTTCGAACCAACTTGTCCTAACGATGAACCACACTTGTTGATTCGAAATGCGTCGACGAATGGTATTCCATGTGATTTTCACCGAAAAATCTCTCTAAACTTGTTATATTATATAGTAGATGAAAGAAAAATAGAATACAAATTATAAACGACTCTATAGATTGTTATATCATATAGTAGTTGATAGAAAAATAAAATAATTACATATGCGTCAAAAAGTATTTTACCATTCAACCTGCTATTGTGAAGTATATTTAATGAAGGTTACATACGGGAAAGAATTAAAATTAATACCTCTACACGTGTGTTAAGTTGCTTAAACTTATTATGTTGGGAACATACAATCAATACATAAATTAACCCAACTATATATATTGTATTCTATTGTGAACATATATATATGTTTAACACTAAGTTGAAAAATATTAATAGTTACATTTCGAAACCCTGAAGGTTTAAATTAAAACTAAATAAAACACATTGGAAGTGTTGACCTGTAAAAAAGAAAAAAAAAGCAGTTAAACTCCATTGGAGGGGTTCTTGGTATTAGCGTAGCGAATGGTTTCCCCTTTCTGTAGATTATGCGTGCAAAAGAAAAAACAAACAGGGTCAGAAGATAGGAGATTCACATTGAAAGATCAATAAAGAAATGGGGTTTCCTAATTTTCAAGAAAAAAACTATATGAATCATACTTAGAAACCAAAAAAAATGAAGTGGGCCCTTTCCATATCTATCAATATCAAGACCATTATGTAAGTTAGAAGAGGGAAAGATAAATACAAGGGATTTGTATCAAAGAAAGTAGTCTTGGCATATAATGACTTTACGAATAAACCCAAGACCTTTAGGGTCATGGTAATTGAATCCCTTATAACCTCGAATTGAGTAATGAGAATTGAAAAATGTGGCCCTATCCTGAAATGGAGGGGACTTACCTCCATAATGCAATCTATTTTAGAATATTCGAGCTAGTTCTTCTCAAAATTACCATGAATGAAGAAATATAACTTGATTACCTTGCACATCTAGGTCACATAAATCCAAGAATAAATTCCACTTTGCTACTCCTTCTTTGTTTGAATAAATTCCACATTGATACTCCTTCTTTGTAACAACGATAGAGAGTAGCTATATTTAAACAATGATCAATAAATAAAGTTGGTAAAAATGGAAAGAGAAGGTAAGGTAATAAAATAGTTACCCTAGGCAAAAGCCTCAATTATTGACCTCTATATCAAATTGAGAAAGAACACACAAAATATTTCCCTAGATAATTTATATAACAACATGGGAGATGGTATAAACATATTTGTAAGAGGAACAACAATGGAAAAAAAAGGGTGGGAAAGTAGGAAGTAAAGAATTAGCATTCATACAACCGTGATAGGTAATTAAATAAGAATTACCTCTCCTTAGAGAATGATGTTAAGGATATTTGTTAACAACCATGTCTAACATCCACAGCTCAAGCTGAAATGAGACCATATTTCTACAAAAGGTCGAACTACCTTACTGAATTATAGAGTTGTGCTCTCGAAGCATGAGCTAAGTGAAAATAAGGTTACACAATAAAAAAAAGGGGCTTTGATTAACCTTAATACCTCCTCACCTTGAGATCAACAACTTTAAATCTAGGTCATTGAGATTGTGCATCACCTTAAGTCACGTGAAGATCACATGGTGGTAGCAAGACTAATCCCTCTCGTGAACAAGAAAAATCTCCCTATACCTCAAAGCAATCTAGTAACAAACAAGAACGAACCTCTACCTTTCCCTAAATTACAATTGACTCAAACAATCAATATGAGGGAGGTCACTTACCATTTAATCAAAATGCCTCGTGCAGTCCCATTCAGTGCCTTCAACTGTTCACTTCTCCTTGGTTCTTTAGAGACCATTCCAACACCTCCCACAACTTCTCCATGATGTCTTGAAGGAGATATGCGTAGAAAAAAGCACATTAAGGATCAAAGCATCGAGTATATAGCATAAAATATAAATGAACTAGTTAAGTGAACATATATCGTAAATTGAATAAAAAAGAAATCATAACCTATGTGGGTGATCAAGGAATCCCACAAATGATATCAAAAAAGAGATGATTGGAAAATAATAATTTCTTTTATATTATTATAATAGGACAAACAATTAAAACCTTCAGTCCCTGAGGTCACAATCCTCTTCTCAAAATCTCCAACCCTCTCCTTGGATGAATAATATCCTAGCCTTATTTTTGGAAGATAATCCTACTTCCAACAATCCTCCTCAATCCTTAGGCATGTGTTAGCTTTATAGGCCAAGGGGGGGAAGTTTGGGATCCATTTTGCAAGGGATGAGATCCACATATAGTGCGATAGGGGTTCTAGAAAGAGAGGGAACTAGCTCCATGATGGAAGGGATCAGGGTTGAATAGGAATCCATTCGAAGCTTATTAGTTGGGAAAGATTCGAGTAACAAGGCTTCTAGACCTTAGTTTTTATCTTTACATGTGTTAAGTTATGTGCGTAGGCCATAGTGTTAGACAGAGCGCACTTATGTGCATTTTATAATGGTCTCTTCTGCGTATACACAGAATGTTGGGTGTGGAGCCTGATTATCTTTTGTATTCAAAGGTATTGTCGTATTGGACCCCAGTTCGTAATGGGGTGGCAATGCTGCCTATAAAATATTTGTTGCAGGGGGGTCCAAGGCCCCGGAAGCTAAAAATAGATGTAAAATTGCCTTGTAAAATGTTGTAATTTCATAGTCAATATGGGTCATTCATTACGTGAATATCTCACGGTAGAAGTTATGTTTAATTTAGGGTTTTTCCCTAGAAGGAAACCCCTTGCTATATATGAGATAATTGTATTGCGTTTATGTAGATATGTATTCTGAGTGAGGAAGAGAGAGGAGATTGAGAGAGAAGAGAGAATTACAATGGATTTGTTGTAGGTTTCATCTCTTTAGTTTGCTGGATAATATAAAAGGAAGGACTCGTTGTTTCTCTGTGGACATAGCCCAAACTGGGTGAACCACGTATACCTATGTCTCTCTTGTTTTATGTGTTTTATGTGTTAATATTTCTGCAATATTTTATGTGTTCCATTGCTCTGTAAATTATAATTTTCTAACACAAAAATGGATAAGGGAACTACATAGGAAGCAAAAAATAGTTTTTTGAGCTTTGGGTTCCAAGAATTTAATTCTTTGTGATAGCTTGGATTCTAGCCTTGTAAGGGGATGCTTCACAACACATTGATTGATAGTGAAAGATCCAAACTGATGGTCACTTGTCTAATGTGACAAAATGATGTGTAACAACCATACATGTGATACGGGTGAAGTCAAGCTTGAAATGTGAAGCCAAAGCTTCACCTTCTACTCCTCCTAAGGTATTCTTGCTCAAATTTTTGGGTGAACGCTTTGTGGCATAGTGCCCAAATTTATGACAATTGAAGAATTTAATTTTGGAAAAATATTTCTTCTTACCCCCTTGGTTGGATTCTGGGTTGGTTTGAGATTTCTTCCCTTTTCCCTTCTTTCCTTTTCCACCCAATGCAAATTTTCTTGATCCTACCTTATATCCTAGTGTACCAAATCGGACCATAAGCCTCCCAATTTGGTAATTTCTCGCTCCCATCCACCAATTTTTGGTAGTTATGTTAGCTTTTGGGAAGGCCTAAGAGAGCTAGGCTTATCGGTTCATATTCGACAACATTAACATCAACCCCACTAAGTTCATCTCGAACTTGTGTAAATATGCTCACATATTGTAGAATAGTGTTATTCGTGTGTATCTTGATATTTCAAAGTTTATCCTTGAATGCTAGTTTCTGGTGGTTGCTACTATTCTCTAATAATTTTTATAGTGGTCTCCACATTGCAAAAGGAATTTCTTTCCCATGGATATTTGAGACAATGTGGTCTTGTACTCCCTCCAAGATTATTCACCTGTTGTTGGCTACATATTTCTTCCATTGCACTAGCTTTTGTGCATCAGATGAATGTGGTTTTGCAATATCTACCTTGACATATTGTAGAAATCTATTTTCATCCAGCCAGGCGTCCATGTGATCCTTCCATGCAAATAAATTAGAAGTGCCTTCAAAGGCATACTCTAGAGTTATCCCATTGAAGGTCATCTTTCCAAATCTGAAGAGATCCTGCTACAATGAACTGCAAATTTAATCCTCTCGAGAAACAACTTTGAAATTCCTATTCTAATATGAATCATTCTTTGCTATCATTTATAAATTATGGTTTATAAATGCAATTGCTCGGGAAATTTTAATCTAAATCACAAGACCAAATCCTACTCTACTGCTCCATGGAATTTAATTCACAATTTAGAACATTAATCAAAACCATGCAATGAGAAATAACACACATTCACACAATAATTTTCTGGTGGAAATAAATATGTTAAAAACCTATTTTCATACTTGCATTAATCTCATGAATAAAGATCTATTAGAATTTCTAGATTAATCTAAGCTCAACCCGCTAGTGAACGACCTATCTCTCCGCTCAGTGAGAAGATTAATCGAGACTTAGTCAATTTCTTCATCTACATCAACCCCTATTTCAATGAATAAATCCTGAGGAATTAGGACCATATTATTTAGGAATTTTCCTACAATTGATTGCACAGTTCCCAAGGTTCATCATTTGACTACATGCAACAACTATATACTCTAGAATAGTCTACAATTGATGTTACACTTCCTTTGAATCTCCACCATAGCCGGGGAACTCAAATTATTTCGATGCAATAGCTATTTGGGGTTGATTGATTAGTTAAATAGATGACCACTAAGTTAGATTGAAGTCTCACTCCACAACTAAACTTCCACTACTTCTTTGAACTACTGCAACTAGTTTAACTGAAAACAAATTGAAATAACTGACCTTGATTGCTACAAATTTTCAATCACACATTCTTAGCTGAAATTTAACTCCTTTAACTCGCATTTTCTAAGCTAATTGAGTGAGAAGAGTCATGTCACACAAGTTAAATGCATGAAAGTTGTTTTCTCGTGTGGAAATTCGAATTTTCTTAATTTGACCAAGGAAAAATCAAATTCATACTTTCTTGTTGCATTTTTCAATAGAGCCACATTTTTGTTCCTTATAGAGAGCATCCTAAGATGATTTTTGAGGTTCAATATAGTCAATTCATAGGACGCTTTGGTGTGGAAAAAACTTTGGAAGTACTGCATAATTATTTTTATTGGCCAAAACTATCACAAGATATTTGAAAATACATTAGATCTTGCACTTCTTGTGCCATTGCTAATCCAACCATCAAGAAGAAAGGCCTATACACTCTTATGCCTACTCCCAACTAGACCTACGAATCCATCTCCATAGAATGTTTGCCTAACCTCCCTTCAACCAAGAACGGTAATGCCTGTGTATTTTTTCTTTGTGTGTAGATTTTCTGAGATGGCTATATTGGAAACCTAGAAGAGGAGTATCACAACAAGGGACACTAACAAACTCTTCTTCAAACACATTTCGGTATATTTTGGGATCCCGTAGACCATTATATCATATCAGGATAACAATTTTTTGATTGTATTCTAGTTAAGCCTCTAGTCATTACTAGACACCAAGATTAACAAGTCAACTGCATTCCATCTCGAGACTTATGTCCAGATAAAGGTCATCAACAGGATAATATTCCACATAATACACATGTAAAAATACTAGAATCCACGAAACTAAGATGAGAGACTCAACTATGTGCAGTGCAACTATAAAAGAGCTCTCCATAGCTTGATTGGCCATAATCCCTTTCAAGTGGTTATTGGATTTCAACCGTTGTGTTTGGTTAATGTTTCCATGGCTCGTGCGAATTCATGGGAAGAATCTATGTATGTATAATCAAAGGTTGATAAGGCAACCCAGTTTATTGAATGAATCCAACACATTCTCCAACAAGTTCATGACATCTTTGATAGATCCATCTCAAAGTACAAACAATGAGATGATCAATATCATGTGCCACATAGGTTTTAGGTGGGAGACAAATTCTAGTTGCATTTGCAGAAATAATGCCTTGCTAGAGCCCACCTGAAGCTTTGACCACTACGATACGGGCCTTACACCATCACCAAGACTATGAGAGACAATTCTTTCAAGCTCGACATTCCCCCATTCCTTGCCCTGCACCGAGTTTTCAATGTGGACCGCCTTCGACCATACTTTCCACCATTAATAGACGCATAAAATATTTTTGAGAAACTAACACCAATAGAGCTCAACCCATATTGCATGGAACAGGCCATGATTGATTGGATCATGGACACAGAAATTAAGAACACTTACTAAGAGAGGATCCAACTGTATTGGGTTGTTAAAGATTGCCAACTATTGCATTGTTGGGCTCTAAATATGCCACAATATTCAATATATAAAGTCGCTATTCATGAGCCATATTCCCACATTTATGATACTTTTTATAGTGATTATACCATCAAATTTTGCTAAATGAACCTCTTCTAACCTGTGGTCAATTATGACACATATATTATCATTTTAATGATTAAACACATCTTTAATATGGTTTTATCAATGATGGGTTACTAATGTGGTTATGTGGCCAATGAGCATGCTCAACTATGAAAACTTCTATCTCTGTATCAGTTTGGAACTAGTTTAGTCTAGTCAGGTAGTTTGGTACTTAGTACAGTAATAATTGAGCAGTTTGGTACCTAATTCTGCAACTACACATGAATAAATACAGGTAGATAAATAAGAGATTTGTAGTTACATGTAAACTTGGAATACGATCAAACTCATGCAAAGTGGTATCATTCCCATCTTTAATGAAAGACCCAATATGATCGTACATAATGATGAATTTATTTAAAATAATATTTGTTATTTTATTTTAGTATGTTGTTATATTTTCATGGAAGTCAATATGATCCTCTTTGCTCATGGCTTTCTGTACTCTATAATGTTATAAAATAAATAGATATACACGACAACAAAGGAGGAGAGGACGCAGAGAGGAAGTTTATCATTATTTTGAGTTGATATTTTGTAATAGATTTGAACTTTTGTTTGCAAGTTGAAGTTGAGATTATTGTCATTAAGAATTAATTGTTGAAGCTTTGTGCATTATTTTGATCGAAGTCTCTAGGAATATTTCTAGGTCAAGAAAGGACCTCGATTCAGCTAACATCATATTTTATTCTATTCATAGAGTAGTATTTAGAAATATATAACTTTCTTGATTATATATTTTGCTTAATATTTCATTTTAGTTTTTCATTAGATTCATGTTTCATCTAGTATTTTGCTAAAATTCACCTTTTCTATTTTGAGATTTCTCAATAGAACATGGTATGATTAAATTCAAATTAAGTTTTCTCTCGATTAAGTGTCAAGTAAACTTAAAATTGGTTTCTTAACAAGTTTTGGTACCGAGAATTTTAATTTCCAGAATTTCGATACTCAATTTGGTACCAATGTTCACAATTTCAATTTCCACATTTTCAATACTTAATTTGGTACGAGAAATTAGATTATATATATGAATATTGAATAATGGGTAGTTTGTAGCTGATGATTCTTTAATTGATTAAGTGCTTTGAAGTCACTTGGTAAAAGAGTCCTACAACAAATAGGAACCTACAATATATCATTATGACTGGAAGCCTTCTTAGCATTTATTTTTGATATTTTACTAATGCATTTATCATAGTTTATTTCCTTTCTTTCTTTAATTTCCTCGCACACTTTTTCTTATAGTTGTTGGAATTTACTTTTCTACATTTTACTTTTCTACAACATGTTTAATGACATTTTGTATGCGACACTATAAGATTAGAATCATTGAAGTCTCAAGAACTAATAAGCTACATAAATAAAACCAGATGAACATTGTTTATCAGTAATGAAAGATTGTGGTTGTGAACCCTATAAGAATTATAGTCCCATGGTCCAGTGAAGAGTTATAATCCTTAGTGATTAGTTCCTTTTAGTTTTAGTTAATAGAATAGGATAGAAAAGGCTCTCATCCTGCATTTTGTATGATTGCATATTTAAGTCTTACCATTCCGTATTTGATAATTAAATGTTGCAAGTAGAATACATATAATTCCACGAAAATTTCTGGCGTCGTTGTTGGGGGCACACTAAATAGATTAGAGCATAGTTGTTTTCATAAGCTTTCTGCATGATTCTGGTTACACGGACAACATGTGGCCAAAGATAAAACAGTAAGATGAGAGGTAAGAACCTACGCATCCATTCTGGTGGGGTTTCTCCAAAGCCTTGTTTTTTCCTTATTTTCCTTTGCAAGTTTGCTTTCCTTTAGATTGAGTCATGAAAAAAGAGAATCTTGACTTGTGTGAAAAAATAACTTGGTGACAACAAAGCCTTAGTAGCCTCGTGGTGCTTCAAGTACATGACTCGTTTGCTTGCATTTGTTTAAGGTATGTTTCATTCTTATTTCTTTAGATTTTTTAATAGGAACTCAAACTATTCCATGTGCAAGATACGGATTAGGAACCAAAAAAGAAATATTCAATGATGATTGAGAGTTTAGAAGAAATATCTCAAATCCTAGCAACAAATGGGATCACATCTTCTTAGGAAGAACAAATATTCATAGTAGCCATGAAATTATTTTCCTTCATAAAAGTGATAGAAGAACATCAATGCCATGAACCACATCCACATTAAGATATTTACTCTTGCAAATTTGTTGAAGAAAATGAAAAATCATGGAGCGTAACCAATGGACAACAACCACTAGAACCCCAGATTGAATTTCTTTTGACATGTTTATCTATGGACCCTATAAGAATACAAGAGGATAGTCATTTCATAATAGAAGATCTACATGGCACAGTAAAGGAGGATGTGCCTAATGAGCCAAATAAACATGTAAACCAAGAGAATTTTTATTTTATTGAAAGTTTGTTCCAATCAACTATAAGACCATATCGCTCCTTTATTCTTCATTACTTCTTGACATCATCACCAAAAATGTTGGTTCTTCATACACATGTGTACATTAAACAATATATTCTAAACTTGAATATGAATGCATTTTTATACCTGTTACACACATGGTTACATTCGAAATATCCTATACTTTAGGAGAATAATTTATTTTTAATAGGTAGAGTAGGATAATAAGTAAATAAATGTTGTATATAGTAATTAGTTAAATAAAAAAATATAGTGGAACATCTTTCTAATTTGTTATGTATAAGTGGGTATGCTAACAAGTACAAAACAAATAGTTGAAAATGGGAGATCTATGTTCCTATAACTGATTTCTATTGAGGTCTCTTTCAACTGCACATTCTTTTAATGAATATTTCCACTACGTATTATTTCCAACAACAACATTATTCAACAATTACTTTTCTTTCACACTTATTATATCTTTTTTATAGTTAGATTTATTTTTAGTTTTTCTTTTCAATAAAGTAAGATATCACCATTATGTTTGGAATCTTATGCGAAGCTGGAAATAAATGCATTGAAAAATTATTTGGTATTGCATACCAACTATCTGGTACCATACTTCAACAAATGAGTACCCAAAATTTTGGTACAAAGTTGTTATTTTCAAGAAAAAGATGGATTTAGGGATTTTGTTTGTTTGGGATGTTTAAATATTGCAATAATATTGGTACTCAAACGCAGAAAATAAATCTTCATCAAGAGAATGGAATACTTACGGGAGTATTTGATGATATCTTTCCTTCTTTCTTAAGTTGGTAAAATGATGCATTCATGAATTATCATTACTTATCTATTTTGAGACTGTTATTTCAAAAGTACGATTAAATGAGAAACCCTTTTCATAAAAGTTGAATTGAATGATAATTCCAAACTATCCATACTTGATATACCTTTTTTACTTTGGAATTTCATTTTTCTTATTCATATAAATTTATGATTATGAATAAAAAACAATTTCTCAAAATATAGTTACCAAAACATATTAAGGGGATTATAAGAAAGTTAAGAGGTCCATACAATGATACCAATGAAAACAAACTTGAATATCAATACCAAAACACCAAAACATGATATTCGAGCATCTTTATTAAAACTTACAAAAAAGCTGATGAATTCCATGCTCATTCCATGCAACACTACTTGAAAAGCGAAACCATACATGAAAAATATGATTAGTAGGACTTTAGGGATCTTTTTGTTATTCTTTTCTTAGCCTCATCCATCTCACATTAAAAATGACTCATTCATGCTATGTCCTTTGAGTACCTTTAAGTACCTCATTGCATCCAAGACATTATGCAGGTAATCAAAATCACTCTAAAAGGTATCATCCTATGCCATTAAGGGGTTTTTTGAAGCTCTTACCCCATCTACTAATTTCAAAATAGATGTCCATAATATAAACCTAAAATGGTAGGAAACATGGGACTAGAGACTTCAATGTAATATATGATTAAGAGGTTAACTCATCGAAGCTATGGATGCATGCTTACAGTGAGTGTTGACCTGTGATGCCACCAGGAAAACCCATCAGGGCTATGGATTCTCGTGGGTAATCATACATTCTTCTTAAATAAGTGTCGAACAAATGAGGGATTTTGTCTACATGTATTATGGTTACAATATAGTGTTACAATCAAAAGGAAGCATGTGTCGATGAAGTTAATGGAAAAATTAAATCTATACATTTGTTTCTAAAGAATTGCCTTAAGGTACCCTTGAGATGTCTCTCATTGTTTTCTCATACTATATATAAGATTTAGTTATCTTAGAAGTGGTAGTTGTTATCATAAATAATTAATAAAACTCAACTACAAAGCTTATCTATAATTCTTGGATGACTATAAAACTTTGGGACTTGGTTAGTAATACCTAAATTTTCATTGGTTCATCATTTGTTGTGATTATAAAAAAATTCCTCATTCCTACAAAGAAGGAGAGCACCTAAAATTTATAAAAGTTTTTTTTCTTAAGCATAAAATTGTTAAGGATTGATGCAATTATATGAAATAAGTGATTTATAATTTCTTCTATGCTTAGTGTTAGATTTGAATAATTTTAATAAATCAGGGATGACTTATTTCTGCTCAATATTCATTTCATTAGTTCCATTGTTTTGTTTTTTAGGTTCCTTTTTGTGCTAGAGCCATCTTGGGAACCATCTTCACTTCTTTTCTACCTCACCTTGTTTGCATGAGGACATGCAAAACTTCGGGCGTGGAGAAGTGGTTGTTAGGACCTTTATATCATTTTCATAATTTTTCCTTCTCTTCAGCTTTCTATAACAGATCATAATGGTAGTCATCATAGCAGACTCTCAACCTTACTTTGCCTCATCTTCAGCTCCATACAACTTCCATTGCAACCTGTAGTATAGATCAAAATTCAAAAGGTATGCTTGAGGTAAAACATGTTTAAGACTCTTTAACTCATTAAAATTTAAAGAAGCTTGATGATTAACCTCTTCTTATTCCTCCTGGATGCGGGTGATTGACAGTTACAAGGGTACGATGGAGGCGCGTAAGATAGGCAAGTGGCAGCCCATCTGCATTAGGGGTATGAGTCATGGCCTGGATAACTGGCCTCGCACAAATACATTAATGGCAACATTAACTCTGCCTTCCCTGCTTTTGGTTATAGGCACGATGGCGCTCTGTTTCATTCTCATTGTTGTTGTTCTATTGTTTGCATTTGGCTCCATCAAGGTCACAGTCCTGGGCGACTCTCCGAGCGAAAGTTCACCTACGTGCTTCCTATCGGCAATGGTGCATGCTGAGAATTCTTCCCTGTTGGTCTCGCTTTGCAGAGCTATATACGCCTTTACCTTCTCTGACCTCCCTTTAGCTCCAGTTCCTAACGCTTACTGCTTTTATGAGGCTCAGTCTTCGGCTCTCTCGGTGAATTCGCCACTCAGTCATTTATTTTCCTTCCTTCCTCTGTTTAACAGTTCCCATCCCATAAAAATGTCGAAAGAAAGGCGGAGAATGATGAGCAGGTCCAGCGGTTCATGTGGTCGAGCCACTGCCCAGCACTCCTCCTCCACACTGGACCCCTCTAAAGATGCGTCGGTCTATCCAGCCACCAGAAGTGACAGAGGCCGGGGTCGACGACATGATAGAGGCGATGCCTATATGCATCAAGTGCATCTCACTACCCGCTATCACATTCCTTGTTCAATGGAAGATTCCTCCTTCATCGTATTTGTGACTATTGAAAGGTGTGAGCACAACTCGGGTCTGGGAACAGTTCAACAGAGGGCTACAGAGGAACAGAGGTTGGCAAGTCAAATTGCCACCCCACACCAAGGCACCAGAAGCATGCCTACCACGCACTTTGAGGCCAATGTCGGCCCAAGCATGAGAGGAGAGCCTTCAAGCTCAGCTACCCACTCTTGTGACTCCATGGACTCCGGTCATTTTGGGTGCCGAGTTTTAGAGGAACAGCCGTCCACCTCAGATGAAGATTGAGCCAGTCAATGCCTCTGGTTTTATGGTTTTGCCTCCGAAGACAAAGCTCACCTCCTTTTCGATTCACAGGGTTCATGCATGTCTCAGGCTTTTGTTTATGATACAGGTCGGGGTCTATTTATGTTTATGTTTATGTAAAAATCGGTCCTTGAAACAACAGTGTTTCACTCAGTCCGGTATCACTGTTTGGGTCAGTTTTTTGAGTCTGTCTGGTATGTTCAATGTTCCTTGAAATTATTCTCTCTGATGTAAGTCATTTTGACGGTTCTACAGTCAGGATGTCAAGTTTTTCTGCTAAATGCCAACCTCATGGCATGAATTCTCGAGGCCAGCCTCGCTGTAACTTTTTTGTATGAATATAGGAGTAGACTAATTGAGAAAAAAAAAACCTCTTCTTATTCCATAAATATTTACTTTTCTTAAGCCACCATTAAACTCCTCATTTCCAAATCCATCAATGCATATTCTAGTAAGACCATACGAATGAAAAAGTATTGTGGTACATGAATACAAAGCTACATATATAGTGTCTTCTCCTTGTATATCATAAGGCATTCACAAAATCATCATTTGAATGCTTTCAATAGGAGGATGAATTTATTGTTGTTTATCTAAGAAAAGAACTGAAAAGTGAATAATGGTCCTATAAAGCTTCCAAGTCCATGTTCATACATCCATTATGTGCAACATCACCTTAAATAATCCACCATCCTTTCCTAGTCCATATTTTTCTTGTCCTCAATTTATATTGCCCTGTTGTAAAATATATCGAGTCTATGATGGTATAATAGTTCACCTTTGACCACTTGCACCAAGTAACAATTTCATAGGAAAGGATTTTGTTTGCATGAGGGCATGAAAAATATTAGGCATGGGGGAATGTTGGGCTCTAAATATGTCATCTTATTCATTATATAGAGTCTCTATTCATAGGCCATTTTTACGCATTTATGACACTTTCTATAAACATTATAACACTAACTTCAACTAAATGTGCATGTCCTACCTTGTGTTTAATTATGATAAATTTCTTATCTTTTTAATGGTTAAACATGATTTTAACATGGTTTTATCAATGACGTATTATTAAT
This sequence comes from Pinus tabuliformis, assembly GCA_031772625.1. Classification (NCBI taxonomy): domain Eukaryota; kingdom Viridiplantae; phylum Streptophyta; class Pinopsida; order Pinales; family Pinaceae; genus Pinus; species Pinus tabuliformis. Next base: position 667,023,097 of record CM062810.1, on the reverse strand, counting down.
GCGGTTATGTGGCCAAGAAGCATTTTCAACTAAAAACAAATATATCTCTATATCGATTCATTTTTAATCTGGTTGCTCGGTACTTAGTTCAATACCAGTTCATTAATTCGATACCTAGTTTTGCACGTGTGAACTAGTAATTACAGGACGTTATGTCCAATATTCATAGCTATGTCAAAACATGGAAAAATTCAAATCCATGCCAAGTGGCATCGTATCCATCCCTAACAAATGATTCAATATGATCTTAAATTATAATAGGATTGTTTAAAATAATATATATTTTTAATTATAACATCAAGTGAGATTTATATGGAAGTTGATGTTATCGCTACCTCTACCTTACGATATTATAAAACAAGATCATTGCAACAAAAATAAGGAGGGAGGATGTACAGAGAAACCTTATTCGTAAGTTGGTTAATGTAATAAACTTGAACCTTCGCTTGCAAGTAGAAGATAATTTGATGCAATGAAGATTAATTATTGAAGTTTGAGCATCGTGCTGATTTGAATTAGTTGTTGGGCATGTTTCCAACTTGAGAAAGGCCCCTAAACATAGTTAATGCAATAATTTCTCATTCATAAAGTAGGGTAATATTCAATTTTAGATTTTCTGATTCCAAATTTTAATTGGTGGTTTCTTCTCATTTTTGAAATATATTTTTATTCCACAAAATATTGGATCTATTACTCTATCTTCACATCTATGGAGTAATGGTAATTGTGATCAAATCGGAATCAATTTATCAATCTTAATAGTTAAGAAAACTTAAATTTGGTTTCTTAATACGTTTTGGTACCAATATTCATAAATTTAATTTCGATAATTTAGGTAATTAATTGTGTACCAGTACCCAAATTCTTCCTCATATCATATTTCAGTAGCTTATAGTTTATTACTGTTGAGATTTTTCCGTTTTGGACAAAATAGGCAAAATCCCAGTGTGTGACAACAATAGAAAATCTGTTGCTGGATTATCTCCAGGTTGTTGGGAGAAAATTAATGCATCCTAAATTTGATGTGAGAGGCAGTTAGATTCTCCTCGCTATAAAATAGGTAGTCATATGGATAGCTGGGTGTAATGTGAGATTTTATGTAATCTCCTGTTTGATTAATAAAATATTGCCGATGCCTTAGTTGTGTGGACGTAGCCCAGATTGGTTGGGTGAACCACGTTAATTCTCTGTGTCTTTATGTGCTTGAATTTCTGTTGTGTATTTGTTTTATAGTCTGTTGTGCATCTGATCTCCAACAATTGGTATCAGAGCAAGTTGGAGGTGCTGAGATTGCATGCTGTACGTGCGTGCTGGAGGTGCGAATGACTGGAGCGTTGTGCACACCAGATCAGCGTGGACCTGCGTGGAGAAATTCCAACGTCTGCGTGGAGAAATTTACCAGCATCTACGTGGACAAATTTTGTCATTGCAATGCGTATCAATTCCAAAGTGCTATTAGCACATCATTAAACAGCAAACAACATGTGTATGTATTTACAAGCAGCGAGAATATGTTGTTTTCTAACACAGCGTGGATATATAACTAAAAACGGCGTTGATACATATTAAAACGATGCGGATTTACATTAAAGGTGTGGTTATGTTATATATCAGCGTGGATGTGTATTGAAAACGGTGTGAATTGAATTAAATTTAAAAAAACCTGCGTGGGCATATATATATTTCCAACAGCGTGGATATTGGTGCGTGGGAATATATATTAAAAATAGCATGGATATATTTTGAAAACGGCGTGGAGTGGATATATTGGTGTTGCGTGGAGTTGTTATAAAACAGCGTGCGGTGACACCTGCGTGCAGATGGAGGTATGTTAAAACTGCGTGGTTAAGTTATACACATAGCGTTTCCATACGTGGAGGTAAACCATACACACAACTGCGTGGAATTGAACCAGCGTGGGTATGTTGCTGTGCGTTGAAGCTGCCAGGACCTGCGAAATTTTGGTGAGTGCATTTTTTGTTTTTTGGTGCGTTTTCTGCTTGGCGCGGGTAATTCAATACCAGTCGCGCCAACAAACTGAATTAGCACGGAAACACATTCTTTAAGTGCGCCAATGTGCCAATTCTCTGGTTAGCGCGAATTTTAAAGGTATAAACGCGCCAAAAAGTCATTCCTTATAGCGTTTTTCATTTGGCGCGGTTCTTGTAATTATTGACAAGCGCCATTTGTATTTCACATGATAATATGAGGTTTAAACAGCAAAAACACCGGGGGTTGTTGATTTTGTTTTTTAAAAAGGCGAAGATAATCTGAGGCAGAGGCATTTATTGACATTCAATTTTGTTTTTTATTAAATTGAAATTGGAGATTCTTTGTTTTTAGTCGAGATGGCCAAAACTCAGAGTGCCCATTTTGAAATAGAGAAATTTAATGGGAAAAATAATTTCGAGATCTGGAAGGTCAAGATGCACGATCTGTTGGTTCAACAAGGTGTGGCAAAAGCATTTTTGGGGAAAAACAAAAGGCCTCCTTCCATGACGGAGGATGAATGGGATGAGATGGACGATAGAGCTCTGAGCGCAATTCAGTTATGTCTGGCGGATGATGTTCTGTTCAACACTGTGTCAGAGAAAACTGTTGCAGGCTTGTGGTCGAAGCTTGAGAAGCTCTATATGACGAAATCTTTGACAAATCGGATTCTCCTGAAATGGTAGCTTTATGGTTTGCGGATGAAAGAAGGTACCTCAATTACTGATCACCTGAATGGTTTTAATACCTTACTGGTGCAATTAGACAGTCTAGATGTGAAATTTGATTCAGAGGATAAGGCAATAACTCTATTGTGTTCATTGCCCGAATCCTGGGATCACTTTGTTACTTCCATAAGCTTTAGTACATCAGACATCCTTGAGTTTGACGATCTTGTTGGAGCCTTGTTGGCTGAGGAGACAAGGAAGAGGTCAAACACAGACACCTCTACATCAGAAGTAATGATGGCTAGAGGTCGCTCAAGAGAAAGACACTCCGGGGGAAAGCATAGCGACTCTCGTTCAAAGTCCAAAGGAAAGAAGACAAAGGTGAAGTGCTGGCATTGTGGCAAGGCTGGACATCTGAAAAAGGATTGCTGGAAGCGAAAGCAGGCTGTTAAAGAAGGCTCGTCGACAGAAAAGAAGGAAGCCAACACCACAGATACAGGTTCAGTATCTGGTTCAGGTATGAGTGATGAGGTATTGTCTGTTAATACGTCAAAACATGATCAACATTGGTTGTTAGATTCCGGGGCATCTAACCACATGTGTATTCATAAAGATTGGTTTAAAACATATAGATCAGTTGATGATGGAGTCGTGTACATGGGTAATGATGTCACTTGCAGTATTATTGGAATAGGAAGTGTACAACTACAAATGTTTGATGGCACAACCAAAATGTTAACTGATGTGAGACATGTACCAGATCTAAGAAAAAATCTAATTTCATTAGGAGCACTGGATACGAATGGATATAAAACTGTAATTCAAGGTGGAGTTATGAAAATCTATAAAGGTATCTTACTGGTGATGAAGGCTAAGAAGGTAGGAAATCTTTTTCAATTAGAAGGTAGAACTGGGTCAGATCATGTGTCGGTGTCTAAACAGGAAAGTAGTTCCATTCGCCTATGGCATCAAAGGTTGGGCCATATGAGCGAACGAGGGTTGAAAATTTTGGTTGACCGCAAGTTACTTCCTAATCTAAGATCTGGAAAGTTAGATTTCTGTAAACATTGCTTGTTTGGAAAACAAAGTAAACAAAAGTTTAAAACAAGCAAACATAATAGTAAAGGGATACTTGATTATATTCATTCAGATGTTTGGGGTCCAGCCCCTACAACGTCGTATGGTGGCTCGTCGTATTTTGTGTCGTTTATTGATGACTTTTCACGGAAAGTATGGGTCTACATGTTGAAAAAGAAGTCTGATGTTTTTACAATTTTCAAGCAATTTAGAGCACTGGTAGAACTATAAAATGTTTAAGAACTCACAATGGTGGTGAGTTTTCCTCCAAGGAGTTTGACAGCTATTGCAAGGATGCAGGGATCGAGAGACATAAGACCACGGTTTATACTCCTCAGCAGAGTGGAGTTGCTGAACGCATGAACAACACTCTTCTAGAGAGAGCAAGGTGTATGCTGAGTAACGCCGGGTTGCAAAAGGAGTTGTGGACCGAAGCAGTGGCAACAACTTGTTATGTGATAAACCAATCTCCATCAATGGCAATAGGCTGCAAGGTTCTGCAAGAGGTATGGAAAGGACACCCTTGTGACTATTCTAAACTCAGAGTGTTTGGTTGTGATGCATATGCTCTAGTGCCTAAACATCAGGGAACTAAATTAGATCCGAAATCGAAAAGGTATGTCTTTGTTGGGTATGGTGGTGGAACAAAGGGATTTAGATTGTGGGATCCTACTACCCGCAAAAATCATCATCAACAGAGATGTAAAGTTTGATGAATCCTCTCTTGTACAGTTAGATGTAAATAGTAGATTGAAACATGATGATGTATCTGATTTCTAGCATATTCAGTTTGACAGCATTTCTAATGATAGTCATAACGACCATAGTTCAGATTCTAGTCATGAACATGTTTCAGAATCAGATTATGAACAGGATTCAGATGGAGGTCATGAACAGGTCTCAGACGGCGATCATGAAGAAGTTCCTACAGATGATAGACAACCAATTGTGGAAGCACCAGAAACATTCTTAAGGAGGTCTAAAAGGATCAAACGCCCTCTGAGAAGGTATGATGATCATGTTACTTCAGTTGCTTTGATCGCTAATGATGATGAACCTTTGTGTTATCAGGAAGCTGTAGAAGGTTCAAATAGTGACAAGTGGAAAGCAGCCATGAAGGACGAAATGATGGCTTTAAGTAATAATGGTACATGGGATCTGGTTGAACTTCCCAAAGGCAGGAAAACTGTGGGATGCAAGTGGGTGTTCAAGGTGAAACGGGGTGTGAATGATACGGAAGACAGATACAAAGCGAGACTGGTTGCAAAAGGGTTTTCTCAGAAACCTGGCATAGACTTTCATGAGATATTTTCACGAGCGGTTAAAATTGTTTCAATTAGAATTGTTTTAGCATTAGTGGCTTTGTTTGATTTAGAGTTGCAGCAATTAGACGTTAAGACTGCATTTCTACATGGAGACTTAGATGAGGAAATATATATGGAACAACCGGAAGGGTTTGTTCAGCATTGCAATGAGAAATTTGTCTACACGCTCAAGAAGTCATTATATGGCCTGAAGCAGTCGCCTCGGCAGTGGTATAAGAAGTTTGATTCTTTCATGTTGAGTAAAAAATATGTAAGAAGTGAATATGATCATTGTGTTTACTTTAAGCAGTTAAATAATGGCATGTTCATTATCTTAGTGTTGTATGTTGATGATATGCTTTTAGCAAGCAAAAGCATTGAAGAAATCAACAGGTTGAAGACTCAGATGCCAAGGACGTTTGATATGAAAGATCTAGGAGTAGCAAGATAGATTTTGGGCATGGAGATTTTCAGAGACAGGAGTAATGGTAAGTTGTGGCTATCACAACAGAAGTATGTTGAGAAAATACTTTTGAGGTTTGGTATGAATAATGTGAAGCCTGTGTCAGTCCCTTTAGCTTCTCATTTCAAGCTTTCTTCCAGTTTATGTCCTAATACAGATGAAGAAAAGGATTATATGTCTCAAATTCCATATGCCAATGTAGTAGGATGTTTGATGTATGCGATGGTGTGTACGTGACCAGATATTTCACATGCAGTTGGGGTTGTCAGCAGGTACATGGCAAATCCTGGTAAAGAGGACTGGTTAGCAGTAAAATGGGTGCTTCGGTATATGAGAGGCACAAGTAGTTATTGTATTACTTACAATAAAAGTAGTGAATCTGTTTGCGGATATGTTGATTCTGATTTTGCAGGTGACTTGGATAAGAGAAGATCAACTTCAGGGTATGTCTTTACTCTTGCAGGTGGAGCTATTAGCTGAATGTCAAAGCTACAAAACATTGTAGATTTATCCACTACTGAAGCAGAATATATTGCTGCTTCGCATGCTTGCAAAGAGGCGGTTTGCTTGAAAGGATTGCTTGGTGAGTTTGGTAGGTTACAGGACAACATCAGGTTACTTTGTGATAGTCAAAGTGAAATACATTTGGCTAAGAATCCGGCCTATCATAGTAAATCAAAGCATATTCCAATCAAGTATCATTTTGTAAGACAGGTTATCACTGAAAGGGGAGTTTCTCTTGAAAAGGTGCATACAAAGGAAAACTGTGTAGACATGTTCACGAAACCAGTTTTGTTAGAGAAGCTACGTTGGTGTTTGACTTCTCTTGGCTTGCAGAAAAGATGAAAATAATAAACAAACAGGGCATCAGGCTAATTGTTGTCAAGGTGGAGATTGTTGAGATTTTTCTGTTTTGGACAAAATAGGCAAAATCCCAGTGTGTGACAACAATAGAAAATATGTTGCTGGATTATCTCCAGGTTGTTGGGAGAAAATTAATGCATCCTTAATTTGATGTGAGAGGCAGTTAGATTCTCCTTGTTATAAAATAGGCAGTCATACGGATAGCTGAGTGTAATGTGAGAGTTTATGTAATCTCCTATTTGATTAATAAAATATTGCCGATGCCTTAGTTGTGTGGACGTAGCCCAGATTGGTTGGGTGAACCACGTTAATTCTCTGTGTCTTTATGTGCTTGAATTTCTGCTGTGTATTTGTTTTATAGTCTGTTGTGCATATGATCTCCAACAATTACCAAAAACCCATAGCGTGCAAGTTCCTTATTACACTTTGGTATCGTGGTTTGGTACTCGAAAAGAGTACTAAAATTTCCTTAACTTGTAATTTTGGATTCTATAATTTACAATAAGAAATAATCTATAATATATCATTATGACTCTAAGATGTAGTTAACATTTACTTTTGACATTTTAGTGATACATTTATTATTATTATTATTTTTCAGTTTATTGCCTTGTATTTTTATTTACCTCACACGATTTTTCTTGTAGTTGCCAACATTTATTTTTCCGCAATTTTTTTTTGTATAGCATGTTTAATGAGCTTTTGTATGCATCACTATAAGATTAGAACCACCAAAGTCTCAAGAAATAATAAGATACATCCATAAAACCACATGAACATCATCTATCATTAATGAAAGATTGTGGTTTGGAACTTGATAAGCATGAGAGTCCCACATTCTAGTGACAAGTTATAATCCTTAGCGATTAGTTCTTTCGAGTACTAGTCATTTAGCATAGCATAGAATATGATACAGTCTTGCATTTCGTGTGTGCACATTTATAAGTCTTGCGATATTGGATTCGATAATTAAATGTTGGAATTAGAATACATATAATTCTAACAACATTACTAATACTATTGTTACTATGAAGAATATTTTTCAATCTATTCTTCCTAATTTCCATGGTATGAGGATCAATGATCTCGAAACATTTATATTTGAATTTGAGGTATTATGTAGAATTTATTGTTGGATAGTTGGAATTACCTAGATGGCTAGTGGTAGTAAGTGTGTTGACATTGAGGTGTATAGACACCCTAGGATATGTGTTGGGCAATTGGCATTTTCAGATTGGCAAGAGTGTTAACGTTGATGTCAACTAGACTAGCATGGATGTTTGTGGCAGCAAATGTTGGCTTTGATGTGCCCTATCGTAATTGTTATGATAACTAGGCTAGAATTTATGTGCTTGGCATGTCAAGCTCATAGCGAGTCCCAATGATTTTTGAGGTATCTATTAGAGAATCATCACAATAGTAGGAATATTAGAGAATCCATAAAAATTATGTTTATGATGGTTGGGAGCCGCAAATTTTGGAGGTATTTATGCCCCATGTATTTAGGTCAAAAGCTCTTATGGATGACATAGTTGGGTAGTGATTTGGAAAATCTTTATAATAACATTTGGAATTCTAGAAATGGTTAAGGAGATTGAAATTTATGGCTAGTTGAATTAGGGACACCAAATTCCTCAGTAATAGTGCCCGGAACCGGCTGAGAAACCAAAAGCCCTAGTGCATGGAGCTATGGTAGCAGAACCCAAAATCTTGAAACCGTGGAACCGTGGAAGGTTCAAATATCATAGGTTTATCTAAATGGGTTATGGAATAGAAAGGAGTCAAGATAATAGGGCACAACAATTGACAAACTATCAAATAACAAAAGTCATAACAAAAGTAGCCTCGAGGCATATGTAATAAAGTATCACACATTGCATTTGCGTTGAAGGATAGAAATTTTCAAAGGCCGATAGGTGGAAGGTGGGACAAGCATGAAACCTTAGAAAAAGAGGAGCATGAGTGGGAATTGACAGTAGTGCCATAGGTGGGTCAACCGTGAAGGGTTAGAATCCCACAAGGTCAAAACCCCATAATGTTTTATTAAATAAAATTCTTAAAAGTGTGGGGGCTGGGGGCTTCATGCATTGGTTTGGAAGAAAGTCACTTCAGGCATAGAATCATTTACAAAGTAAATTTCTTGTAAAACCAAGGATCAACGTAACCTTTCTCTCCTCTGACAACACAGGTGGCAACGTATTATTGGTCGAAGATGAAATAAGTATGACATAAAGCGACTTTGGCATTGTTGGGTACCCAAAAGCGCCATATATCGGTGACACTTGGACCTCCCACGAATCAACATGTGGCATTGATGACACCATCATGACATCACCTTGGTACTGGGCATGCACGAGTGTTGGTAATCTTGTAACCTTTTGATAAAAGAATCTTGTGGAAGTGTCGAGATAGGGAGGTTCGAGCATTAGCACCATGACATGGTTCTTGGAATTAATGAAGAACAAGGGCATGAAGGATTATAAAGGGAAATGAGCTATCATAGGCTTTAGAAGCAGTGGCACCACATGTCATCCTCATGGGTTGCTGAGTGGCCAATGCATAAAACAAGTTGTCCCACCTCGAAACGTAACCCTGAAGGAGAAAGGTAAAGGCTAAGAAAAATTCCAAAACATATTTTTGCGTGATAGTGTGACCAAGGGTGCATAAAAGGTTATAAATGGAATTTAGCTCTCCGGGGGGAGCAAATAGGTCTAATGCCTAGAGGGTTAGTTGTGGGTGATGCCATGTGGTCTTATGAAGGAGAATAGGTAGAGGAGCTAAGGGAATAGTGCTAAGGGATACGTGGGCCAGTGCCTCGAAGCCCATAACTCTTGTAGAATTGTATTTAAATAAAATTTACGGTTACAAGGGCTTCGAAGATCCAACTCATATAATGGCATATCTTTAATTTGATGGATGAGGAGACAGTTGTGGAAAAAGTTCTCTATATTTGGAAAATTCATTAGTTTGGTTATTTTCCATGTGCTGTTTGTACAAGGCATGGATAGTTGGGTAAATGTGGAAAACAAAGTTTGTGTGACTAGAGTAATGGAAATTTTAGATATCTTTGAGCCAAAGAAGAGAGGACCACTACTGTGCAAGATGATTTAATGGGCATACTTTGAGAAAAAGTAACTCACTTTTGATCTTCAATGCATGCTACAAGAAATCAAATCAAGATTAGAGCCTAAGGGATAGGAGATTTGATGACAAAAATAATAGTCATTATGGAGTACATTTTAATCACTGCAATCAACTTAATAAGAATGAGGAGCCTTACTAGAGTGTGTAGGTTGAGTTGGAATTTACTCTCAGTTTGGGAGACACTCAGGTGTACATTCTCTACATTTATTATAATGTAGTTATAGTCATTTAGTGTAAAAAATGATCAAGAGCCCATTCTTAGTGTTTAATGAATTTGTAGTGCCTATGTATCAACAATAATAGGAAGAAGTGCCATGTGATGGAGTACACTGTGGTAGTGTGAATGACACACTAATATTTGAAAGGCATTGAATCAATCATTGTGTTTTAGTGAAACAAAACCCAAGATTGCAGTTGTGCAAGAGTGGGGGAAGCAATATTGTTGAGAGGGTTATGTGAAAGGAGAGGTTCGTGCACAAGAATTGTTGAGAAGATGCCTAAGTGTTCTTATGCTACAGAGAGGATGTTGATAGTGCCTGTGCAGAAGAAGAGGATCTAGAGCAAAGAACTTTGTGTAAGAGTGTTTTTTGGTTGTAAAGTGGACAAGGACAAATGTCAAGAGATGAGCATGTGCTGCTAAGAGAAGTGGCTCGTGAGCTAAGTGTATGCGGCTAAGTGTAGAGGGTTCAAGTTGTTGTGTGCCTAATGTATCAGGGACAAGAAAGGAGATATACTACAGTATGAACAGGGGGATGAATTCTATTGAGCATAACAGATGGCCAAAGATAAAGGAGAACACGTAGTTCATATGAGGCACAGTAGTTGCCAACTAAAGATAGCATTAGTTCCTTATTAAGTGTGGGTAGGAGACTGCATACAATAATTTGGTTCTTCCATCTCTAGTTGGTGTCTCAAGAAGGCTTGGGGGTTGGTGCCTCATCCAATTTGGTGCTTTCATAAATCTAAGGAGCTGTAATTTGGTGCTTGCAATAAATTCATGAAGTTGGTACTTCAAATGGTTCTTCTTGTAAATTAATTAAGTGTCTATAGAAAAAGGGAGTTGATACTTCTTGCTAGTGGACCTGTTAGCAAACAATACAAGGGACTTGGTACTTCCTTGGGTGGTGGACCTTTTAGAAATAATAAGAGGGGGGTCAATCAATATTTCTTTTTACAATTTTTATTTTACCAGTTAGGATCACTTAGATAAAACACCAAATGAATAATTACAAAGATAAATTATTTTACTAAACATAGATTGGTGAGGAATCCAATCCTCAAATCAAGTTCCAACTTGTACAACACCTTTTTTCTAGGGCTCCAACCATAAGGACACCAATCCCAAAACTAATTCAACAAAAATAAATTGTAAGGCTCCAACCCTTAGCTGGAATACACCACTATTCAATCTTCCAAGCTCCAACTTGGTCTTTGAAAATCTTGTGGGGCTCCAACCCTTTTCTTTAGATCTTCAATACGGATTAAATTGTTTTTCAAGGCTACCAATAACTTCTACTACAAGACTTGAAAGTATCTTCACCTTCAACAGTGCAATCAATTGATCTCCAATAAGCTTTCCACATCAATGATAACTTTGAGATTCAGAGAAGGTGTCTCCAAATCTCTTCATGTCACCCAAACAGTTTTCTTGAAGGTCCCATCATGTGGAGTTCATCAATGTATCACGTTCACCAAATATCCGCAAGAATCTTCAATAAGACGTTTCAAGAATGTACAGTAAATAATCTTCAAGAATTCCTCAATTATCCTCCAATATGTTCTTTAAACCCTGCTCAAATAATGGCCCAGAAACTTCTTGATTTCAAGACTTCAAATCTGCTCCAAATGACGGTTAATAGACTGCTCTTCAAAGGATGATCAAACTGTGTTATGAGGTATGAACTTAATAGATGCTCCAAGGAAGCGACTTCAAGTCTGTCTTCATTTGTATATTCTGCTTCAATAGTAGGTTAATAATATTCCTTTATGCCTTAACGATGCTCAAACTCTCAAATACGAAAAATTGTCTCCAAGAAAATCTGTAAGTGTCATAGTGTGAAAACCACTGATCACAGTCACAGGTTCGAGCTTTTCTCTTAAATGCTACAGGCTTGAAATAGATGTTAGTTGGTCTGAGCTCTTATTTCAAATGTCACAGATATGCACAAGCATTTTCCACAAGTTGAGGTCTTGATCTCTACAGATCTGCAACAAATATGAGATTTGTATCCTTCAAATATAATAGAAAGACTCCTCCACAGGTCCACAAGAGTTTCCAACTGATCAGATCCGAGAGATTTCAATTATAGGTCCAAAATATTGAATCTCTTCACAGGTCCGAAGGATATATTACATGTTTGTAAATAATATGAGTCCAGAATATGCATTCTTTAAATATAATACTAATAATCTTCCACAGTCAGGTACACAACAAGACTCTCCTCGTATGTGCAAAATGTTCTCTCTACAGGTCTGCAAAAATATCTCTGAATTCCTTCATGACTTGTATTATTTTACTTGTTCCACACTATATGTCAATCTTTTTCCATGAGAGTTTTTAAACAAACGAACTTTGATAGGTCATGACGGTTGGATAAAGTCGACATGTATGTTGTGAGGCCGACACACATCAATTGTATAATCCTTTATAATACGTGACAAAATTCCGTCCAATATGTAACGTGAAGTTCTTAATACATTCATATTTTATGTAATGAGTCAATGTTTTGTTTTATTTTGTGGGCTAGGATTTTAAGTATGCAACTTTGTGTTAATACTTAGTAAGTTCATGTACGTAAGAATTTTATGTAATATGTTCATGAATTGTTTTTTGTAGGATTAGATTTATAAGGTTAAGTGATTAGGGTATTACTAGGATTAGGGTTTTGTTATAATATTAGAGCTAAGGTTTTAAACAAAATTAGGGTCACGGTTTTATGAGTTAGGATTTCATTATCTAGTATATTATCATCTTTATGCTCTTAGGGTATTGTTAAATATATGGCTTATGTATTTGGAATTTAGGATGACAATTTTAAGTTTTGAATAAAGCTAGGGTTATCATTGTCATGGATTTATGGATTTATTAGGATTAGGGATTTAAGTACAAGGGGTTATCTTAACATAGACCTAGGATTGGTCAAGGTAAGGGATTTCAAGAACTTTGATTTAGGACATTATTAGGGTTTTAGCTATCTTCAACAATGTCATATTTACATCAATGAAAAAATTGACCAATAATATCCCCCTTTGTCATTGATGGAAATATTCTAGCCATTTCAACATTCTCTCCCCTTTTGACATCAATGGAAAATGGGGTGTCTTGAGAATGTCTTTTTCCATCAAGTGCTCCCCGTATCATGTTTCTTCATGTAATGTTTCTCCTCCTGCCATCATGATTTCATTCTTTTGGCAATGTGGTAGAAGAGAGGTGTCTTAGTTTGCATTTCATGTGATCAACCACATCCCCTTGTCTGCATAAAGTTTTCTTGCTCTCTTTTTTGCTTATGGAACCCAACACAAGAAATATTATAATCTTGTGATCAAGTGGAAAGAATCTGCAACAATGGATGTGTAGTGAAGCCACTAAATCATCATTTTCTTAATGGAATTTCTCCCCCTAAGCCTTTACATTTGTTTCATGGAAATGGATGAGGTAGATGATCTGCTTATGCAACATGTCAAACAATTTTTTTTGCACAAATTCTAAGAGACAATCCATCAAGAGATGTATCTATGTGTATGATTGTCCATGTATGACTTGTTAAGAGTTTCAAGGGCTTATGCATTTTGCAAGAATGGTCAAATAGTCAGAAGCCCCCCAACAATATACATGGCCTCCTTTTGGACAAATATTATCATGAAAACTTGGAATATATATGCCAAGGATTTATTCATCAAATAAACAACATGAGTTGATGCCTTGAGTGGTCAAGATGATTTATGATCTAATTGTCTTCCTTCTCCATACTTGTTTAACTTTTTCTTTCTTTCTTGGTAGTCATGGTTTTAGCTTGTTTAGGACCCAAGGTTAGGTTACAATTATGAGCCATATGGCCTATATTATTACATTTTAAGCATTGTATAAATGGGGAGGCTTGATTTCTTCTTAAGAATATGCTTCTAGGGAGCTTATGTGGACCATTATAATTAACCTTATTGTATGCCCAACAATATTTTTCCATGTGCCCTAAATTTGTACAATAACAACAATAACCAAAAAATATATTTTGGTATGTGGTTGATGGAGATTTTCTTGATGCACTTCTCAAGTCATTATCCCTTGAGATCCTTTGATTATATTCATTTCCTCTTCCATCCTTGATATTCTCTATAGACCTTCTAGGAGTAGGGTTTCTTTCAAGCTTATCTTGATTGATCTCCTTTCTTTTGCTAGAACTCTTGGCATCAACATTTCTTCTCATATTCTTCACATCCTTGTTGTTTGATGCATTAGAGTTTTCATGATTTTTTCTTGAGGGTTCACCTCAATAACCAAACCCAAGGGGGGATCTTTGATGACATATGATGTCATCTAGGGTTTGAGATATATTTAGACTCTTGTTCATATGATCAAAGTATTTTCTTAGGATATCAATTTCTTATATAATTTTGTTGCATTATTTATCTTTATTTGCTAAATTGATCTCCATTTCTTCCTTAATCCTTATTACTCCACATGTTCAGCCTTAAGAGAGGTGATATATGATTTTAATTTGAAGATATATTCATCCTTTTCTTCAAGTTGGTATTATGTGGAATTTATTTCCTTTTCTGCCTACTTGTCCTTCCACGAGGGCCAAAGATTCCATTACCTTTTCATCTCCTTGAGCTTGTTTCTTTGCTTCTTCCAAGCAAGATTTAAGGGAGAAGACCTCTTCCTTGTATTTACCAATTTTTTCTTCACATTTTTTGAAGTCCTAATGTCGTTGTTCAAGATGGTTTGACAAAATGTCTTCCCCTTTATTTTCTTTATCCAATTGATTCATCATGGATATGACTTCTTCATGATGCCTTTTCTTGTTTTGATGAAATTCCTCCTTTAGCTTAATGAGATCAATCTTCTTCCTTGCCTTTTCAAGGTCATAGTCACCATCTTCTGCTTTCTTCTTGAGCTCTTCTTTTTCCTTATTCAATCTCCTTATTTCTTCTAGTTCAACTTCAAGTTTTTCCTAGAGATCTTTGAGGTCTTCTTCATTTTCTTCATCTTCTAGCTCTTCCTTGGTCTTAATGTCTTCATCCTTCTTGATTTTAATCATCTTCTTGATTAGAGGTCATGGCCAATGCTCTTTTTGAGTGAAGATCTCAATTTTTTTCCTACATATCTTTTGTTGATGAACCCTTTTTCACTTTGGCCTTTATAGGATCTAGGAGAAGAGTCAATATTGAATTTGTCGTTATTGTACTATGTTTCATGGATTATTCATATTCTATTGTCCTTCTACAAATCACTGAATCTACTTCAAAACCTTGAGTCATAAAAAATAATTTCATTAAACATTTCCATACTTCAAATTTTGTTCCATTCCATATGGAGACTTTGACTACCTATTTTCATATGAATTCTTTACTAAGGAAGATACATCTTCCCATGTTTTGGATCCTTTCTTCCTTGATATTTCCATTTGTGTTGTAAGGATCTCCCTTTAACCTTGTTAGGCTATGATTAAGAGAACTTGTCTCTAAACCAATTGTTGGAAATATTGGGGGTGAATGAATATTTCTTTTTACAATTGTTATTTTACTAGTTAGGATCACTTAGTTAAAACACAAAATGAACAATCATACAAACAAAGTATTTTATTAATAATAAATTGGCTAGGACATCAATCCTAGAATCAAGCTCCAACTTGCACAACCACTTGTTTTATGGCTCCAAGCCTAAGGACACCAATCCCAAAACCAAATCTACAAAGATAGATTGTAGGGCTCCAACCCTTATCTTGAAGACACCAATCTTCAATATCCCAAGATCCAACATAGTATTTACAAAGTTCCAATTTCTAAGGCTCCATCCTTATGTCATAGGAGGCTCCAACCTTGTTGTGATGAAGCACCAACCTCTAGGGCACCAACTCTGTCAATCTGATTTATGCTCTAACCTAGTCTTCTTGAGCACTCCAATCCTCAAGGGACGGAACCCTTTTCCTTAGATCTTCAATATGGATTTAACAATTCTTCATGTCTCCCAATACCTTCTGAAGCAAGACAAAGACAATAAATAGTCTTCAATATATCCTGGATTGTCCTAAAAAAATATTCTTCAAAGCCTACGAAATGATGCCCCAAAAACTTCTTGATTTGAAGACTTCAAATATTTTCCAAATGATGCTCAATAGTTTGCTCTTCAAAGCATGTTCAAACTATGTTCTCATCTATCATTCAAGTTTATGTTCATGTGTATATTCTAGTTCAATGGTAGGTTAATAGTCTTCCTTGAGGCCTAAACAATGCTCAAACTCTAAAATACAGAAACCTGTCTCCAAGAAAATTAGCAAGTGCTGTAGTGTGAAAACCATGGATCACAGTTACAGGTTCAAGCTTTTCTCTTAAATGCTACAGGATCGAAATATATGTTGCTGGTACGAGCTCTTATTTCAGATGTTGCAGATATGCAAAGTCTTTGCCACAAGTTGAGGTCTTCATCCACACAGGTCTGCAACAAAGTTGATATTTTTATCCTTCAAATATAACACAAAGACTCCTCCATAGACCCACAAGACTTTCCAACTCATCAGATCCGAGAGCTTTCAATTACAGGTCTAAAATACTGAATCTCTTCACAGGTTCGAAGGATATATTATAGGTCTATAATAATATGAGTCCAAAACATAATACTAAGACTTTTCCATATCTAGGTACGCAATAAGCATCTCTTTAGATCTCCAAAATGACCTCTCTACGGATCCGCAAAAATTTCTCTGAATTCCTTCGCCATTTGTAATTTCTTTCTTGTTTCGCACCATATCTCTGTCTTTTTCCATGAGATTTTTCAAACAAACTAGCTTTGATTCATTTATTTATATATATATATTATTTGTAAAATGTTTGATAGGTCATGATGGTTGGGTAAAGTAGACATATATCTTGTGAGGCTGACACACATCAATTATATAATCGTATAATACGTGAGAAAAATTCCTCTAATATGTAACGTCCAGTTCTTAATACATTCACCTTTTATGTAATCTATCAACGGTTTTTGTATTTTTTTTGGTGTGCGTGGACAAGGATTTTAACTAGCATTTGCACCTTATGTTGCAAAGGAAACGCCGTAAGGCATAGAATGGGGAAGAATAGCATAGAGTGGGGAAGAATAGGTAATCAAATTCGTCAAAATTAAGATTAAATTGATCTATTAATTTTTCATTTATATACACTGAAATCGTATGCAACATGGGATACGAATCTCAAGAATCTCAAGTTATCATTGAGATAAATAAATCTCCATAGTACATACTCGTTATATATATATATATATATATATATATATATATATATATATATATATATATATATATATATATATATATATATATATATATATATATGAATGAAGATCTCTGCTATGATTTATATTAATGTGGTAATGCCATTTTTCTCTTGCAAAGTTGCATCCATTGGTTTTATTAAGACATTAAAAGAATCTAGCTGCTATGGTTTGTTATGATCGATGGGTTATCTTTCAGATTATATTGTAGATGATGTTAGATACATTAAATCATTTTGAAATAAACACGGAAAAGAACTCGAAACCTACTAAATAAATATATATGTTACATCTTTGTAGTTGCATATTTAAAATGATAAAATAAATATCTTACATCTTTTTAGCTGCATATTTGAAAGGATAAATGAGAATTCGAAAATATCGAGGGCATTGCGCACACTTCAAAAGATAACAACAATTAAAATTGCCTCTGGGGAAAATTTTAGTAACTTGTCGTATGCTTAGGGCCAATGATCTTCACATTCAATCTTGCTTAAAATGAACCAAATTTTGATATACATCATGGCCTAAAATTATGGTTTAAAACCCTATGTATAAGGAGGATAACTTTTACATATGAATTGAGAAATGGTGCAGATGCATAGTTGGATCTTGTCACATTTTTCCCTATTATATTGGTTCCTTTTGTTAGAAAAGGAAGCTTCACTGAAATATTTTGAACTTAGTATCCATATCACTTTTCTAATAAGATCTCCTTCTAGAGTGAGTTAATATGTATAAAAAAGTAACATGTCTTATCCTTTCTTCGAAAAGAGATTCTTACAACGCATTACTATTATATCAGTACAATATCATACCAGCTATAACATCAACCAAAACCATGCCTGAAAGAAATTCTGGGTAGAAAGGAGCATGTGGAACTTCAACCCATTTCATGATATTTCTAATAGCCAAATGAAACATTTCTACCATTGTAGGTCATGGTAGGTCATAGGGAGTGGGATTATTCACATGATTAGAATCCAATTTATTTTTATTTGTAGTAGATATCCTTGTAGGCTAATAAGGACTATGTAGAAATCCAATCACCAAATTAGTGCTCATCATGTGGGGTTGATTCCATCATGGTTACTATTCGAGTGCCTCTTAAAAATATGTAGGTACTTGACTTCAATTGAGGATATGAAAGTGGGAACATGCCAAGCCATTTCAATCAATTAGATAACCTCCCTTCGTGGTAACTAAAACTCTAAAATTATTTCCGTTGACTTGAACAAACCCAATGTTACCTCTTCTTTCAAGAACAATTGTCACAGTATTTGGTTTCATTTCATCAAAATATACCATATTAATTTAAAGTATCCATGAAAATAAACGCATAACCAAAAAAATTTCTACATCAATCATCAACAAATTTACTCATTTAATGATTGCTTAATATCATTTCAGTAGGAAGCCCACAAACCAACATTACTGAAAAGACAATAAAGATTACCGATGTATACTTTAACTTGCACAAAACTATACTAATAGAAGGATCCTTTAGGCAAAATTTGCAAGTTTTTCTCTGTTCAAGAGTGGAAAATGTGCCAATTAAGTCTACAATTGGATTCTAGAAATAAAAATAAGGTAGGGTCAGAAGGTGACAACATCATGGTAGTTTCCTTTTCACCTAAGTGAATGAAGCTAGAAGATGACAATGTTTACATTTATCCTTGTTGATATTTATGTTATAAAGCAAGGAATCATTGAGAAATAGCCACAAATATCAAGGAACACCAAGATTTTGCAAAAGTACTGATATTGATATTTTCCCACCTTTGTTTGCACTAAATGAAATGTGTGATCCATGTTACGTTTCCTATTTTTTTGCGATTGATTGCTTGTACTAGTTACTACTAGTGTACATTTTTTTTGGGGGATGAAACTCAATGCTGACAATGATGACTACTCTACATTTCTTGGGACTCATTTATTGCAACTATTGGGTATCGTGTTCCCTAGATTTGTTAAATTTGCAAATTTGAGTAGTACACAAGTTTTATTTCCTATAAAATTAATGTAAAATTCAATCTTTTCGACTTAAAATAAATCTTTATACTCAAATATTCATATGATATCACATAAAGATTACATTTTCTAAAAGTTTGGTTTGGAGACTATTGAACACAATTATCTAAAGTTTTGTTTGGAGACTATTGAACACAATTATCTAGGTCTCTCTCCTAATTTCACACATATTCCTGGATAAATGTTAACCTTAAGCCGTGACATGATTTTTCCAGACAAGGTCAAAAGTAAAGTGTACTCACCCACCATGCTACTTAGTTTAAAGAAAATGAGAGGGTCACAATCATAAAGTCACTCCATTGGATGGTCCATGTTAATGAAAGTGAGGATTTTGTAGTCTTTTCGCATGGCTAATTACCTTGAAGATTGTCTTGACTTGTATGTGGTTGGGAAAAGATGGGGAAAATAATTAGGTAAAATCAACCAATGCAATATCAGAAGGCACTCACACAGGAGAAAATGCATTTCTGTTTGGTGAAATGTATTTCCATGTATGCTACGGCTAGAAATGTTTTGGTTCCATATAAAATACGATTGAGCTCATCTAGTAAGTTCGTTCATGACTGCCATGAAGACTTAGAACAAAACAATTGTATCAAGAACATGTGTACACAAAAGAGGTATGGGTGCCTCTGAAGGTAACTTTGGAAGATGCGGAATAGGGGAATGCATCTTCTTAAAATCATTGCATTCTATTACTCTTGTCGGGTCCTGACTGTTTAGGAAGAACTATCAACCTCCTTCGCATATCAATTCAAAACGAAGTTGGAAGACTCCACGTTTATGAAAACTCAAATATTACTGTGAACATGCTTAATGGAAAATCTGCTTTGCAAAGAATTCAATCTGTTATGGATCACATTCTAGAAATGAAGACCAGATTACATTCCATCTCCTTTACTCATATTTTCCATGAGCCCAACTCCCAGGCAGATTCCTTATCCAAAGGTGGAGTGGACCTAAAACCCTATGTATAAGGAGGATACCTTTTACATATGAATTGAGAAATGTTGCAAATGCATAATTGGATCTCGTCACATTTTTCCTTATTATATTGGTTCCTTTTGTCACAAAAGGAAGCTTCACTTAAATATTTTGAACTTAGTATTCATATTACTTTTCTAATAAGATCTCCTTCTAGAGTGAGTTAATATGTATAAAAAGGTAACATGTCTTATTCTTTCTTGGAAAAGAGATTCTTACAACGCATTACTATTATGTCAGTACAATATCATACCAGCTATAACATCAACCAAAACCATGCCTGAAAGAAATTCTAGGTAGAAAGGAGCATGTGGAACTTCAGCCCATTTCATGATATTTCTAATAGCCAAATGAAACATTTCTACCATGGTAGGTCATGGTAGGTCATAGGGAGTGGGATTATTCACATGATTAAAAGCCAATTTATTTTTGTTTGTAGTAGATATCCTTGTAGGCTAATAAGGATTATGTAGAAATCCAATCACCAGATTAGTGCTCATCATGTGGGGTTGATTCTAAAGATCTTGCTTAACCTTATTATAGTTGGGTGGTTCTATTCATTTTTCATGAATGAGAATGTTCGTTTGTAGATCCTATTATGATTCTTATTTTGTGTTGGCAAAGCTTCGAGGTCCAATTGTATCTCATTCCCACCTTATCTTGGGAGGTTGACACCACTCACTTCCAAATTTTTAATGTCGTAGTCTATCCCATTTTTTCATGCCATTTATGTCCATGCAATTGTGGTTTTGTAGATTAATCCCATGCAACCTTCAATGCAATTTAGCTAAGTTGAGTCATTCCAAATTTGATCTCCTCAATTTACTCCAGACACACCTCTCATAGAAGCACTATCTCACATCATTGAAAATTTATTCCTTGTAGATACAATGATTGATTCCATTGACTATTGCTTGCTAGAAGAAAGCATTATCTCACATCATTGCAAATTTATTCCTTGTAGAGATAATGATTGATTCCATTGACTATTGCTTGCTAGAGGAACATTTACAATTGCTTTTGAATATTAGTCTGAGTCTGATCACACTCCAGGGTTTCCTATATGGTATATCTTGCTATTTTGTAATCCCTGATTTCATGTAGATACATAAACATCTTGATGACTTTTCTTATAACTATTTGTAAGAAAATTATGGCTTTATTTAGATGTCATTCTAATTTGTGCTTTAATGATGGTTTCTTAGTAATAGATATATGTAAAAGTTTAATGGTAGTTTTTGTTGAAGATGATGACATTCTAATTTGTATTTTAATGATGGTTCCTTAGTAATAGATATATTTAATGGAAAATCTGATTTGCGAAAATTCAATCTGTTATGGATCACATTCTAGAAATGAAGACTAGATTACATTCCATCTCCTTTACTCATATTTTCCATGAGCCCAACTCCCAGGCAGATTCCTTATCCAAAGGTGGAGTGTACCTAAAGGTTGGTATGATCGAGATCTCTGAAGTCAATGACGGAGTATTAATCGATAATCCTTTCCCTTTTTCTTAAGACTACTAGTCTTTGTATTGTTCAAGTTCTTGTTAGTGTTCTGCTATTTTAGAAGTTCTATATGGACAGTAAGTGCTTCAAGGATTCGTTCACGACAATCGAAAATTCAGAAAAAGGATAATACTAGCAATTGTCCCAAAAGGTACAAAGAGAGGCCGATAGGATTATTAAATTGGAATTGTTGAACTTTTAGAGAAGAGATGTTGGTTCAAGCCTAACGGATGAGAAATTTGAGCTGGCTGAAGACTTTCTAATTGTTTTTTATTATGGTAAAATTATATTGATAAGTCATTGGTTTTACTTTCAAAAGCTTGAAGGAATTTGAAGAGCAGGTATAGATTGCTTTGTGGGATTTGATCCCAAAATCATTGATTTGTAAATACATAATCAATGAAATGTTAATTGGTTGAAACCCTGCACAAATGTTTGATATAAGCAAATAAGCTGAAAAGGTTGAAAGGCTTAATTGGTTTGTAGAAAACCTTGTTTTCTTGGACTGGATCATTGTGCAATTACTTTTCTTTAGATGTTTTGTTTATATCTATATTACAAGGAACACATTGAATGTCTTATTTCATTTTAGAGTAAGTTAATTACCCAAAATCAAGAGGTTAAGTTAATTACACAAAATCAAGAAACCTCTATAAATGGCCAAGCATATACAAGAATATACGAAGCTTGCTAAGGCAATAACCACCATGACTATTCTCTACCAATATATTTCATTGAAAACCATAATTGTATATTGCATTTAGAAAGTCAAAACATAATATTAGAAAACATGTTGATATATTGCTATTAAAAAGATAATTCCATTAGAAACCATGATATTATTATTATATTTTATAAAGAATAATATACATATATAGAATGATACTACATTGAAAACCATAATTGTATATTGCGATTAGAAAGTCAAAATATAATATTCGGAACCATGCTAAATATGACATTACAAGCCTTGAATGTCAAAGGGAGAACTTAGAAGTTGGAAATTAAATGACCACCACCATTCTGAACACCATGTCTATAGAGACGTTAAAAAACCATGGTCAATGCCAAATTAGGAGGCACCATGGTCAATGCCAAATTAGGAGGTCGGAAGGCAAAAAAAAAATAAGAAAATACCAAATCGTTGCTAACATTACATGTAGCAAGAATAATAGAAGCACTTCTTCCCCATGGATGCCTTCCTGATTGTGATCTCACGCTGGCCTGAAGATGGCCATGCCTGAAGACGACCATCTAAACATGATCTCACGCTGCCCTGAAGACGACCATGCCTGAAGACGACCATCTAAACATGAACACACACGCTCGCCTGAAAATAACCATGCCTGAAGACGACCATCTAAACATGAACACGCACGCTTGAAAGGAGGAACAACACACCAGACACTATTCAGATCAGCTAATGAAGTGAAGCGGTGATATATTGGAAAGTCTCAAAGATGCCGACTTGAACAACATTTCATGAAGGACAACATAAAACCGATATCCCAACTCATTCATTTCATTATCCCAACTGATTCATCTCATGATAAAACGAGAAAATCTAAACATCTTTTAACAAATATAACACCTCAATTGGAGGAGAAAGGAGCTGCTAACATTGTCACTAAAATCAATGGTTTCAACATTTCCCATTTAGAAAAGTTTTTTGGTGTTTATGCTCCTTTTCTCTTTGAAATTTCATAGACATAGCTATGTAACTAATGACATTATTTTTCATTCTTGACCAACAATATATATTTCTTATGATTGCAATAGTCTTCTAGTAACTACTATGTCGAACATATGGAACATTACACATTTTTTTAATGCTAGCTTCCTTAATTAATAAAATTTAGGAACATACACTTTTTTGGTATACATAAGCATTCCATCTACTTTATCTTTATCTTGTACTATCTATATTTATGTTAGATTTTCCATATTTTCAACACACATTGTGGTAACAATCTCCAAATCAACACTGGAATAGTCTATCTTCTAGCAACTAGTATGTCCACGCATGAAACATTACAAATTTTTTTAATACTAACTTTCTTAATTAATTAAAATTAGAAACATACACTTTATTCTATACATAAGCATTTCATCTTCCTCTGTCTTATACTATCTATATTTATGTCACATTTTTCCTATATTCAACACATACACTATGGAAACAAGCTCCAAATCATTCTATGTAACTACTTAAATATAAATTCATAAATTCATAACAAATCACATATCTATTTTAAATAAAGAATCCACAAAATCTCTCTTTAAATACATGTGGAAACACCACATAATTTTTAAATACATGTGCAAACACCACATAATTTTCATTTGAATTAGTAATATTCAAAATGAGTGCACTAGTATTCAATTCATTAATAGTTGCAAACTTTTTTCAAACTTTAATATCCATTCAATTTAATTCCCTTATTTTTATAAAATATAATAAAAAAGAAATCCTTAAATTTGCAAATTTGAGTAGTACACAAGTTTTATTTCTTATAAAATTAATGTAAAATTTAATCTTTTCGACTTGAAATAAATCTTTATACTCAAATATTCATATGATATCACATAAGGATTAAATTTTCTAAAAGTTTAGTTTGGAGACTATTGAACACAATTATCTAAAGTTTTGTTTGGAGACTATTGAACACAATTATCTAGATCTCTCTCCTAATTGCACACATATTCCTCGATAAATGTTAACCTTAAGCCGTGACATGATTTTTCCAAACAAGGTCAAAAGTAAAGTGTACTCACCCACCATGCTACTTAGTTTAAAGAAAATGAGAAGGTCACAATCATAAATTCACTCCATTGAATGGTCCATGTTAATGAAAGTGAGGATTTTGTAGTCTTTTTGCATGGCTAATTACCTTGAAGATTGTCTTGACTTGTATGTGGTTGGGAAAAGATGGGGAAAATAATTAGGTACAATCAACCAATGCAATATCAGAAGGCACTCACACAGGAGAAAATGCATTTCTGTTTGGTGAAATGTATTTCCATGTATGCTACGGCTACAAATGTTTTGGTTCCATATAATATACGATTGAGATCATCTAGTAAGTTCGTTCATGACTGCCCAAAAGACTTAGAACAAAGCAATTGTGTCAAGAACATGTGTACACAAAAGAGGTTTGGGTGCCTCTGAAGGTAACTTTGGAAGATGCGGAATAGGGGAATGCATCTTCTTAAAATCATTGCATTCTATTACTCTTGTCGGGTCCTGACTGTTTAGGAAGAACTATCAACCTCCTTCGCATATCAATTCAAAACGAAGTTGGAAGACTCCACGTTTATGAAAACTCAAATATTACTGTGAACATGCTTAATGGAAAATCTGCTTTGCAAAGAATTCAATCTGTTATGGATCACATTCTAGAAATGAAGACCAGATTACATTCCATCTCCTTTACTCATATTTTCCATGAGCCCAACTCCCAGGCAGATTCCTTATCCAAAGGTGGAGTGGACCTAAAACCCTATGTATAAGGAGGATACCTTTTACATATGAATTGAGAAATGTTGCAAATGCATAATTGGATCTCGTCACATTTTTCCTTATTATATTGGTTCCTTTTGTCACAAAAGGCAGCTTCACTTAAATATTTTGAACTTAGTATTCATATTACTTTTCTAATAAGATCTCCTTCTAGAGTGAGTTAATATGTATAAAAAGGTAACATGTCTTATTCTTTCTTGGAAAAGAGATTCTTACAACGCATTACCATTATGTCAGTACAATATCATACCAGCTATAACATCAACCAAAACCATGCCTGAAAGAAATTCTAGGTAGAAAGGAGCATGTGGAACTTCAACCCATTTCATGATATTTCTAATAGCCAAATGAAACATTTCTACCATGGTAGGTCATGGTAGGTCATAGGGAGTGGGATTATTCACATGATTAGAAGCCAATTTATTTTTGTTTGTAGTAGATGTCCTTGTAGGCTAATAAGGATTGTGTAGAAATCCAATCACCAGATTAGTGCTCATCATGTGGGGTTGATTCTAAAGATCTTGCTTAACCTTATTATAGTTGGGTGGTTCTATTCATTTTTCATGAATTAGAATGTTCGTTTGTAGATCCTATTATGATTCTTATTTTGTGTTGGCAAAGCTTCGAGGTCCAATTGTATCTCATTCCCACCTTAGCTTGGGAGGTCGACACCACTCACTTCCAAATTTTTAACGTCGTAGTCTATCCCATTTTTTCATGCCATTTATGTCCATGCAATTGTGGTTTTGTAGATTAATCCCATGCAATCTTCAATGCAATTTAGCTAAGTTGAGTCATTCCAAATTTGATCTCCTCAATTTACTCCAGACACACCTCTCATAGAGCACTATCTCACATCATTGAAATTTTATTCCTTGTAGAGACAATGATTGATTCCATTGACTATTGCTTGCTAGAAGAAAGCATTATCTCACATCATTGCAAATTTATTCCTTGTAGAGATAATGATTTATTCCATTGACTATTGCTTGCTAGAGGAACATTTACAATTGCTTTTGAATATTAGTCTGAGTCTGATCACACTTCAGGGTTTCCTATATGGTATATCTTGCTATTTTGTAATCCCTGATTTCATGTAGATACATAAACATCTTGATGACTTTTCTTATAACTATTTGTAAGAAAATTATGGCTTTATTTAGATGTCATTCTAATTTGTGTTTTAATGATGGTTTCTTAGTAATAGATATATGTAAAAGTTTAATGGTAGTTTTTGTTGAAGATGATGACATTCTAATTTGTATTTTAATGATGGTTCCTTAGTAATAGATATATTTAATGGAAAATCTGATTTGCGAAAATTCAATCTGTTATGGATCACATTCTAGAAATGAAGACCACATTACATTCCATCTCCTTTACTCATATTTTCCATGAGCCCAACTCCCAAGCAGATTCCTTATCCAAAGGTGGAGTGTACCTGAAGGTTGGTATGATCGAGATCTCTGAAGTCAATGACAGAGTATTAATCGATAATCCTTTCCCATTTTCTTAAGACTACTAGTCTTTGTATTGTTCAAGTTCTTGTTAGTGTTCTGCTATTTTAGAAGTTCTATATGGACAGTAAGTGCTTCAAGGATTCGTTCACGACAATCGAAAATGCAGAAAAAGGATAATACTAGCAATTGTCCCAAAAGGTACAAAGAGAGGCCGATAGGATTATTAAATTGGAATTGTTGAATTTTTCTAGAAAAGATGTTGGTTCAAGCCTAACGGACGAGAAATTTGAGCTAGCTGAAGACTTTCTAATTGTTTTTTGTTATGGTAAAATTATATTGATAAGTCGTTGGTTTTACTTTCAAAAGCTTGAAGGAATTTGAAGAGCAGGTATAGATTGCTTTGTGGGATTTGATCCCAAAAGCATTGATTTGTAAGTACATTCTCAATGAAATGTTAATTGGTTGAAACCCTGCACAAAAGTTTGATATAAGCAAATAAGCCGAAAAGGTTGAAAGGCTTAATTGGTTTGTAGAAAACCTTGTTTTCTTGGACTGGATCATTGTGCAATTACTTTTCTTTAGATGTTTTGTTTATATCTATATTACAAGGAACACATTGAATGTCTTATTTCATTTTAGAGTAAGTTAATTACCCAAAATCAAGAGGTTAAGTTAATTACCCAAAATCAAGAAACCTCTATAAATGGCCAAGCATATACAAGAATATACGAAGCTTGCTAAGGCAATAACCACCATGACTATTCTCTACCAATATATTTCATTGAAAACCATAATTGTATATTGCATTTAGAAAGTCAAAACATAATATTAGAAAACATGTTGATATATTGCTATTAAAAAGATAATTCCATTAGAAACCATGATATTATTATTATATTTTATAAAGAATAATATACATATATAGAATGATACTAAATTGAAAACCATAATTGTATATTGCGATTAGAAAGTCAAAATATAATATTCGAAACCATGCTAAATATGACATTACAAACCTTGAATGTCAAAGGGAGAACTTAGAAGTTGGAAATTAAATGACCACCACCATTCTGAACACCATGTCTATAGAGACATTAAAAAACCATGGTCAATGCCAAATTAGGAGGCACCATGGTCAATGCCAAATTAGGAGGTCGGAAGGCAAAAAAAAATAAAAATACCAAATCGTTGCTAACATTACATGTAGCAAGAATAATAGAAGCATTGCTTCCCCATGGATGCCTTCCTGATTGTGATCTCACGCTGGCCTGAAGACGACCATGCCTGAAGACGACCATCTAAACATGATCTCACGCTGCCCTGAAGACGACCATGCCTGAAGACGACCATCTAAACATGAACACAGACGCTCGCCTGAAAATAACCATGCCTGAACATGAACACGCATGCTTGAAAGGAGGAACAACACACCAGACATTATTCAGATCAGCTAATGAAGTGAAGCAGTGATATATTGGAAAGTCTCAAAGATGACGACTTGAACAACGTTTCATGAAGGACAACATAAAACCGATATCCCAACTCATTCATTTCATTATCCCAACTGATTCATCTCATGATAAAATGAGAAAATCGAAACATCTTTTAACAAATATAACACCTCAATTGGAGGAGAAAAGAGAGGAGAAAGGAGCTGCTAACATTGTCACTAAAATCAATGGTTTCAACATTTCCCATTTAGAAAAGCTTTTTGGTGTTTATGCTCCTTTTCTCTTTGACATTTCATAGACATAGCTATGTAACTAATGACATTATTTTTCATTCTTGACCAACAATATTGATTTCTTATGATTGCAATAGTCTTCTAGTAACTACTATGTCGAACATATGGAACATTACACATTTTTTTAATGCTAGTTTCCTTAATTAATAAAAATTAGGAACATACACTTTTCTGGTATACATAAGCATTCCATCTACTTTATCTTTATCTTGTACTATCTATATTTATGTCAGGTTTTCCATATTTTCAACACATATTGTGGTAACAATCTCCAAATCAACACTGCAATAGTCTATCTTCTAGTAACTAGTATGTCCACGCATGAAACATTACAAATTTTCTTAATACTAACTTCCTTAACTAATTAAAATTAGAAACATACACTTTATTCTATACATAAGCATTTCATCTTCCTCTATCTTATACTATCTATATTTATGTCACATTTTTCCTATATTCAACACATACACTATGGCAACAAGCTCCAAATCATTACATGTAACTACTTAAATATAAATTCATAAATTCATAACAAATCACATATCTATTTTAAATAAAAAATCCACAAAATCTCTCTTTAAATACATGTGGAAACACCACATAATTTTTAAATACATGTGCAAACACCACATAATTTTCATTTGAATTAGTAATCTTCAAAATGAGTGCACTAGTATTCAATTCATTAATAGTTGCAAACTTTTTTCAAACTTTAATATCCATTCAATTTAATTCCCTTATTTTTATAAAATATAATAAAAAAGCAATGTTAGAAAATCCTTTTATGAATCTCTTATACTATCTAGCTGCAAGCCCATGAATAACATTATTTAAAATTGTTAAAAAATAAATTTAATACTATTCAAAACTATGTAAAATTAATTACATTAAAAAATTTAAAAAATACATTCATGAAATATTACAACAATTCTCACCTATCATACATGATTTATCTTTTCCAGCATATTCAAACCCAAAATAAAATAAAATTTCAATTTATCTTTTCCAGCATTTTCAAACCCAAAATAAAATAAAATTTCAAACGTGAATCACTTTAGCGTTAGCTGTTCCATCTCGTACGTTATGTTATTTGAATTCTATCACTCCAGCGACGAATGGATACACTATTCCCGATCTGCCCGCCCGGTGGCAAATTCAAGTGAATATATACACTATCCCCAATCTGCCCGCTCGATGGGAAATTCAAGTGTTGACGGCCTCAAATATATCTTGGGCGATCAGCCGAGCGTCCATCGAAGATCCGAGCAGACCTGCTCTTCCCAAGCCGGCGGCATACAGACCCTCCCTTCCCTTCCAGTTGTCTGGAGACGGCTTTCTTGGAAATCCGTCGTCTGAGAAAAGCTCTCTGCTATTCTAGGAATTAAGTGGCGAATTTCAAAATTAGAGATCTTCCAAAGAAAAAACCGTACGAAAGCAGAAAATCACTGATTAGGCATACCTTGAGCCAGCGGAGTACTGCACTCCTGTAACCAGTCGCAAAGATTATAGCGTCGAAATACTCTTCTCGATTGTCTTCGAACTCGACACCAGTGGCCGTTGCGAGGCGGAAATTTGGGACAACCTGCCATTAAAGCTGTTAACGGAGAACTTGGACTGGCTTCGAAATTCTGCGGGAAGAATGGAGTCAATTTACCTTAATTTTGCCTTGCAGCGAAGGATAATGAATCAGTAACATAAATAATATAGCCAGATGTCAATCCGACGGCAGAGTATATTTCTATCGTGTAACATAGAGAATGGATGGCAGACAACCTTACACGATAAGGTATTTCAGTTTTATTTCAGCTTTAGATCAACGATTGAAGGAATCTACAGTGAACAATAGGACACGGAGGCGGCTGGGGCAATTTATTTCAAAAGGAAACGCCTTACTGCCTAAAAAACAGACATTGGTAACGCAATAGCAAAGTTTTAAATAAAAAGGAATAAATTATTAACGCAATAGCAAACGACCAAACGGATGAAAGTTTTCTTACTTTTTCTTGCTATAAACGTAGGGTTTATAACAAAAATTCCTGGTAATTTTTTCCTGAATTTAAACTAAAACAAACGAAATCTGCCTATGTTTGTCCGCATAAGCGGTAGGTTTTAAAAGGAAAATGCCGGATAAATTTTCAAAAATTGGAACTACAACGAAGGAAAACTTCAAGCTTTCAAGATTTCTCCGCAGACAGTCGGTTATAAAAGAAAAATGTAACATAAATTTCCAAGAGTCTTGACTAAAATTAACGCAACCTTCTTTATTATGTGTCCTGAAGCTTCTTTATTATATTCTCTCATCCTAAACGTTCTTTTTAAAAGAAAAATGCTGCATCTTTTCCTTAATTTAAACTAAACTGCGTTCTTGATTTCTTTTAAATTTAAATAGAGGTTTTGATTGAAAAATGCCAAATAATTTTTCAATAAAATGTTTGATAATTTCTCAGGAAATTTAAACTGAAATGAACAGAAGCTCTGAGCTCTCTAGTTTTTACGCGATAAAGTTAGGTTTCAAAAGAAAAGTGCAGGATAGATTTCAAGAATTTAAACTATAGGAAGAAAAACCTGCAGGCTCTCGTAAGTTAAAATAAATAAATAAATAAAATTGTTCCATAAATCATTGAGAATTTAAAAGGTAAGGAAGGAACATCTGTATTCAAAGTAGATTCTAAAGGAGGAGTGCCGGATAGATGTTGCAGAAAAATTGCCGCTCTCAAATTTTCAAGAACTTAAACTAAAACGAACGATCTCCTGTGTTCTCAACATAAACGGAAAAAAAGGAAGCTCTAACCCCGGTTTTAAAAGAAAATGTGGTATAAGTTTTCAAGAATTTGAGCTTAAACGAACGATGTGATATCTGCATAAAAATAACATGTCAGATAAATTCTCGAGAATTTCAATTAAAATTGCGATATCTGGGCTTTGAGGAGCACGGGCGACCGCGGTCATAAAAGAAAATATCTGGGCTTTGAGGAGCACGAGCACATTAAATTTAACTAAAAATCGTTCTAATCTTCATGTCGATCAAGATTTCGAATCTTGCGATAAAGATTGCAAGGATCTGCAAAAGAAAGAACTTAGACGCCCTGTACCTGTGCAATCTGGTGCGGAAGCATTGATATTACAGGCCGCAGGGAGCGAGAAGGCGAGGGTTTGATTTGTTTGAAAGCCAAGCTAATCGCTGCTACGAAAAAGCTGGCGAGGATGGCAGCGATCGATAAACATCAGTCATTGGTTGGCTGTGCGCTGGTGTTATTATTTCCAGTAATGTAGTCTACACATGGTAATATACTTATGAGGGGGGTTGTGCAGTCGGGAGAGGAACAGGGCAGCTGTGAAGCGGGTTCGCCGACGCTGCTTCCTGCTGCTGCCATGAAGGCCACCACGCCCATGACTACCATTAAGAACTGGCAATTTCTGCCACCCACCGTCACAGTGCTGATAATCTCGACCGTCTATTCTCTAAAAGAAACCTGTTGAGATACTCCTTCTTGCCAGATGCGATGCGCAGCGAAGGATAATGAATTGGTAACATAAATAGGAGCGAGAAGGCGAGGGTTTGATTTGTTTGAAAGCCAAGCTAATCGCTGCTACGAAAAAGCTGGCGAGGATGGCAGCCATCGATAAACATCAGTCATTGGTTGGCTGTGCGCTGGTGTTATTATTTCCAGTAATGTAGTCTACACATGGTAATATACTTATGAGGGGGGTTGTGCAGTCGGGAGAGGAACAGGGCGGCTGTGAAGCGGGTTCGCCGACGCTGCTTCCTGCTGCTGCCATGAAGGCCACCACGCCCATGACTACCATTAAGAACTGGCAATTTCTGCCACCCACCGTCACAGTGCTGATAATCTCGACCGTCTATTCTCTAAAAGAAACCTGTTGAGATACTCCTTCTTGCCAGATGCGATGCGCAGCGAAGGATAATGAATTGGTAACATAAATAATATAGCCAGATGTCAATCCGACGGCAGAATATATTTCCATCGTGTAACATAGAGAATGGACGGGCAGAAAACCTTACACGATAACTTATTTCAGTTTTAGATCAACGATCAAAATTCCTTCAATCGTCTAACATCATCAATCTACGGTGAACAATAAGACAGGGAGACAGCTGGGGTAATTTATTTCAAAAAGAAACGCCTTACGGCGTAAATATGAAATGTTGTGTTCTGTTAATACATATTATGTTCATGTACATAAGATTTTTATGTGATATGTAATATGTTCATGAACATTTTTGGCTAGGATTAGAGTTATAACTTTAAGTTATTAGGGTATCATTATTTTTATGGTATTATTATAATATTAGAGCTTAGGTTTTAAACAAAATTAGGGTTTGGGTTTTATCATTTATGATTTCAGTATGTAGAATGTCATCACTTTTATGCTCCTAGGTGAGTGTTAAATATTTGGTTTATCCATTTGGGACTTCGGATGACAAGGTAAGGTTTTCAATAAAGTTAGGGTTATTATTGTCATGAGTTTATTAGGATTAGGGCTTCAAGTACAAGGAGTTATCTTAACATAGACCTAGGGTTGGTCAAGGTAAGGGCTTTCAAGAAGTTAGGGTTAGGACATTATTAGGGTTTTACCCATCTTCATCAATGTCGTACCAAAATCAATGAGGAATCATGATTGTCGTTACACTAAAACTAGGAGGTGTTAGTCAACGATCGCATCACCATAGATAAGGATCCATGAGAGGCGGTTAGTTTATTTCATGAAACATAGAGGGAGTGTTGTTTTATCTAATGTCCAACAATTTCACCCCCAACGCGAGTCGGGTGTTTATCAAACTTGTGACCTATACTCTAATACCACTTGTTGTGAATCATGACTATTGTTAGACCAAAAACTCAAGGTGTTAGTCAATGATCGCATCACGAGAGATAAGGATACATGAGAGGTGGTTAGTCCATATCACGAAACACACATGAAGCTTTGGTTTATCAAATGTCCAACCTGCTCATAAACATTGATGTAATAGAGTAGGTATTATTATTACATCAAATAATAAACAATATTTGGGGGCTTTTCTCCAAGAATGGTGTGCACGTTAAACCTACGTGTCCAATGTGTTTGTTGTTCTTGGTGCATGCGTTGATGTGTTGATTTATGTTGCTACACATGATATATTGTTGATTTCTCTCATTTAATGGATGAAAAGTTTGAATGTTAAATATAAATTGGTAGAAAAAATTGAATTAGCCTTAATTCTTATTCACCCCCCCCTTCATATTAACATTGTTTTTAACAATCGTTATCAAATCTAGTTCGCTTCATGAACAACTTAATCGCTTGAAGGTAGATCAAAAGGAAACAATGGCTAATAAAACTTGGCTTACATTAGAAGGAGTTCCATTATTCAATGGATCAGAGTATGCACTCTTGAAGGTTATAATGGAATCCTATTTAATGTATTTTAATATTGATGTACGGTGCTTCGTTGTGAATGGATAAAGGAATGAGTTTGATAGTAAAGCTAAAAGGGTTATGCTAAAAGGATTATTAGAGTTAGATTCATATAGGGTAGTACATTGTGTGTCTATAAGAGAAATATGGGACAAGCTCCATTATATATACGAAAGAGAAAATCACGAGGGTCAAGAGAAGGCTAAAGAGCCTTGTTACTCTTGTTGTGAGTTAGAATCTATTGATGTTGCTCCTAGAGAAAAGAAAAGAGGGAGAGAGAGGAAAGATGCTCAAAATTAAGAAGATCTTACTCCCAATGAAAAATATAATGATCATGCTCCAATTATGAAGAAATAGAATACACAAATGAGAGGCTAGGCCACTCAAAATGTATGCTATTATATTGTGATAATTGTAACGAAATAGGCCACTAAAGCCTACGTACTAAAGAGATAAGTGGCCTGTACCACAAACCTCCTTAGTTCATACATAAATAAGGGAAGTTGAGAATAATCACCATTAGAAGTGGTCCACATATCTATGACAATTATATTTGAACATTAAATACAAGAAGGGAAACACCAATCATGTTTTAGATTTCCTGAATCGGCCTTCGGTTGTAGCACTAACCATTGTTCTCAACTCTTGTGGCCATGATACCTCTAGATGTCCACAATATTAAAAAATGATATAGAGTTCGCCACCACATACCAGAAGCTAGTGGATGGAAATTAAGTACTAGACTTCCACCTCTAGAATGCATTATTATGCTACCTAAGATACAATTCTATTCCTTCAATTTAGAGTGCCACTATTATTTGGTAGGCGCACTATAGTTGGGTCGTAGAACACTTCCGTTTAGAGAAAATTGTGGCAATATTTCAAATGTATTTTTATTGGCCAATACTTTGATAAGATTTTCAAAAATATAACAAATCCTGGACTTCTTGTTCCATTGCTAAGCCAACCATAAATAATAAAGGTTTGTACAATCCTCTGCCTACTCCCATCTAGCCCTCAGAATCAATCTCCATATACTATTTATGTAGCCTCCCTTCCACAAAGAATGGCAATAAATATGTATTTGTAGTTGTGGATATATTTTATAAGATGGCTATATTAGTGGCATGCAAGAAGAGTATCACAACAGAGGACACTACCAAAATATTGTTTGAATGAGTGTGGGTACTTTTAGGGTCCTACAATAATAGGATTCATAATTTTGAATTCACTATGATTAGTCTTGTAATATTGTACATATTTTTTCTTTCTCCAAAATGTTTTCCTATATTACAAATAAAAATAAAAAATGTAAAGAGGGTAAGTCCTAAAAGAAAAATCAAAGGACTTAAAGAAAAGGATCAAAGAGAAAATAAAATATGAACCACACCAAAAAGAGATTAAAATAGATTCTGAAAGTGATGCAAATTCAAATGCCACTACTTTTTACTTTTCCTTGCAAAAATAAGATTGTGTGGAGCTTGTCCAAAATGCCACAATCCATGATGGTCAAATAGTTTAATCTTGATTCATTCATGCTTTAAATTTCATGTTGATAGATAAGAATGAAGATACTAGCAAACTGTTTAACCTTGTGGATCAGTAGTTAGGTAGAGAATAATAAGGATCTCATTTGTTTAATATGAGCCCTTAGAAGTTATAAAGTTAGAATTAGATAGTTTTCTTATCAAAGAAAAAGAAATCAAGGGTCAACAAGCTCAAATACACCCAATGAATGAAGAGAAAATGCTAGGGTATAAAGGGTAGGTAAAAGAGGTTTTGGAGTGGACAAGGTTGCAATCTCAAATGCACCTTCATCATGCTTAATCCTATGTTTCATGTGCAGGAGGAACTATCAAAGAAAAGAGGACATTCAAAGAAGTTGTGTATTACTTTAGGTATTTACCCTAAATAAGTTCTATATGATTTTAGGCCTAAATACTAAAGTTCGTTTCACTAATTGCCCCTCATTTCACTCAAACCCTTACATTTCTAAGTTTCCCTCAATTACCCCTTCACTACTTTTCATTCACTAGTTTCCCCTTCTTTATTCCAAAGGACCTTTCTCTCTCACTTCCTATCATTTTAACACATTCCCATTATAAATATAACCCTTTCCCTTCATTTTAACCATTTTACCCTTTATTTCATACCTTTCCATAGACATTACCCTTTAAAAATAATTCCCCCTTATTAATTTACCTTTTTCCTTAAAAACCCACCAAACATCCTTATCCTAAGTTTGAATAATGTATCGGGCCCCATCCAACAAACCCTCCCCGATACCCTTTTTAACTTAACCCTTACATTATTTTAACCTATAATCTTGTTTTATACATTTAACCACCCATTTTATAAATCTCGACCCTCACTAAAACTTTGAAATATATTAAACTCGTTGCATTATTCATACTCGACCCCACTTCCTACTCACCCTTCAAAACTCCGCCATGTGATATCCCTCCGATCAAACACTCCCAGATCCAATTTCCCATATCCATATTGCACGCTCCCACCATCCAACAATTTAATTCTCAAAAGCACGTGAGATTCACGGTTTTGCTCGAGCATTGTTTTTCTATGTGCCATCCCCACGTTATATTGTGTGCTCTCAAAAAATACCATCCATCACTCAAAATTGGTGTGATATGGCATAAAACTGCCTCGCTGCGTAAATGGAAACCACCCACTCTGCACACTTTAACTTTGCACCCAAAGGTTAACCACTCTCAATTAAAAAACCAAAAAAGCCCCCTTTTTAGCCTTTTTATTGTTATTTCCTTGTGAACACCTCTACAAACCAATTTTGAACGCCGAAGCTTTGCTCAACCATTTTAACCTCGCATAGAACCAGAAGATGCAAAAGGCTTCAAATTTCCAATAGAAAGGAAATTCAACCTTCAGAAACCTCCATTGTTACCACAAAACCCTCTCTGCATACCTAATCATTGTTTTTCCAAGTATTCTTGAAAGAACCAGAATGACCCTCCATTTAAACTCCGCACAGTAATTAAAAAAGGTTCATTAATTGAAATTAATTGAAAAACCTTCCCAAGCTAAAAGAACTCCATTGTGCATCCAAAAGCCATTTTCTGCACACTATATTCACCCTTCCCACTATTCCAGAACTCTTAACCCTACTCCTAAAGCCAGAGAAAGAGTAATTCAATAGAATAAACCAAATTATGGCTTCCCAAATCATTCTAAATGAGAAACCCCTACAAACCCCTCACCTGGATATTAACCACCTCCCATTGGCTGGTCTAGAGATTTCCAAATTAAAGACACAACTTCCCCAACCATCTATTGAAACTCCACTCCTAGAGTAAAGACAAATTCTTGAACCAAAATGATGACATTCATTTATGGGAATACAATTTCCCCAAATACGTGTTCCCACAGGTATGCCAATTCCCTGAAATCATCCATCTATGCTAGAATTGTTATATCCCAAGCCAAAGAGCCATAGTCTCTCCTAACCAGCAGATTTTGTATACAATAGCTGCAGAATAAATAAACCTAATGTTGCAGATCTAACTGAACCCAAATCAAACCCCATTTTCCATTAAATACAACCTTGAACTCTATTTGGAGTTTGACCTTCCCAAGAGGACTCAAATATTTTATAATTTCATCCGAGAAGAGTCTCATACCCCTACAGATAGTCCTCCATACTCTACTACCATTTTCTCTAAGAGGGCTAGACAAATTGTCACCATGTTCTCTTGTATTCTAGGATACACCAAAGATGAGCATGTATGTGAGCCTATTCTTGATTTCCTCTCTTTTTCTTCCACAGGCAAGCCTCCAGCTGCAATTTTCAATTTTGCCCAGTACTTGGCATACATAATTCATGATCAATTGATCAGATTTCCAAATGAAAGAGTTTTCAAATACTCTTCATTATTATTCCACATGTTCTTCTATTTCCAATTAGATAAGTTTCCAATCAATATCCAGAAGTTGGACATTAAGGGTCATCCCAGATCAATTATCTTTTGGACACCCTTAATCCAAAAGTATTCCATTATTTTCAGTTACAAAGAATTCATTGATTCCTTTGTGCATCCAGTTGTAAATATGCTAACCAGTAGCAATAAACCCAAAAAAGCCCCCTTTTTAGTCTTTTTATTGTTATTTCCTTGTGAACACCTCTGCAAACCAGTTTTGAACGCCGAAGCTTTGCTCAACCATTTTAACCTCGCCTAGAACCAGAAGATGCAGAAGACTTCAAATTTCCAATTGAAAGGAAATTCAACCTTCAGAAACCTCCATTGTTACCACAAAACCCTCTCTACATACCTAATCATTGTTTTTCCAAGTATTCCTGAAAGAACCAGAATGACCCTCTATTTAAACTCCGCACAGTAATTAAAAAAGGTTCATTAATTGAAATTAATTGAAAAACCTTCCCAAGCTAAAAGAACTCCATTGTGCATCCAAAAGCCATTTTATGCACACTATATTCACCCTTCCCACTATTCCAGAACTCTTAACCCTACTCCTAAAGCCAAAGAAAGAGTAATTCAATAGAATAAACCGAATTATGGCTTCCCAAATCATTCAAAATGAGAAACCCCTACAAACCCCTCACCTGGATATTGACCACCACCCATTGGCTGATCTAGAGATTTCCAAATTAAAGACACAACTTCCCCAACCATCTATTGAAACTCCACTCCTAGAGTAAAGACAAATTCCTTAACCAAAATGATGACATTCATTTATGGGAATACAATTTCCCCAAATACTTGTTCCCACAGGTATGCCAATTCCCTGAAATCATCCATCTATTCTAGAATTGTTATATCCAAAGCCAAAGAGCCATAGTCTCTCCTAACCAGCAGATTTTGTATACAATAGCTGCAGAATAAATAAACCTAATGTTTCAGATCTAGCTGAACCCAAATCAAACCCCATTTTCCATTAAATACAACCTTGAACTTTATTTGGAGTTGGACCTTCCAAAGAGGACTCAAATATTTTATAATTTCATCCTAGAAGAGTCTCATACCCCTGCAGATAGTCCTCCATACTCTACTACCATTTTCTCTAAGAGGGCTAGACAAATTGTCACCATGTTCTCTTGTATTCTAGGATACACCAAAGATGAGCATGTATGTGAGCCTATTCTTGATTTCCTCTCTTTTTTTTCCACAGGCAAGCCTCCAGCTGCAATTTTCAATTTTGCCCAGTACTTGGCATACATAATTCATGATCAATTGATTAGATTTCCAAATGAAAGAGTTTTCAAATACTCTTCATTATTATTCCACATGTTCTTCTATTTCCAATTAGATAAGTTTCCAATCAATATCCAGAAGTTGGACATTAAGGGTCATCCCAGATCAATTATCTTTTGGACACC
Organism: Pinus tabuliformis; assembly: GCA_031772625.1. Taxonomy (NCBI): domain Eukaryota; kingdom Viridiplantae; phylum Streptophyta; class Pinopsida; order Pinales; family Pinaceae; genus Pinus; species Pinus tabuliformis. The sequence continues at coordinate 666,984,063 of CM062810.1, read as the reverse complement.
CTTAATCCAAAAGTATTCCACTATTTTCAGTTACAAAGAATTCATTGATTCCTTTGTGCATCCAGTTGTAAATATGCTAACCAGTAGAAATAAACCCAGGACCAGTGATGAGATAAAAGGAGATTTGCAGTTATCTAAGAAAAGTAGAATAGGAGACTCATATATATACCAAGACCATACTGAAATTCAAATATATGGATGGCAGCTCACACCTTATAAGCTGCCCAAATATCTTCCCATGAGGATATTTGCATTAGAATATATGAGGAAGATTATAAACTCAGATGATGTGAATTTCCTATCAGCTAGGAAGAAGATACAATTCAAGATAAAAAACAAGCTTCATCCTTTTATCTATAATAATAGGGAGGTTGGAGAAAAAGTAGAGAAGTGTTTACAGGAAATGAAGTTCAGGAGTAGTTTTAAACGATAGTATGACCCTTTTGGAGTCATAAACAAACTAAGGCTCAAATTCAAATTAAGCCTTTTTTGCATGAGTCCAGGGTAGACATTGAAAAATATGCCAACCAGTCAAAATGGTTTGAAAATACTTTGATAGATATGGAGAAATTGATGGATACTAGTTCCATTCTACATACTCGAGCCTTACAGGACAAAAGTACAAAGAGGACCAGGGAAGAAGGTTCTTGTTCAAGCATAGATACAACACATGATAGATTTGAAATCATGTACAGGAAGAAGCCAAAGCTAAATCCTGTCAATGAGCAAGAAGAGCAAGTAGAGATAGTTGGGGTAGTTGAGACACTTCAAATCATTGATAGGGAAATAGTGGTAAGAGAAAATATAGCTCCATTAATTTCAGAGGAAACTCATCAACCATCCAGCTCTAATACTCAGAGCATTGAGAAAAAATTTAGCAGAGAGGTTTCATCATCAGGAAAACCATAGGGTAAGGAAAAGGCATAAAGGAGAAGTATAAGGAGAGAAAATTAAGAAATGAGGCATTGAAAGCCTAAACATATGCCCAATAATTCAAATAGACTCCTAGCAATGAGAATAGGTTGATGTCAAATTTTGAAAGTAAAACTAGTAAAATGTAAATGACCTTTTTGCAGCCTACAATCTAGCAGCCTAACTCATCAGCACACTATAGGAAGATAGTGTTTGAGGTTTTGGCTAGGGATGTTCGCCCTCTTGATCAAATTGAAATCCAGAAGTAGGCAGGTGAAATCATATACTCAACAATGGCCAACAAGGCCATGAATGTTTAGAAGCTTCAAAACTCTCTAGAAAACATCACAACATAGTTTAAGCTAGAGAATCATCATCACATGCAAAGGATAACATAATCAAGTCACTAGAAGATTTGGTAATTGAAATTGGATATAATCCAAATGATATCAAGGTTGCAGAAAAGTTAATGAAGAAGAAAAATAAAGATAGTGTTGCTTTACAGAAGCAACTGAAGTTACTCTTTTCTGAACATCCACAAACCAAGCAGGCCCTAGAAAGCCAAACCCAGAAAGATGAGATGATGGACCTCATTCTCTAGCTAAATGCTCAATTAAAATAAATGGAGAATGAATCAAATGAGTTAATATAGTTCGAATAGGCTAGCATTGAGACATCTACTGCTACTACTATTCCTACAGTCACTACAACTGTTCCTTCAAATTTGGTAGCTTGGCCCCAACAGCTCCACTAACTACAACACCTCTAGCTGCAACAACAACTACATCAACAATAGGTTCAACAACAGTAGCAGCTCATCCTAGTGATGAAGCAGCTAAACTGGTCAAATCCTTGGAGGATATGTCCATCCAGACCACTGAAATAAATATACTTAAGGAACAAATAAAAAGTCTAGATGATGAGAAGAAATTGGCTCAAATATGCATAAGAATGAAGTTCATAAGACAAATAGTTTGAATGAAAATATTGGGAAGCTGGAAAAATAATTAACACTGAAAGAGCCACTAGCCCAAGAAAAGCAACTTTTATGGGCCAATATCATTGGCTTAGTCAATGATATTTGGCCATCTATGTTATAGACATTTTTGTGCCTTACAGCATGAAGCATGAAATGTCCATAATCTAAGGGATCCAAAGCCCTTAAACATGTTGTTCCTACCCCTAGAGGAAAAAGGTCAGCAAACCAAAGCACTAAATAACAGTTCTCCACCTGAAAACACTCAAAAACAAGGCAATTCTGGATCATGTCAACTGCTCCACTGAGCATCTGCGCTGAATGTCAACTGCTCCACTGTCTACCTGCGCTGAATGTCAACTGCAAAGAAGGCTACCTGCGCTGGGGGAATTGGGACATGTGGCACAGTCATTCCTCAAGGTGTCAATGCCCAGGAAGTTTCCAAAATGACACTTGGATCAGGGAATTCGACTGGTGATGAGTAAGAGGGTCTAGATCTCCAAGTGGACTCAAGAACTGAAGAATAACTGAAGTGGGAGAGGACACTAGTCAGCTTCATGCCAGCCTCAAGCTGACTCATCCTTTCTCCAAAACTCCTATATATAGAGCTCTCTCATGAGGTCTAAGGAGGCTGGAATCTTGTGAATGTAAGGAAGTGCTGTTGGTTTGAGTATAGAACTATTGGGTGATTTGCTTTGAAGGAGGTGAAGAGGAGATTTCTTTCTGCTGGGAGGTGATGCTGGATTGGGCCTCTTATGGTTGTATCACTTCCTGAACTTTAATTCTTCCATTAATAAAGCATTTGAGGTTCTTCTATATACATGTGTCTCAATGATGTGTTGCTATACTTGTGTATTTGATTTATTCTAATCCTTGAATCAATTATGAATGTATGCTTCTTGTAGTTTCCCTCTCTTGCCATTTTGCAGGATCTTGTTGTAGCTGGGCCAGTGAAAGAGCAAGGAGCTGGGAGCAATCAGCAAAGAGAGAAGATTGGATCAATCACTAGCGAAAGACATCGGTTAGTGGACCTCTTTCTCCCCTCTTTTACATCTCATAAAGAAGTAATCTCAAATAGATTTGCTTTGATTGTTGCTGAGGTACTATCACCCTTAGAGTGGGATAGGGTCATTCCGTATTGGATACTTTTCCCAACAACAAATTGGCGACTCCACTGGGGATCGTATCTTGTTGGTTGTTTGTGTTTATTCTATTCATTTCCTAAACACAGGGAGTACCGAATCGAACTGCATTTGAATCTTTCAAATGCAAAGTAGAGGGCAGCTACTCTAGCTCAGTTTCTGGGCATGTTTATGATTTGAAGAGCTGATCCACAAGGACTCTGAACAGCTCTTAGTGATAGCTTTTCATCCTCCTTTTCATCCCTTAGTCTGTACTTGATTGATAGCTTTTGATTTGGCCAAAAACTGTGAATTTTTGAGCAATCTGTAACCTGGAAACTGAGAAAAACGAAAGTTTATCTCTTCATGGCAGGCACTGTGAAGGTAGTGTGCATTTCATCGCAGGTCCCGAAGGGGCTACCTGCGCTGAATGTCAAACTGACAGTGTACTACCTGCATTGAACCAGTTTTGCCTTGTGCTACTGGGGTTCCTGTTGTTTGTTGCCCTGTTTTCATCCCTGTTTTTGCAGCCTGTTATCAGTCAATGTACCTATTTTTCACCCACCTTTGTCTATTTCGGTAGACATTGCCGAGGAAATGTTTTGTTTAAACTACTAATAGAGCAATCTTTGGGTAACTTGAAAGAGGTAAGCCTCACCCTTTAAAACAAATGTTTTGACGGATAAGTAGGGGCAGCCTTGAAATTGTATTTTATACCTGGGCGCATGCAACCTTTTGAAGTGCAAGCAAGGGACGACTATTTATTTTTTAAATTTTTAGGTCCTCCCTTTAAACCTGTAGGTCTAACCCTTTCAACTCATAGGATTAGCCGTTTCCAAACTTGCGTAAAGAAAGGAGAGGAGCATAGATTCGTGAGATAAAGCTCCATAAAAAATAGCTATCTCACAGGAGACATTCTTATCTTATGACTGGTATAATCGAGCAGTTTTAGCATAAAGTTCATGCTCATTAAAAAATAAACGCAAGATCCGAGCAGTTTTAACGCGGTCTTCATGCTCGTTAAAAAATAAATAAAAGCAGTGAGCAATATTTCCCCCAGAGTTTAAGCTCATTTTTAAATAAAAAATGAACCTATTCCGGTAAATAACCGCTGTGATCGTAAATTTATCAGCCATAAAAGCCTTGGTCGTGTTTTGCACCTGCCACCTCCACCATCATTTGGCCGATCGTTCACCTCCATATGATTGTTTACCCATTTTGAGGAACAGCTGCGAAGAGTGATTTCACCTAGCCATCCTTGTGACACTGCCGTGATTGGAAAATTCCAACCTGTACCTGGAATCAATTGTTATCCCTGTTTATCACTCGTTCCTCAAAAGACGAGTCTTCTTTAAGCTCTTTTCAACTGACTCGTAAAATATGAAAGGATTGCCGAGTTTTGGCCTTCCAGCTCGTTAAAAGGACCGGAAGAGCTATCCCTCCTCTAGATTTTAATCTTTTTGGACCTGAGGGATTATTGCACAAAAAGGTCGAGTGCTTGTTTTATTCGGCTCGTTAAAGTTATCGAAAACTCATCCCTTCTGTATTGTTTTATACTTTTTCGGACTTAAGGGATTAGATGACGAAAAACGAATTTTGGAGTTAACTTTCTGTACCTTTTCAGACTCTCTAAAAATGAAAAGGACCGAGTTTTCCTTGTCGTTAGACTCGTTAAAATGATTAAATAGCGACAAACTTGTCTTTAGACGAGAACGAGTTTCCCTATCGCTAGGCTCGTTAAAACATAGCGATGGGCTTGCCCGAAGGGCAGGTTATAGAACAAGCATATGTTATCCTCCTCAAGCTTGACAAAAATAAAGAGGTACTGGTCAGAAATGACTGGGGAAAAATTGGGAGAACCTCAAAGCTGTAATGGTAGCAAGTCGCTCTTGAACATGGCACTTTTCTTCCGTATCACATCGGGTTGGGTTGTTTCATTCACCGATCTCATCACCATGGTCTCGCCAAACCAAACACATTTGGGGTAATGCTACCGATCCATCACATCAGTGTCGCTATATGTTCAAGAGATGTTGTTCAGAAAGAGTCAACCGTGTCCCATACACTACCATACATTATCCTTCATCCATCCATGATCGCCACCCTGAATCATATGTCACAGATTGTTTTCACCTCCATTAAAATCATTAGCTCCGTTCCGTGTCACTGATGTGGGATTCATTAAGGCCCTCCTTTGACGGATCGCTTCTTGTCGACTTCAGCTCATTATCCAAGAAGTTGATCTAGGAACAACACCCACAGTACTTTGAAGTTTGCATGCCTCAATGGCAAGTTTCTCACTTCTGGAGACAAGTATACATCAATGACCTTCGACCAAAAGATTTTGCGTGGTGTTCGACGCCAAGTCCTATATTCACACCACGTGAATTGTACTGCAGTACCTTGAGGGTCATTATCATTATCGGTGATTCCTCTCGCGCTTGTTAACGGTTTACATCATTGACCGGTAATCAAGCAATGTCTTTCCATGTTCGACTTCAGCACAATTCTCACATGGATCGACTTGTAATTAGAGTGAAGATTGAACGAGTTTGAAGACCCCGGATCTAGTTTCATCCATCCGGGCTACGATATATATTCAGGAAATATAAAGACATTTGACATGTACATCATTGCAGCAGATGATCATCCTACTTAAAGGATGATAATTTCAGTAGAGAATTATCATTCTACCATTAGACGATCGTTTGTTCTATGTACTAAAATGAATTTATAAAGTTGAGCATGGGAATGCCCGCCTCAGCTAGATCATGAAAGCAGAATGAAAAATAATGTATTGTATTGTATTGTATTACAGGTTACCTCTCAGCGATTGAATGAACTTCGGATCCTCCTGATAAAGCATTTCACCCGATAAACGACCTCATACTTTAGGGGGCAACTGTTATAGACATTTTTGTGCCTTATAGCATGAAGCATGAAATTTCCATAGTCTAAGGGATCCAAAACCCTTAAACATGTTGTTCCTACCCCTAGAGGAACAAGGTCAGCAAACCACAGCACTAAATAACAGTTCTCCACCTGAAAACACTCAAAAACAAGGCAATTCTGGATCATGTCAACTGCTCCACTGAGCATCTGCGCTGAATGTCAACTGCTCCACTATCTACCTGCGCTGAATGTCAACTGCAAAGAGGGCTACCTGCGCTGGGCTAGTTGGGACATGTGGCACAGTCGTTCCTCAAGGTGTCAATGCCCAGGAAGCTTCCAAAATGACACTTGGATGAAGGAATTCGACTGGTGATGAGTAAGAGGGTCTAGATCTCCAAGTGGAAGCAAGAACCTCCAAGTGGACTCAAGAACTGAAGAATAACTAAAGTGAGAGAGGACACTAGTCAGCTTCATGCCAGCCTCAAGCTGACTCATCCTTTCTCCAAAACTCCTATATATAGAGCTCTCTCATGAGGTCTAAGGAGGCTGGAATCTTGTGAATGTAAGGAAGTGCTGTTGGTTTGAGTATAGAACTATTGGGTGATTTGCTTTGAAGGAGGTGAAGAGGAGATTTATTTCTGTTGGGAGGTGATGCTGGATTGGGCCTCTTATGTTCCCCTCTCTTGTCATTTTGCAGGATCTTGGTGTAGCTGGGCCAGTGAAAGGGCAAGGAGCTGGGAGCAAGCAGCAAGGAGAGAAGATTGGATCAATCATTAGCGGAAGACATCGGTTAGTGGATCTCTTTCTCCCCTATTTTACTTTCATAAAGAAGCCCCTGCCATCACTCCGACTATGTTTGCCGGCATACCAGCTGTCCCGACTAGCTCACAACAGCTAGAAGGAGTCCACCAAGGGACTATTTCGACAGTATGGTCTGTTCCAGTTTGTTCATCCAGAGTAATATCTGGCAACTCTTACGTTGAGACTCGCCAAATTAATCCATTTGGAGGTCAATTTGGGCAATCCAGTCCCCAAGGACAATCAATCCCCTTGAGTTCCGGATTGCTACCGTATGGGGGGCAGTATGCCTTTTCATTACCCCCTCCGGGAGGGAACCCATACGTGAGTTCACAACAGTATTCAGGTTATATTGGAATTGCATCAAGTGGTTGGGTACCTATGCTAACTCAACAACCAAGGGTTGTATATTCTATGCAACAGTGTGTACCTATGACGAACATCCCAACCACACCGGCTATTGTAACAGTGTCACAAGTTCAAGCGATACCTGTTGCATGTCAACCTCAGATTTCTCAGGTTGTAATGCAACAGCCACTTGACCATGGTTCGCAACCACAATCGCCAACTGGTGGGGCGACACAGGTCCAAACGGTTACAATTACCCCACACCTTGGTCCAACGGTTAGCATAGCACAACAGAACTTGACTTCACAACCATGGCTTGTGCAATACCAACAACCGCAATTCCAGCAAGTATATCAAGGTTCTGAGCAGCAGATCTCTGTGAACAGTGGACAACCGTATATCCAAAATGGTCAAAACCAACCACTTTACAGTGGCCAAGTCCACCAACCATATCAGTCATACCAACATCAATTACATTATGCTGGTATGCAAAGGCCCACTGCTCAAGCGATTCCATCGTACCCTGGTTATGCTTCACCTAACCTGAATCAACAGTTACCATTCGTGGCAACTTTAGAGTTACCTGATTTACACCGGTTAACCAACGATCCGATTGCTTATGCCCCTTGGTGGCCAGCGATTCCTCATAAACTTCCATCTGACATTCCTAAATTCAATGGAAATCCAGGTGAAGACCCATCTAATCACGTGATGACTTTTCATCTGTGGTGTTCGCCGAACACCCTAAACGACGATTCGATAAGACTTCGCCTTTTTCAGAGGACATTGACAGGTCCAGCGGCTAAATGGTATATAGAATTACCTAGAGCCTCTTTCGACAATTTTAGTTCCCTAGCCACGACTTTCTTAACCCATTTTCAATTACCGATAAGGTATGAAACGGGAACAAAAATATTAACCAACTTCAAGCAGACAACTGCCACCCATATATCTGATCATATACATGACTGGCGTCGTCGTCGTAGGATGGTAAAAACATACGTTCCCGATCAGCTGTTAGCTGAATGGTTTATAAAGTCGTTACTTCCTGCTATAACGGAAGATGTGGCAAAGGGGGGAGTCGTAACAGAGGAGCAAGTTATCGCTCGTGCACAGTATTTGGACTTAGTTTATACTCAGTCTGGCACGCTCTACGACAAAATACCTGACGCCCCTAGACCGGAATTTTCAATTCCTCCCCCTCCTAAATCCAATAGTGACTCTCATGCCGGTGATGGCGTGATTGGCACAGCAAACACGAAATCAATAAAGGCTTCGTCTAAGAAAGCCCGTAAGAATTCGGATCAAAATGCAAAAGAAGAAATTCTTGCTTCAGAAGTAAATGTCGTATTAGTAGATAAAGGCAAAGAAACCAATCAACCAGGAAGCAAGAAGAAGCAAAACAGAGGGAAGAAGAAGAAACAGGGTGAATCATCTCCTGGGAAAAATTCTTCAAACCCTCTTGGGCAAGGGAAACAAATTTATCCATGTCAAATATGTGATGAACAGGATAATTACACAAACAATTGCCCATTCAAAGCTGAGTTGAAGAGGTTCTTTAAAAGTTCCCAAACCTCAGCTATGTTAACTGATCCATTTCCCAACCCAGGTCAAAATCTGTTTGATAGTGGAAATGCTTCCCCGTCGCAAGTACTTATGTTTTCGGTTTCAAAACAGCAGAATGATGCTTTGATTTCGACAAGGAACAAAGATTACGGGAATCCTCAGCTGTCGAACGAAAAAGGTAAAGATCAACCAAGTAGTTCGACAACAACTTCGACAGAAGTTGCACCACCCATCATTCCTGAATTAACAATAAAACCGCCAAAGGGTGTAGTACACAAGTCGACATTTAATCCTCGCGCCAGAGCGGCGCAGCATTATAACATAGTGGAAGATTTGGCACAATCACCATCCGCTATGTCGACTCTTGAGGTACTACAAAATTGTCCAACCCAAAGGCAGGCATTGTTATCAGCCATTGGTGGAATTGATCCTAAGGATTCCAATCTTGTATCCTCTGATCACAAAGGATACGATCCTCAGTTGCCAGCTCAACTAGCTTTCCTTATTCAAGTGAAAGCCCTCAACAAAACTATTCACAGAACAATTATTGATGAGGGAGCATCAACATGTATTATGTCGATGAGTTGCTGGAAAACTTTAGGATCTCCAACCTTGTCGCGATCTTCGATGACATTAAAAGCTTTCGACGGAAGGACCTATACCCCATACGGTATCCTTAATAACTTGAAGGTTGAACTGGGGGGAAAAACAGTGGAAATTGATGTTGAAGTCATTGATGGAAATCTTGACTATAACATCCTACTGGGTAGACCATGGATTTATGCCATGGCAGCTGTTGTGTCGACTTATTTTAGGAAGATCGCATTCCCATTTGAAGGAGGGATTACGGTCGTCGACCAACAGAACTTCCTCCCTAATGGTTCACAAGTTACAGGAAGCATTCCCATGATCCATGAGAGCAACCATTCGCTTCAAGATATCGGAGAAGGATTATTGAAATACCCCACACTGATGGGAAATTTCGCGCTACCACCTCCTATTTACATGGGAAATATACCATTTGTCGCAACCTACAACATGATATCTTCCACGAAGGTCGCAAAAGACAATGTCAACATGGATCATGCGGTTGTTCTGCCCCCAAGCCCTTTAGAAATATTGTAGCAATCAATGTTTCAAGCATGGGAGGCGAACCCAAATCAACGCTCGTCAAGCATTTGGGTAGATAGGTCTAGAGAATATGGTACCTCATTAGATCCTTGGTCGAAAGTGCATGGGACTGACGAAGGAATCTTACAATCAATGTTGATTGAGGGGGCACCATGGAATGATCACCACCATCGTTGCCTTCTTCTGGAATATGAAGAAGATACTCAAAGTGACCTTTATCACCCTTCAGTTTTTGAATTCCTAACAAATACTGTAAACACGGTGGATTCCGAGCGAAACCTATCCAATATTGAAGAGACTATAGCCATAAATATCTCGACTAAAACAGATGTTGTAGAGAATATTTATGTCGGCAAAGGTTGTTCCCCTTCAGAACTGGAAATATATAACGCTCTTTTTCGCGAATTCAGAGATGTCTTTGCTTGGTCATATGATGAAATGCCAGGCATTGACTCGAGTATTGTTGAACATGAAATTAAAATGTATCCTGATGTCAAACTAGTAAGACAACGGCTTCGGCAGGTGCACCCCAAGAAAGCCGCTGCCATTAAGGCAGAAGTTGAAAAACTTCTCCATGCTGGATTCATCTACCCGGTTCCTCTAACCGATTGGGTATCGAATATTGTCCCTGTTATGAAGAAACAGGG